>JBBDGP010001099.1:3510000-3816706 GCA_037952835.1 Lithobates septentrionalis
TTATACACAGGATGAGTCCATCCAGGAGGAATGTGTGGAAAGTGGCAGGCAGGAGGAGACCGGGCCCATGGACAGCCTGGAGGAGGCCGGATTCTCCATCATCCTGGAGGAGGCTGGGCCCAGTGTCAGGCAGGAGGTGGCTGGTCCCAGTGAGGTGGCTGGGCCAAGTGAGGTGGCTGGTCCCAGTGAGGTGGCTGGTCCCAGTGAGGTGGCTGGGCCCAGTAGGAGCCTGACCGAATCCCAAGTGCCTCCCCTCCGCCTTCCCAAAAAAAGGGCCAGGAAGGGGACGGTCACACAGGAGGCATCCCTGTGCCTCATGCAAGAGGCCACCCGTTTTTTGAGGAGCCCCCCCGAAGCGGAAGAGTCCTATGGCTGCTACTTAGCCAGCAGGCTTCTTCAAATGGATTGGGAGCAGTGCCTCATTTGCGAGCGACTATTTGGGGAAACAATCCAGAAGGGGCTGCAGGGCACGCTAACACGAAACACCCAACTACATGAGGCAGCCCCCCCCCTCCTCCTCCTCCTGCCACAACTGAAACACCAGAGCCACAGCCTCCAAAGAAGGCTACAGGGAAGGCTGCAGGGAAGGCTGCAGGGCAGCGTGGAGGAAAGGCTGCAGGGAAGAGAAGAAAGTGATGACCTGGGTTCAGTCTGGTCTGACAGAAGACGCAGGCTGTTGTAGTACCACAGTCTGGGGACATCTATATCATCTGCTGGTGCTGTTGATCTCTGGGATTCTTGGACCAGATTGTGCTCCCTCTTATATGGACTCCTCAAGATCCCAATTTTCTTGTCCACTGACTTTTTCCAGCGTTGACTTCCTCTTTATTTTGATAATATATGAGGAAGGAATTAGTGGGACTTTATATGAGGTATAGGGGTGCCGCTCAGGTCCCCCCCTCCATCCCGATTGGATGAAAATAATGAAAAATAAAAAATAAAAAAGTAGCGGGACTTTATATAAACACACGGGAGCAAGAATAAAATTGATAGCTTTTAATGGATTCAAATTGTCATAGAGTTTTTGTATTCAAATAATTCAATGCATGATGCTATATAAAACTATTCGTACAACTACTACAATTCATTGGAGCCAGAAAAAATATACATACATACATATTCCAACAAGGAATCAATACATGATATATAATATAAAAACATTTAAAGCATGAATGCATGATTGAATGGAGAAAATAATCATATATGAAAAACAAAAAAACAAAAAAAAAAAAAAAAGGGGGGTTATTTAGGAAGGAGAAAACCAATTAATATGGAACGGCCTGACCAGATGCATCATTGTATACACTAGGTTGATGTTGGCTCTACGCGTTTCAAGGTTTTTAACCTATCATCAGGAGCAAGGAACCATAGTGATAATCTAGAAAATAAAAATAAAAAAATAAATAAATAAATAAAAGGGAAAATATTTTTTTATTAACCACTTGCCGACCGCCTAACGCAGATATACTGCGGCAGAATGGCATGGGCAGGCAGAACCACGTTCCCATACGTGACCTGCTTCCCGCGGGTGGGGGGTCCTATCGGACCCCCCCCCCCCGGTGCCAGCGGCGGTCGGCTTTGCACTGGGAGCGTTGGGAGGCGAGGGGGAGACCATCCGATCGTGGCCCCCCCCTCGCGATCGCTCCCAGCCAATGGGAATCCTCCTCTGCCTGTGTGTAGTTTCACACAGGCAGAGGATGTGATGTCATCTCTCCTCAGTCTGGCAGTTTCCGTCCCAGCGCCGAGGAGAGAAGACAAGTAAGTGCACACAACACAAACACACACAGTAGAACATGCCAGGCATACTTTACACCCCCGATCGCCCCCCGATCCCCCCCCAATCACCCCCCCCCCTGTCACAAACTGACACCAGCAGTATTTTTTTTTTTTTTCTGATTACTGCATAGTGTCAGTTTGTGACAGTTACAGTGTTAGGGCAGTGAGTATTACCCCCCTTTAGGTCTAGGGTACCCCCCTAACCCCCCCTAATAAAGTTTTAACCCCTTGATCACCCCCTGTCACCAGTGTCACTAAGCGATCATTTTTCTGATCGCTGTATTAGTGTCGCTGGTGACGCTAGTTAGGGAGGTAAATATATAGGTTCGCCGTCAGCGTTTTATAGCGACAGGGACCCCCATATACTACCTAATAAATGTTTTAACCCCTTGCTTGCCCCCTAGTTAACCCTTTCACCACTGATCACCGTATAAGTGTTACGGGTGACGCTGGTTAGTTCGTTTATTTTTTATAGTGTCAGGGCACCCGCCGTTTATTACCGAATAAAGGTTTAGCCCCCTGATCGCCCGGCGGTGATATGCGTCGCCCCAGGCAGCGTCAGATTAGCGCCAGTACCGCTAACACCCACGCATACGCCTCCCTTAGTGGTATAGTATCTATACGGATCAATATCTGATCCGATCAGATCTATACTAGCGTCCCCAGCAGTTTAGGGTTCCCGAAAACGCAGTGTTAGCGGGATCAGCCCAGATACCCGCTAGCACCTGCGTTTTGCCCTCCGCCCGGCCCACCCAAGTGCAGTATCGATCGATCACTGTCACTTACAAAACTCTAAACGCATAACTGCAGCGTTCGCAGAGTCAGGCCTGATCCCTGCGATCGCTAACAGTTTTCTTGGTAGCGTTTTGGTGAACTGGCAAGCACCAGCCCCAGGCAGCGTCAGGTTAGCGCCAGTACCGCTAACACCCACGCACGCACCATACACCTCCCTTAGTGGTATAGTATCTGTACGGATCAATATCTGATCCGATCAGATCTATACTAGCGTCCCCAGCAGTTTAGGGTTCCCAAACAGGCAGTGTTAGCGGGATCAGCCCAGATACCCGCTAGCACCTGCGTTTTGCCCCTCCGCCCGGCCCACCCAAGTGCAGTATCGATCGATCACTGTCACTTACAAAACTCTAAACGCATAACTGCAGCGTTCGCAGAGTCAGGCCTGATCCCTGCGATCGCTAACAGTTTTCTTGGTAGCGTTTTGGTGAACTGGCAAGCACCAGCCCCAGGCAGCGTCAGGTTAGCGCCAGTACCGCTAACACCCACGCACGCACCATACACCTCCCTTAGTGGTATAGTATCTGTACGGATCAATATCTGATCCGATCAGATCTATACTAGCGTCCCCAGCAGTTTAGGGTTCCCAAACAGGCAGTGTTAGCGGGATCAGCCCAGATACCCGCTAGCACCTGCGTTTTTCCCCTCCGCCCGGCCCAGCCCAGCCCACCCAAGTGCAGTATCAATCGATCACTGTCACTTACAAAAGACTAAAACGCATAACTGCAGCGTTTGCAGAGTCAGGCCTGATCCCTGCGATCGCTAACAGTTTTTTTGGTAGCGTTTTGGTGAACTGGCAAGCACCAGCCCCAGGCAGTGTCAGATTAGCGCCAGTACCGCTAACACCCACGCACGCAGCGTACACCTCCCTTAGTGGTATAGTATCTGATCGGATCAATATCTGATCCGATCTATACTAGCGTCCCCAGCAGTTTAGGGTTCCCACAAACGCAGTGTTAGCGGGATCAGCCCAGATACCTACTAGCACCTGCGTTTTGCCCCTCCGCCCGGCCCAGCCCAGCCCACCCAAGTGCAGTATCGATCGATCACTGACACTTACAAAACACTAAACGCATAACTGCAGCGTTCGCAGAGTCAGGCCTGATCCCTGCGATCGCTAACAGTTTTTTTGGTAGCGTTTTGGTGAACTGGCAAGCGCCAGCGGCCTAGTACACCCCGGTCGTAGTCAAACCAGCACTGCAGTAACACTTGGTGACGTGGCGAGTCCCATAAGTGCAGTTCAAGCTGGCGAGGTGGCAAGCTCAAGTAGTGTCCCGCTGCCACCAAAAAGACAAACACAGGCCCGTCGTGCCCATAGTGCCCTTCCTGCTGCATTCGCCAATCCTAATTGGGAACCCACCGCTTCTGCAGCGCCCGTACTTCCCCCATTCACATCCCCAACCAAATGCAGTCGGCTGCATGAGAGGCATTTTCTTTATGTCCTCCCGAGACCCCTACCCAGCGAACCCCCCCAAAAAAGATGTCGTGTCTGCAGCAAGCGCGGATATAGGCGTGATACCCGCTATTATTGTCCCTCCTGTCCTGACAATCCTGGTCTTTGCATTGGTGACTGTTTTGAACGCTACCATTCACTAGTTGAGTATTAGCATAGGGTACAGCATTCCACAGACTAGGCACACTTTCACAGGGTCTCCCAAGATGCCATCGCATTTTGAGAGACCAGAAACTGGAACCGGTTACAGTTATAAAAGTTAGTTACAAAAAAAAGTGTAAAAAAAAAAAAAACACATACAAAAATATAATAAAAAATAAAAATAGTTGTCGTTTTATTGTTCTCTCTCTCTCTATTGTTCTGCTCTTTTTTACTGTATTCTATTCTGCAATGTTTTATTGTTATTATGTTTTATCATGTTTGCTTTTCAGGTATGCAATTTTTTATACCTTACGGTTTACTGTGCTTTATTGTTAACCATTTTTTTGTCTTCAGGTACGCCATTCATGACTGAGTGGTTATACCAGAATGATGCCTGCAGATTTAGGTATCATCTTGGTATCATTCTTTTCAGCCAGCGGTCGGCTTTCATGTAAAAGCAATCCTAGTGGCTAATTAGCCTCTAGACTGCTTTTACAAGCAGTGGGAGGGAATGCCCCCCCCCCAACGTCTTCCGTGTTTTTCTCTGGCTCTCCTGTCTCAACAGGGAACCTGAAAATGCAGCCGGTGATTCAGCCAGCTGACCATAGAGCTGATCAGAGACCAGAGTGGCTCCAAACATCTCTATGGCCTAAGAAACCGGAAGCTACGAGCATTTTATGACTTAGATTTCGCCGGATGTAAACAGCGCCATTGGGAAATTGGGAAAGCATTTTATCACACCGATCTTGGTGTGGTCAGATGCTTTGAGGGCAGAGGAGAAATCTAGGGTCTAATAGACCCCAATTTTTGCAAAAAAGAGTACCTGTCACTACTTATTGCTATGATAGGGGATATTTACATTCCCTGAGATAACAATAAAAATGATTTAAAAAAAAAATGAAAGGAACAGTTTAAAAATAAGATAAAAAAATAAAAATAATAAAGAAAAAAAAAAAAAAAAAAAGCACCCCTGTCCCCCCTGCTTTCGCACTAAGGCGAACGCAAGCGTCAGTCTGGCGTCAAATGTAAACAGCAATTGCACCATGCATGTGAGGTATCACCGCGAACGTCCGATTGAGGGCAGTAATTTTAGCAGTAGACCTCCTCTGTAAATCTAAAGTGGTAACCTGTAAAGGCTTTAAAAGGCTTTTAAAAATGTATTTAGTTTGTCGCCACTGCACGTTTGTGCACAATTTTAAAGCATGTCATGTTTGGTATCCATGTACTCGGCCCAAGATCATCTTTTTTATTTCATCAAACATTTGGGCAATATAGTGTGTTTTAGTGCATTAAAATGTAAAAAAGTGTGTTTTTTCCCCAAAAAATGCGTTTGAAAAATCGCTGCGCAAATACTGTGTGAAAAAAAAAAAAAGAAACACCCACCATTTTAATCTGTAGGGCATTTGCTTTAAAAAAATATATAATGTTTTGGGGGTTCAAAGTAATTTTCTTGCAAAAAAAAAAATATTTTTTTATGTAAACAATAAGTGTCAGAAAGGGCTTTGTCTTCAAGTGGTTAGAAGAGTGGGTGATGTGTGACATAAGCTTCTAGATGTTGTGCATAAAATGCCAGGACAGTTCAAAACCCCCCCAAATGACCCCATTTTGGAAAGTAGACACCCCAAGCTATTTGTTGAGAGTCATGTTGAGTCCATGGAATATTTTATATTGTGACACAAGTTGCGGGAAAGAGACAATTTTTTATTTTTTTTATTTTTTTTTGCGCAAAGTTGTCACTAAATGATATATTGCTCAAAAATGCCATGGGAATATGTGAAATTACACCCCAAAATACATTCTGTTGCTTCTCCTGAGTACGGGGATACCACATGTGTGAGACTTTTTGGGAGCCTAGCCGCGTACGGGACCCCGAAATCCAAGCACCGCCTTCAGGCTTTCTAAGGCCGTAAATTTTTGATTTCACTCTTCACTGCCTATCACAGTTTCGGAGGCCATGGAATGCCCAGGTGGCAAAAAACCCCCCCAAATGACCCCATTTTGGAAAGTAGACACCCCAAGCCATTTGATGAGAGGTATAGTGAGTATTTTGCAGACCTCACTTTTTGTCACAAAGTTTTGAAAATTGAAAAAAGAAAAAAAAAATTTTTTTTCTCGTCTTTCTTTATTTTCAAAAACAAATGAGAGCTGCAAAATACTCACCATGCCTCTCAGCAAATAGCTTGGGGTGTCTACTTTCCAAAATGGGGTCATTTGGGGGGGGTTTGTGCCACCTGGGCATTCCATGGCCTCCGAAACTGTGATAGGCAGTGAGGAGTAAAATCAAAAATGTACGCCCTTAGAAATCCTGAAGGCAGTGATTGGTTTTCGGGGCCCCGTACGCGGCTAGGCTCCCAAAAAGTCCCACACATGTGGTATCCCCATACTCAGGAGAAGCAGCTAAATGTATTTTGGGGTGCAATTCCACATATGCCCATGGCCTGTGTGAGCAATATATCATTTAGTGACAACTTTTTGTAATTTTTTTATTTATTTTTTTTGTCATTATTCAATCACTTGGGACAAAAAAAATGAATATTCAATAGGCTCAACATGCCTCTCAGCAAATTCCTTGGGGTGTCTACTTTCCAAAATGGGGTCATTTGTGGGGATTTTGTACTGCCCTGCCATTTTAGCACCTCAAGAAACGACATAGGCAGTCATAAATTAAAGGCTGTGTAAATCCCAGAAAATGTACCCTAGTTTGTAGGCGCTATAACTTTTGCGCAAACCAATAAATATACACTTATTGACATTTTTTTTACCAAAGACATGTGGCCGAATACATTTTGGCCTAAATGTATGACTAAAATTGAGTTTATTGGATTTTTTTTTAGAACAAAAAGTAGAAAATATCATTTTTTTTCAAAATTTTCGGTCTTTTTCCGTGTATAGCGCAAAAAATAAAAACGGCAGAGGTGATCAAATACCATCAAAAGAAAGCTCTATTTGTGGGAAGAAAAGGACGCAAATTTCGTTCGGGTACAGCATTGCATGACCGCGCAATTAGCAGTTAAAGCGACGCAGTGCCGAATTGTAAAAAGTGCTCTGGTCAGGAAGGGGGTAAAACCTTCCGGGGCTGAAGTGGTTAAAAGAAAAAAAAGGAAAGGAGAAAAAAGAGAAAAAAAGGGGAAAAAGAAAAAACACAAAACAGGCAAGAAGGGTCCTCCCTGATGGACCCGAACTGCCCGTACACTTACATGTGTGGTCCACACAGTGGAGGTGCGGCCATGAAATCCCCAGACCAAACCAAATATGCCCTGCACGGGAGCTGAGGGGACATGCCGCGGCGGGCCAAACACAAAAATGGACGACGCCCCGCAGGAATAACAGTGTAGAAAGGTGGTGGAACAATGGAACCGAATCTAGAAAGGAAAAAAGGAGGAAAAAAAGAAAGTGTTATTTTATTTTGACCATGAATAAATGGATCTTTTTTGAGTTTATGAAAAGACTTTATGTGTTTTTTTTTAAATCATTGATTTTACACACAATGTTAAATTAACAAGGGACAACAATCTCATTGAGTTTGCAAAAACACACCAAAAATACATTAATAGTGTTAATAATGTTCGAGTGGTAAGTCTTTAAAAAAAAAAAGATACATAACCAAAAACGGTTCTTTGGGTTAACTTTATATAAAAAAAATTAAAAAATCACTATAAAAACAAAACTAATAAAGGGTTCTTTGTGGTAACTTTACAAACATAAAAAAAAAAAAAAAAAAATAAAAAAAAATGGGTTCTTTGTGGTAACTTTACAAACATAAAAAAAATAAATAAATAAAAAAAAAAAATGGGTTCTTTGTGGTAACTTTACAAACACAAAAAAAACAAAAAAAAAATAGAGATAAACAGAAAAAAAGTTCCACAACAATCATAAAATAAATATCTGGATAAAAATTACAAGAAAAGATGACTCCACCAAAAAAAAAAAAAAAGTGTAAAAAGTATTATTAGTATGGAAACATTGTTTTTAAAAAGCATACTATATCATTCTTGAGATCAAAGAGAAAAATAATCCAGAAATCAGTTTGGGAGAACTCTGTTTGAATATGAACAGCAAAACACCTTCGTTCTTTATAGCATTCGTAAAGAAGACATTAAATGCGCTGCATTCAACGATCACAGATTTTGCAGCGTGAGGAATGTGCTACCTACAATACGAACACTAGTTTTACTAGACCGAGTGCTTCCGTTTCGTTTTTGCTTATAAGCATGCGTCGTTTTTTTGTCCGTCGGACTAGCACACAGACGAGCGGATTTCGGGGTCCGTCGTAGTTACGACATAAAGATTTGAAGCATGTTTCAAATCTAAAGTCCGTCGGATTTGAGGCTGAAAAAGTCAGTTGAAAGTCCGGAGAAGCCCACACACGATCGGATTACCAGCCAGCTTTAGTCCGTCGGCGTCCGTTGGACTTTTGTAGCTGAAAAGTCCGACCGTGTGTACGCCCCATAACACTTCTTGCGGAGCCATCTGAGATGTTAGACAGCTTCCATTAGACAATCTTGCCTTGTACCTTGTTTTTTAGGAACCTTGAACTCTTTGCTCCTCCTATGAATTTCCTGATTTAAGCCATGTCTCTGCACTTCCTGTTTGCCAGAATATTATGCTCGCTTTTCAGACAGTATCTCACTCTTGTCACTCCTGCTGCCGTTCGTATCTTTGCTACCACTCGTTACTGACCTTTGGCTTGTTTCTCAACTACACTTCTGCTTGATCCTTATCTGCAACCACTTGTTGTATAATCCTAAACCCCAAATTCATGCATTGCTGAGACTTAAGTTAAAACATGCCACTTTATCCCCAAATCCTCAATGAATTCTACAGGAATACAGTGCTGTGAAGAAGTATTTGCCCTCTTCCTGATTGTCTTATTTTTTTGCATATTTATTGCACTTAAATGATTCAGATCATCAAACTAATTTTAATATTATAGAAAGATAACCCGAATAAATACAAAATGCATTTTTTTAAATGATGATTTAATTTCATTTATTTAATTTATTATGTGAAAAAGTAATTACCCCATGCTAAATCATGGATGAACTGTGATTAACCACATTTTTTGGAAAGCTGAATTCAATTTCACTTGCACACCCAGGCCTGATTACTGCCAGACCTGTTTAATCAAGAAATCACTTGAATAGAAGCTATCTGGCAAAGTGAGGCATGTTAAAAGATCTCAAAAAGCAACAAACCATGTGGCGACCTAAAGAAATTCAATAACAGATGAGAAACAAAATAATTGACATGTATCAGTCTAGAAAGGGTTACAAGGCTTTAGGACTCCAGTGAACCACAGTGATAGCCATTATCCACAAATGGAGAAAACTTGGAACAGTGGTGAACCTTCCCAGGAGTGGCTGGCCTACCAAAATTACTCCATGAGCACAACGATGACTCATCCAGGAGGTCATAAAAGAACCCAGAACAACATCTAAAGAACTGCATGCCTCACTTTCTTCAGTTAAGGTCCATGAATTAACAATAAGAAAGAGACTGGGCAAAATTGTCATCCATGGGAGAGTTCCAAGGCGAAAGCCACTGCTGACCAAAAAGAACACAAAGGCCTGTCTCCCATTTGCCAAAAAAACATCTTGATTATCCCCAAGACTTTTGGGCAAATATTCTGTGGACTGATGAGACAAAAGTTGAACTTTTTGGAAGGTGTCCGCCCTGTTACATCTAGTGTAAAACGAACACAGCATTTCATAAAAAGAATATCATACCAACAGTCAAACATGGTGGTGGCAGTGTGCTTGTCTGGGACTACTTTGCAGCTTCAGAACTTGGACAAATTGCCATGATTGATGGAACCATGAATTCTGTGTTCTACCAGGAAATCCTGAAGGAGAATGTCTGGTCATCAGTTCACGACCGCAAGCTCAAGCACACTTGGGTTATGCAGCAGGACAATTTTCCAAAACACACCAGCAAATCAACCTCTGAATGGGTTAAAAAAATTTGGAGTGGCCTAGTCAAAGTCCAGGCTTAAATATGATTGAGATTCTGTGGCATAACCTTACAAAAGCTAAAAAACCCTTCAATGTGGTTGAATTAAAACAATTCTGCAAACAAAAGTGGTTAAAAATTACTCTACAGTGATCTAAAAGACTCATTACCAGTTACTGCAAACGCTTGATTGCAGTTGTTGCCGCCATGGGTGGAACAACCAGTTTTTAGGTTTCGGGGGCAATTACTTTTTCACATAGGGCCAGTAATCATTTGGACAGATTGTTTTCCCCTAATAAATGAAATCATCGTTTAAAAACTGCATTTTGCATTTACTCGGGTTATCTTTGTATATTATTAAAATTTGAAAGATGATATGAATCATTTAAGTGCAACAAATATTCTTAAAAAAATTGAAATCAGGAAGGGGGGCAAATACTTTTTCACATCACTGTATATCAACACCCCCTTCTAATATCTCCTCTAAGTTCTCCAAATTTCTAGAACATCTAAATTTCCCAACTTTCATAAAATAACAAGCAGAACTCATGGATAAGTCATTTACATGTGAGAAGATTTCTAAAATTATTAAAACATTAAAATGAATGCCTGGAATTATGTATTCATGCAGACCAAACAGGCTTTACCATAGACAAGCCTCAGACCAGATCCGTAGAACATCAAATTTAAAGCGGCTGTAAAGGCTGAATGATTTTTACCTTCATGCATTCTATGCATGAAGGTAAAAAACCTTCTATGTGCTGCTCCTCCCACAGCCCCCCCTCAATACTCACCTGAGCCCCCTTTCGGTAAAGCAATGTGCACGAGAGCCTTGGTTGTCCAGAGGCCCCCTCTCCTCTTTAGTTGAGACAGCAGTGGGAGCCATTGGCTCCCACTGCTGTCAGTCACAGCCAGTAAGCCAATGAGGAGAGAGTGGGGGCTGGGCCAAGCCACAACTCTATGTGACTTATGGACACACAGAGCTTGGGAGTGAGCATGCACTAGTTCCCCTATAGCAAGAGAAGAAGAGGATCAGGGCTGCTCTGTCCAAAACCACTGCACAGAGCAGGTAAGTATAACATGTTTATTTTATTTAAAATTTCAAATCTCAGCAAATCATTCTCATTGGGACATCCATGTGCATAGAAAAGCCACCCTTTTTTACTAGAACTTCACAAAGCCCTTGACAATTTGTCTTGAGACTACCTATTTGAAATTCCGGATTTGGCCCTTCATTTTTATGCATTTTGTGTACTTTAGACCAGTGGTTCTCAACCTCAGTCCTCAAGTCCCCCCAATGAGCCATGTTTTCTGGTTTTCCTTTACTTTGCACAGCTGCTTTAAATCAATATCAATGACATGGTATGGATTAGAGCTATTTTATCTAAGGAACGTTCCCAAAACATGGCGGGTACTTGAGGACTGAGGTTGGGAACCACTGCTTTAGACTATACTCCAACAGTGCAAGTGTGGATCAAAGGCCTTAAGTCTTTTTATACAGCAAACTAAAGAGGTGCACGACAGAGATACCCAATAACTCTATTGTCATTTGTAGAGATGGGCCGAACATCCCCCAGTTCGGTTCGCACCAGAACACCTCGAACAGGCAAAAAGTTCTAGCGAACATGCAAACCCTATTAAACTCTATGGGACACGAACATGAAAATTCAAAAGTCCTCATTTTAAAGGCTTATATGAAAGCTATTGCCATAAAAAGTGTATGAGGACCTGGGTAATGCCCTGGGGGACATGTATCAATGCAAAAAAGTTTTTAAAACAATCGTTTTTAAAGGAACAGTGATTTTAATGATGCTTAAAGTGAAACAATAAAAATGAAATATACCTTTAAAAATCATGCCTGGGGGGTTCCCTTAGTCTGCCTGTAAAGTTGTGCATCAGTACAATGTTTACAACATGCTGCAGCAATAATGACATTTCTAAAGGAGAAAATGTCATATAAACTTGCTTGCGGCTTTAATGTATTGCTGGCTACCTTAAATACAGATAAAAAAAAAATGAAAAAAAAATTGGTGTGGAGTCCCCTCCAGTCCATACCAGACACTTATCCAAGCATGCAGCCTGGCAGGTCAGGAAAAGGGGGGAGCGAGCGAGCGGATCTCTCCCTCTTGAACCATACCAGGCCACATGCCTCAACATGGGGGGGTGCTTTGGGGTGGGGACGAGTGAGCACCCCCCCACCCCAAAGCACCTTGTCACTATGTTGATGGGGACAAGGGCCTCTTCCCGACAACCCTGGGCTGTGGTTGTCAGGGTCTGCGGGTGGGGAAGTGAATCTGGAAGCCCCCTTTAACAACATCCCGACCCCCCCTATGTGAATGGGTATTCATTCACCAAAAAAGTGTCAAAAAGTAAAAACCACAGCAAACTGTTTTTAACCATTTCATTATTAAAAAAGAAAAAAAAATAGCATCCTTCAATGTAATCCATGGTCAATCATGCCGCCCGCAAAAAGAGAAAAAAACAAAACAAAAAACCCCACTGTCATCTCTTGGGAGGCAACCAACCATCTGCTTCCTCTCTGCTTTGACAGCTCTTATATAGCCAAGGGTCAGGGTCACCCCGTTATGTCACCCGGTGGCACCGCCCCTTGCCTATATAGATAGAGCTGTCAAAGCAGAGAGGAGGCAGACGGCTTGAGGCCTCCCAAGAGATGGCAGCAGGGTTTTTCTTTTTTCTATTTTTGCGGGCGGCGTGATTGACCATGGATTACATCGAGGGACACTTTTGTTTTTCTTTTTTAATAAAGGACTTGTCAAAAACTGTTTCCTGTGGTTATTACTTTTTGACACTTTTGGTGAATGGTTAGCGGTACAATTTACTCAATACCCATTCACATGGAGGTGCGGGATCTAGGGTTCCCTTTTTAAAGAGGGCTTCCAGATTCTGATAAGCCCCCCGCCCGTAGACCCCGACAGCCACAGCCCAGGGTTGTCGGCAAGAAGCCTTGTCCCCATCAATATGGGGACTAGGTGCTTTGGGTGGCACCCCAAAGCACCCTCCCCATGTTTGAGGGAAAGCAGCCTGGTATTGTTCAGGGGGGGGCGCTAGCTTGCCCCCCCTTCCTGGCCTGCCAGGCTACATGCTCACATAAGGGTCTGGTATGGATTTTGGGGGGGACCTCACGCCATTTTTTTTTTTAAATTGGAGTGGAGTTACCCTTAAAATCTATACCAGACCCAAAGGGCCTGGTATGGATTTTTTTTTTTTGGGGGGGGGGCATGCCATTTTTTTTATTTTGGCATGGAGTTTCCCTTAAAATCCATACCAAACTCAAAGGGACTGGTATGGATTTTGGGGTGGGGGGCATGCTGTTTTTTTCTTAATTCTGTCATAGGGTTCCTCTTAACCACTTCAATACAGGGCACTTTCATCCCCTACTGCAAATCAGTAATTGTTGTTCATAAATTTGGGCCAAAATTTATACTGCTACATATCTTTGGTAAAAATAACCCAAATTAGTGAATATTATTTAGTCTGTGTGAAAGTTATAGAGTCTACAAGCTATGGTGCAAATCATAAAACAATTATCACACCTCATTTCTTGAGGGCCTGAAATGTCAGGACAGTACAAATACCCCCCAAATTACTCCTTTTTGGAAAGTAGACTGTCCAAGGTATTTAGTAAGAGGCATGGTGAGTTTTTTGAAGTTGTAATTTGTTCCCACAATTTAGTGGCAGCCCATCCATAGAGGGCACATGGGCGCCGCCCCCCCATCCATGCATCCAGCTTCTTGATCTACATACAGGGACGCTGGATGCATGGATTCCTATTTAGGGGGTGTTTTTTGAAACATGTGATAAGAGACATGGGCTTTAATAGGCTTCCAAAAAGGGTGGTCTCCAGGCATAGAGCACTGCGCCCGAAGCCCACCCAGTTGTGTGACAATAGCGAATTAATATTCATTATCGCCACAATGATCCTCCTCCCGGCCAATCAGGAAGCGGGTCTGAGTCACCGATTTGCTGAAAGGATAGGCAATCCTATTGGACGCCTAGCAGGAGGAGAGAAGAGATACACAGAGGAAGCCACCATGATCTAGGAGAGGACACAGGAGCTGCTGCCTGACAAACCAGCTCACCGCCGGTCACATGCTGCCTGACCCAGAACTCAATTTTCTTTTTACTCAAAATTGTCATAATAACAAGTTATTTCTCACACAGCATATGCATACATCCAATTATACCACCAAAATACATTCTGCTACTCCTCCTGAGTATGGTGATACCACATGTGTGAGACTTTTTCACAGCCTGGCCACATAGAGAAGCCCAATAT
Source organism: Lithobates septentrionalis (assembly GCA_037952835.1). Classification (NCBI taxonomy): domain Eukaryota; kingdom Metazoa; phylum Chordata; class Amphibia; order Anura; family Ranidae; genus Lithobates; species Lithobates septentrionalis. Next base: position 3,524,409 of record JBBDGP010001099.1, read on the forward strand.
GCAGGGAGCACCATCAGACATTCTTTGAGCATAAATTACACATCTAATTTCATTCTTATAGGGCGTACACACGGTTGGACTTTGTTCGGACATTCCGACAACAAAATCCTAGGATTTTTTCCGATGGATGTTGGCTCAAACTTGTTTTGTCTACACACGGTCGCACAAAGTTGTCGGAAAAACCGATCGTTCTAAACGCGGTGACGTAAAACACGTACGTCGAGACTATAAACGGGGCAGTGGCCAATAGCTTTCATCTCTTTATTTATTCTGAGCATGCGTGGCACTTTGTCCGTCGGATTTGTGTACACACGATCGGAATTTCCGACAACGGATTTTGTTGTCGGAAAATTTTATCTCCTCTCCAACTTTGTGTGTCGGAAAATCCGATGGAAAATGTCCGATGGAGCCCACACACGGTCGGAATTTCCGACAACACGCTCTGATCGGACATTTTCCATCGGAAAATCCGACCGTGTGTACGGGGCATTACTGTCAGAGAATAGCCCGCAGAAGAACTGGCACATCTACTAATGCCCAGCAGAATTGTAGATTGGCACTTAGAAATTTGCCATTGGCACATAGAAATTCGCCAATGCTAATATGCACGCGCACACGGGCACGAACGGCAGCGAAGATTCATGTGCCAGTGCGCATGCACATATGCCAAGGTGCACGCAATGCGTGAACAGATTCTGGAATCCAGTGGCCTATTTAAAGCCAGTAGCATCGGCCATTCGTTGCTGGATGATCTTTAGCTCCCCTGTGTGTTCCTGTGTTCCTGTTCTTGACCTGTTCTGTTACTGACCCGGCTTGCCTTTGACCTGTCTTGTCTCCCTTCCTGGCTTTGACCCTGGGCTTGTTCTGTTGACTCCGCTCCTGTATGCTGTACCTACAGTGGGGACAGAAAGTATTCAGACCCCCTTAAATTTTTCACTCTTTGTTATATTGCAGCCATTTGCTAAAATCATTTAAGTTAATTTATTTCCTCATTAAATGTACACACAGCACCCCATATTGACAGAAAAACACAGAATTGTTGACATTTTTGCAGATTTATTAAAAAAGAAAAACTGAAATATCACATGGTCCTAAGTATTCAGACCCTTTAATGTGACACTCATATTTAACTCAAGTGCTGTCCATTTCTTCTGATCATCCTTGAGATGGTTCTACACCTTTATTTGAGTGCAGCTGTGTTTAATTATACTGATTGGACTTGATTAAGAAAGCCACACACCTGTCTATATAAGGCCTTACAGCTTACAGTGCATGTCAGCGCAAATGAAAATTATAAGGTCAAAGGAACTGCCTTTGTGGCAAGGCACAAATCTGGCCAAGGTTACAAAAAAATTATGCTGCACTTAAGGTTCCTAAGAGCACAGTGGCTTCCATAATCCTTAAATGGAAGACATTTGGGACGACCAGAACCCTTCCTAGAGCTGGCCGTCCGGCCAAACTGAACTATTGGGGGAGAAGAGCGTTGGTGAGAGAGGTAAAGAGGAACCCAAAGATCACTGTGGCTGAGCTCCAGAGATGCAGTCGGGAGATGGGAGAAAGTTGTAGAAAGTCAACCATCACTGCAGCCCTCCACCAGTCGGGGCTTTATGGCAGAGTGGCCCGACGGAAGCCTCTCCTCAGTGCAAGACACATGAAAGCCCGCATGGAGTTTGCTAAAAAAACACCTGAAGGACTCCAAGATGATGAGAAATAAGATTCTTTGGTCTGATGAAACCAAGATAGAACTTTTAGGCCTTAATTCTAAGCGGTATGTGTGGAGAAAACCAGGCACTGCTCATCACCTGTCCAATACAGTCCCAACAGTGAAGCATGGTGGTGGCAGCATCATGCTGTGGGGGTGTTTTTCAGCTGCAGGGAGAGGACGACTGGTTGCAATTGAGGGAATGATGAATTCGGCCAAGTAAAGGGATATCCTGCACGAAAACCTTCTCCAGAGTGCTCAGGACCTCAGACTGGGCCGAAGGTTTACCTTCCAACAAGACAATGACCCTAAGCACACAGCTAAAATAACGAAGGAGTGGCTTCACAACAACTCCGTGACTGTTCTTGAATGGCCCAGCCAGAGCCCTGACTTGAACCCAATTGAGCATCTCAGGAGAGACCTAAAAATGGCTGTCCACCAACGTTTACCATCCAACCTGACAGAACTGGAGAGGATCTACAAGGAGGAATGGCAGAGGATCCCCAAATCCAGGTGTGAAAAACTTGTTGCATCTTTCCCAAAAAGACTCATGGCTGTATTAGATCAAAAGGGTGCTTCTACTAAATACTGAGCAAAGGGTCTGAATACTTAGGACTAGGGATAAGCTTAGATTTTCAGTCGAACTCATGTTTGACTCGAACATCGGCTGTTCGCCCGTTAGCTGAACAGCGAACAATTTGGGGTGTTCGCGGCAAGTTCGAAAGCCGCTGAACACCCTTTAAAAGTCTATGGGAGAAATCAAAAGTGCTAATTTTAAAGTCTTATATGCATGGTATTGTCTTAAAAAGTGTTGGATGTGGAAAAAAAAAAAAATAAAATAAAAAGTGTTTGGGAACCTGGGTCCTGCACCAGGGGACATGGATCAATGCAAAAAAAGTTTTAAAAATGTCCATTTTTTTCGGGAGCAGTGATTTTAATAATGCTTAAAGTGAAACAATAAAAGTGTAATATTCCTTTAAATTTCGTACCTGGGGGGTGTCTATAGTATTCCTGTAAAGGGGCGCATGTTTCTCGTGTTTAGAACAGCCTGACAGCAAAATGACATTTCAAAGGAAAGAAAGTCATTTAAAACTACTCGCGGCTATTAATGAATTGCCGGTCCGACAATACACATAAAAGTTCATTGATAAAAACGGCATGGGAATTCCCCACAGGGGAACCCCGAACCAAAATAAAAAAAATGACGTGGTGGTCCCCCTAAATTCCATACCAGGCCCTTCAGGTCTGGTATGGATTTTAAGGGGAACCCCGTGCCAAAATTAAAAAGAAAAATGGTGTGGGGTCCCCCAAATAATCCAAACCAGACTCTTATCCAAGCACGCAACCTGGCAGGCCGCAGGAAAAGAGGGGGTGACGAGAGAGCGCCCCCCCCTCCTGAACCGTACCAGGCCACATGCCCTCAACATTGGGAGGGTGCTTTGGGGTAGCCCCCCAAAACACCTTGTCCCCATGTTGATGGGGAGCAGGGCCTCATCCCCACAACCCTTGCCCGGTGGTTGTGGGGGTCTGCGGGTGGGGGGCTTATCGGAATCTGGAAGCCCCCTTTAACAAGGGGACCCCCAGATCCCGGTCCTCCCCCTTGTGTGAAATGGTAAGGGGGTACAAAAGTACCCCTACCATTTCACAAAAAACTCAAAAATGATAAAAATGACAAGGGACAGTTTTTGAAAAATCTTTTATTTAAACGCTTCTTCTTTCTTCTATCTTCTATCTTCTATCTTCTATCTTCCTTCGGTTTCTTCCTCCATATTCTTCTTCTTCTAGTTCTTCTGGTTCTTATGGTTCTTCCTCCGGTGTTCTCGTCCGGCAACTTCCTCCGCTGCGTCTTCTTCCCTTCTTCTCGTCAGGCCGCTCCGCATGCATGATGGGAGGCTCCTGCTGTGTGACGCTTCTCCTCTTATGAATAAATAACGGGGGGGGGGGGCACCCGGTAACCCTGCCCCCTCTGACGCACGGGGACTTGACAGGGACTTCCCTGTGGCATTCCCCGTGACTTTAGAGGGGGCGGGGTCACCCGTTACGTAACCCCGCCCCTTCTGACGTCACAGGGAATGCCACAGGGAAGTCCCCGTCAAGTTCCCGTGCATCAGAGGGGGGCGGGGTCACCGGGTGCTGGTAGGGAAGTGGTTTAAAGCCATTCCAGACCCAAAGAATCCCCCACGCTGTTTTTTCCCCAATTTTATTTTAATTTTACATTTCTTTTTTTACAAATTTTTTTTTTTTTATTTAGCTTTCAGCGGGGAAGCCTTAACAACCTATTGACTGTGCGCTTGGCAGGCGAACATCCCACTAAGTGCCTAGAAAGTTTGGGTGTTAGGCGAGTACCTGAATGGGAATGTTCAGGCCAAACTTATGCTCGGCCCAAACTGTTCATCCATCCCTAGTGGTGCCTGAACACTGTAACCCCTCACAGTTACTTTTTAAATACATGCACCTGTCAAACAGGTGCAGAAAAATTGGGCCAAGGGTGTTGGTGTTGCCTAAACACTGTAACCCCTCAAAGTTACTCTTGTTGGGCAGGGGAATGAGCCCTGCTGTAAAAAATTAGGAAAAAAATATTGAAATTACATGCACTTGTCAAACAAGTGCAGAAAAATTGGGAGTTGGGTGTTGGTGGTGCCTGAACACTGTAACCCCTCAAAGTTACTCTTGCTGGGCGCAGTAACGGGCCCTGCTGTTAAAAATAAAAAATAAATTACATTACATGCACCTGTCAAACAGGTGCAGAATATTTGGGCCTTAGGTGTTGGTGGTGCCCTAAACCAAAATTGTTGGAAGCTAGCATAATCAAGATTCAATAATAGGATAGGCAGCATAGTCAGTCTTCAAGGGATCCCAGATCCCTAGCAAATTCAATCAGTTACACCAGCATCAGGGGCTTGATAGCTACTGTTTATCCAGAACTGATGCATTTTGATAAGTGTTAGCCAGTCAACGGAGTCTGTGGACAGGCGCACTCTTTTATCATCACAAACCCTTCAGTAGCACTGAATGTCCACACGGAAAGCACGCTGGATGCAGGACAGGCCAGTAGCTCGATTGCATATTGAGCAAGTTCTGGCCAGTGGTCCATCCTCAAGACCCAGTAATCCAGTGGATGCTCAGTTGGAAAGGTCTCCAAGTTTGCTCTTGCCCCTAGATAATTCTGCACCATATGATGAAGATGCTGCCGATGCTTGCTTAAACAGCCCTGGGTGCTGAGGATTAAATAATTGTTGAAAGGCATCAGTCAGTCTCCACCACTCTTCCACTGACTGAATGAAGCCTCAGAAACATATTGTCCAGGAAATGGTAACCTTCCAGTGTCTGGAAAGGTGTAACACAAATCTCTCCTCAAGGCGTCCTGAAGATGTTTCATCCTCTGCTCCCTCTATGAAGGCAGGATTAGCTTTGCAACTTTACCCTTGTATCGTGGATCAAGAAGGGTTGTCAGCCAGTAATGATCCCTCTCTTCGATACCACGAATCCTTGGGTCCTTTCACAGGCTTTGCAAAATCAGGGAGCCCATGCAGCGTAAGTTTGAGGAGGCATGAGATTCTGAGTCCTCTGGGTCACGAAGGATGACATTGTCAGGAACTACCTCCTCCCAGCCACCTACAACTCCTGGGGTTTCTGGGGACTGAAAACCATCCCTTGTAGACTGCTGTATGTTATCCTCTACCTCCATGCTGACACAATCCTCCTCCACCTCCTCTTCCTCCTGTGTGTTTGGCAACCCTGCAGGAATGTCATCTGCATAAAGGGGGCCTTGAGAGAAAAGAAAGTCCTCCTCTTCCTCCCGCTGTTCTGCCTCAAGTGCCCTGTCCATGATTCCACAAAGCGTGTGCTCCCGCAGGAAGACTAGATGGAAGTCTTTTGTGGTAACCTCAATACATTTTTTTACCCAATTGTATTATGCTATTTTGTGGTGTAAGGGCTTGTGTTACAGCTATACTCAGCACGAGAAATGCTTTGAGTACTTTTAACATTTCTGTCAAAAGGAAAGGCATCACTTTCATTTAGCATTTTCCACAAGTACTTATTATGTGAAATGTAAGTATACATTTTACTTTATTTATTTTTATCTGCACTTATGCCGCGTACACACGGTCAGACTTTCCGGTATACTTGGTCCGGCGGACCAGAGTCTGCCAGGCAATCCACCCGTGTGTGGGCTCCGGCGGACTTTTTCCCAAAAGCCTGCCGGACCTAGATTTGAAACACGTTTTAAATCTTTCCATCGGACTCAGTTTCGGGCGGAAAGTCCGCTCGTCTGTGTGCTGGTCCGACGGAAAGCCCGCTCGTGTGTATGCTGGTCCAATGGACCAGATACGACGCGAGGGCAGGGTATTGCATTTCGCGCTCGCTGCAATAGGAAAAACAAATTTTCCTATTGCGGCGAGCGCGGAGCATACCAGGCCCTTAGGTCTGGTATGGATTATAAAGGGAACCCCCCCTACGCCAAAAAAACGGTGTGGGGTCCCCCCTAAAATCCATACCAGACCCCGATCCGAGCACGCAGCCTGGCCGGTCAGGAAAGGGGATGGGGACGAGCGAGAGCCCCCCTCCTGAACCGTACCAGGCCGCATGCCCTCAACATGGGGGGTGGGTGCTTTGGGGGAGGGGGCGCCCTGCGGGGCCCCCCCACCCCAAAGCACCTTGTCCCCATGTTGATGAGGACAAGGGCCTCTTCCCGACAACCCTGGCCGTTGGTTGTCGGGGTCTACGGGCGGGGGGCTTATCGGAATCCGGGAGCCCCCTATAAAAAGAGGGCCCCCAGATCCCGGCCCCCCCACCCTATGTGAATTAGTATGGGGTACATGGTACCCCTACCCATTTACCCAGGGAAAAAGTGTAAATAAAACACTACACAGGTTTTTAAAATATTGTATTAACCACCTCAATACAGTGCATTTTCGCCCCCTTCCTGCCCAAGCCATTTTTCAGCTTTCAGCGCTGTTGCATTTTGAATGACAATTGCGCGGTCATACAACACTGTACCCAAATGAAATTGTTATCATTTTTTCCCCACAAATAGAGCTTTCTTTTAGTGGTATTTTATCACCTCTGCGTTTTTTATTTTTTGCGCTATAAACAAAAGAAGAGTGAGAAGTTTTAAAAAAAAACAATAATTTTTATCTTTTGCGATAATAAATATCCAATTTTTTTTTCTTTAAAACAAATTTTTTCTCAGTTTAGGCCGATATGTATTCTTGTACATATTTTTGGTAAAAAAAAAAATCGCAATAAGCGTATATAGATTGGTTTGCGCAAAAGTTATAGCGTCTACAAAATAGGGGATAGATTTATAACATTTTTATTTTTTTTAATTTTTTTACTAGCAATGGCGGCGATCTGCGATTTTTATTGTGACTGCGATATTGCGGCGGACACATCGGACACTTTTGACACATATTTGGGACCATTCACATTTATACAGCGAATCGTGCTATAAAAATGCATTGATTACTGTATAAATGTGACAGGCAGGGAAGGGGTTAACCCTAGGTGGTGATCGAGGGGTTAACTGTGTTGCTAGGGAGTGATTCTAACTGTAGGGGGAGGGGACTCACTAGGGGAGGAGACCGATCGGTGTTCCTCTGTTCTGGGAACACACCATCGGTCTCCTCTCCTCTGACAGGACCGTGGATCTGTGTGTTTACACACACAGATCCACGGTCCTGCTGTGTTACCGGTAATCGCGGGTGCCCGGCGGACATCGCGGCCGCCGGGCACGCGCACCGGGTGCCTAGTGACACGGCGGGCGCACGCGATCGCCGGCGGCGGCGCGCGCGCGCCCCCTGGTGGCCTAGGAATGCGAGGCCGTCATATGACGCCCGCCCGCAACGAGAGCTGCGCCGCCTGGCCGTCAATAGACAGCCGGCGGTCAGCAAGCGGTTAAACAGCTCCGGGGGGGGGGATCTTCCTCTGGCTTTGGGGGTCTTCTTCTGGCTTCGGGGGTCCCTCCGGTTCATCTTCTCCCGGCGTCCGGTTGGTTCTTCTCCGCTCTCTTCTCCCGGTGTTCCAGTGACCACGCCCCCTAAAACGTCACAGTCCCAGCATGCCCAGGGACTGTGACATCAAAAGGGGGCGGGGTCTCCATCTATATAAGTCACAACGCAGCCCTCAGAGAGCAGTCCAGCCGGAGAGAGCGTCGTGTCAACATCTGGAGAAGAGAAGAGAAGACAAGAAGCCCAGAACACCAGAAGCCCAGAAGACAAGAAGCCCAGAAGTCTGGACCTCTGCTGGCAAGAGAGCTACCTGAACACAACGGAGGAGCCGGCCGAAGAACTGGAACACCGGGAGGAGAGAGCGGAGAAAAAACAACCGGACGCCGGGAGAAGATGAACCGGAGGGACCCCTGAAGCCGGAAGAAGACCCCCGAAGCCGGAGGAAGACCCCCCCGGAGCTGTTTAATAAAATATTTTAAAAACCTGTGTAGTGTTTTATTTACACTTTTTCCCTGGGCGAATGGGTAGGGGTACCATGTACCCCATACTCACATAGGGTGGGGGGCCAGGATCTGGGGGCCCTCTTATTATAGGGGGCTCCCGGATTCCGATAAGCCCCCCGCCCGCAGACCCCGACAACCAACGGCCAGGGTTGTCGGGAAGAGGCCCTTGTCCTCATCAACATGGGGACAAGGTGCTTTGGGGAGGGGGGGCCCACAGGACTCACCCCCCATGCGGCCTGGTACGGTTCAGGAGGGGGGGCGCTTGCTCGTCCCCATCCCCTTTCCTGACCGGCCAGGCTGCGTGCTCGGATCGGGGTCTGGTATGGATTTTAGGGGGGACCCCACGCCGTTTTTTCAGCGTAGGGGGGTTCCCCTTATAATCCATACCAGACCTAAGGGCCTGGTATGACCCGCGACGGGGCTCGCAAGGTGTCAATCTCGCCGATAAAAGCGGCAAGATTGACATCCTTTTCTAGTCCCGTCGCACCTGAGTCACGTACAAAATGAACGGACTTGTCCGTGTGTGGGCAAGTCCGTTCATTCTGAAAGTCCGCCGTAACTCCGGCGAAAGTCCGTCGGAAAGACGGGGGGACTTAGCCCGCCGCAAAGTCCGGTCGTGTGTGGGCAAGTCCGTCCGTTTTAAAGTCCGGCACACCTGGCGGACAAAGTCTGTCAGAAAGTGTGCCGGACCAAGTAGGATAGAAAGTCCGACCGTGTGTACGCGGCATTAGAGTATACACACTAATATCACTCTGCACTTATACATTTTTTCTATTTCTGAACATTTTTTTTTTATCAATGTTTACGTCTAAACTTTTGTTTGACTTTTTAATTTTGTAAGCTTTTCTTAAACCTTATATAAAAATGATTGCACTTGTATTTTATGCATTTATGAACATTGCGTTTGCACTGTACACATTTACTGTAATATGCCCTGTATTGGTGGTATGTGCAAGTTGACTCTGGGAGTCACTTTTTCCTCCTATTACAGAAGTTGTGATTTGAAGAGATTGTCTATGTACCTTATTTTTGGCTTACTATGGTTATTTTGGCTTAGGTACTGCTATAGGTTTTTAGGGCTTATTTACACCGTTGTATTTTAACAGACACAGTACAATGCACTAAAACTTTTGGAAACAATTGGTAAATAACAGCTTACCACTATATAAGGATATTTACTTTAAAAGGGGTTGCTCCAATAAATATGGCAAGATGTAGTCCAGTTGGCTAGCCGAGCCCATGACAGCTTCTGCAATATCTGCAATTTAATAATTTAATGTTTACCGTCATGTATTGGTTGCATATGGGTTTTTTCCTGAAATGGGGACATTCTTCCAACTCGCTCTGTCATGCATTCCATGCTTTCACTAGGTCTGATTTAGTCCATACTTATTGCTGCAAACCACATCTCAGTTGTTTGGGTGAGTCCCTTGCTCATTCTACATGATTGTAATTTGCTATATTTCTTGAAGCCCCTGCGTGGGTCCTTACCTTTGTGTCATGTTGTTTTGTTTATTGTCTATTTGGCATATGTTTCAATAAGCAGCTTTAAAAACAAAAACAAAAAACAATTCATGCGTCCAAGTTTACTTATAGTAAATATAATATCTGTTTACATATCTGTGATGCAGTGCATTTTGAAATGTATGGCATTTACCTTTTTTCCTGTGTTTTGGGTTTGATTCACACCTATGCATTTTTTATTGTTTTTTGCACAATTTAACATGGTTAACATTTCAATATGCATTACACAGGCATTGTCCACTGTTGCCATCATCAGTACCATGAAGCCAGACAGGAGGCGAATTCACTGAGGCTGCAAAAGTTCACCATTAGTGATAGGCGAATCTGCCTAGTTTTATTTGTCATGGTTTTGGGAACTCTTGTTAAAATATCTGTGAACCCAATCTTAGACCCCTTTCACACTTTTTAGCGGTACTTTAGCTCTGTTTTAGCTCTGCTCTGCACTTTTTGGCCGCTAGCAAGGTACTTTTAACCCCCACTAGTGGCCGAAGAAGGGGGTAAAAATGCCTGTGTTGTGTTGCTTCGGAAGCGCTGCCCATTCATTGCAATGGGCAGGGCCGTTTTGGGAGCGCTGTATATAGCACTCCCAAACTGCCCCAAAGATGCTGCTTGCAGGACTTTTTCTTTCCAAACTTTTTATTGAATTTTACAAGTTCACCAGTAGTACAGAGCATACAGTTGCAGGAAGTAGAGATACAGGTGATTGATGCGTAAAAACAAACTTTTGCAATAGGCTAACAAACCTGATGAGGGTAACAAAAAGGTTAATAAACGAAATATAAGATATATAGAAAAACATGAAAAGCGGGTCTTATGTTAAAGACCGTAGGTGATCAATGTATGTGGGAAGTCAGGAGGAGTTGCCTGTGACACAGCAACAGAGATAAAAAATAACAAGAAAAACATTCACTCGATCAAATGTGCTCATATATATCGCCCCCTTGTACAATAAGTCTGGCATTGTGTGGGGCGGGAGGAGTATGGAAGACACGTCCACACCGTTAAGGTTCTACCCCCTCTCTCCGTTCACCCCTAATGGGATGCAGGACTTTTTCTAATGTCCTGCAAGCACACCGCCCCAGTGTGAAAGCACTCGGGCTTTCACATTTGGGCGGCATGGGAGGCAGTTTTCAGGTGCTTTACAGGTGCTATTTCTAGCGCTAAAATGCCTGAAAAGTGTGAAGGGGCGCTTAGAGGTAAAATGTATCGAAGTCTATGGAGGGGGGTAGTGGGGGTAATCTTGTAGTTAATGTATGGCTATTTTTTGGACTAATGGGCCATGTTACTGTACAAAAAATACATGGGGTGCTTGGCACTGCCAATAGGCAAACTTACCTATGCTAAAAAAGTAGCACGTTTGGCAAATTGTGGAATTGTTTTTTTTTCCTTTTACAATCAGCATGGTTTATTCATTAACAGCATCTTAATCTGGTTTCAAATACAAGGCTTTTTCAGGTAGGTTTATCAGCAACAAATGCAGTTTCATGCAATGGTAATAGACCTGCTTGATAGAAATTGGCCAGTAGTTTTCTGTATCTGTTTTTTTCTCACTGATGTAAAGCTGTGCTGCTATTGACCAATCTCTATCAAGCTCTCATTATGAATTAGGAGACTACTGATGATGCAACATTGTAAAATTTGCCAGCAGGAAGAAATTTTTATTGAGGGAGAATTGGCCAAAAGGCGCTAGAGAAAAGAGCATAGGCATGCGTTTTACTAGATGAGTTAAGGGATCTCAGATGGCACAGCAGTGTAAAATTTGCTAACAGCAGCACAATTTTAAATAGCACATCTGGGCCTACAAGAACTAGGATACTGCAGAGGGCACAGCAGTGTAAAATTTAAAACAAGTAAATATGATATACTTTTCTATATGTTTACTAATGCTAGCAACCTGAGGATTAAAAATAATCAACGTTGATCGGGGGAGTGAAGTTCCATTTTAACTGCAGTAGGCAAAAGTCAGGTCTTCAACTTGCTTGCTCTGTTTGGTGAGGCAGGCTATAGATGATGCAATTCTTGTCCTGAAACCATGGGTTGCAGAAAAGAAAATGGCTTGATTCCCAGTGGCGGTTTGTGCTCAAATTGTTTTTGGGGGGGTGGCAAACAAACCTGGCCCCATCTATCTCGGGCCCCCTCTCCCTGCCCGGAGACAGACGGGTAGGCGGCAATCTGTGGTCTTACCTTAGGAGTCCGATGACGAGGTGGTGCTGCATTCAGGGTAGGGCTCCTGCCCCTCTTCCTGCTCCTTGCTCCAGTTTGCCAAGGGAAGAGACGGGGCCATTGCTTCTCCTCTTGGTTGAACAGGAAATGGGTCCTGAGACTCGATTGGCTGGGAGTCCTAAGACTCCCTAGCCAATCGGGTCTCAGGACCCGCTTCCCGATTGGCCAGGAGGAGAACCAGGAAGACAATAGCGATTTGCCAATGTCACACAACTGGGTGTGCCCTGAGCCCACCCTTTTTTGAAGCCAATTAGATCCTCAGGCTCTAATCATGTGCTTCAAAAAAACAAAAAACCCATTGAAATCCATGCATCCTGTGCCCTGCATGTAGATTAGGGGGCAGGCGCATGGATAAGGGGGGCGGCGCCCCTATGGACATGCCACCACTGTTGATTCCCCCATCAACACAGCCAGTGTTGATGGGGGCAATTTCTCCCACGGACCTATTGTGTTCTTCTGGCGAGGGAGTGCAGGGAGCTGTCCCTGCAGGGAGAAAAGTATAGCGATGGTAAGGGACTTTCTAAACACACACATACACAAAACAGAGCCATGGTATACTTGGTATTTTAAAATTATTGACGTAAAAAAAAAAAAAATTGAGTGTCACTTTAAGTATCTTAGTGATTTAATAAAATTACTGATTGTATTGTTATTATAAGTCTATAAGTGCAGCTTTTTAGTGAGTTCCATGTTGTGACAGACTTTCTCTAAACATTGTACTTATTAGTGTTTAACTGAATTTGTATTCTGTGATGTAACATTTCACATACAGTATATTATAACTATATATAAAACTATATACATTATTAAAAAATATTCACACACAAACACACACTTGAAGAAATCCCTATTTCAGGTTGTAAGACATTTATAATATAACATAGTTGCTAATAAATGGCACTTTCAAAGATGTATTTTTCAACCACTACTATATTCAATTTCATTCTTAATATATTGATCTGTGAGAAGCTAATAAGAGAATTTAAGGAGTGCACTTAGGAAATTATTGTGTAATCTAAGACACTATCTTTTCCAGCTCCATTTACAGAGCAGAATACATTTATTTCTGTTCTTATCGAACAATAAAGCATTCCTTGTTGTAAATAATGGTATATTAGTTTGACAAGGGTCACGGTGGGAATCTCATTCTTACACTAAGATACTTTCAGATGACTTGTAGTTGCCAAGAGCATTAGTGAATACAAGGGCATTTAGAGCTATTGAGCTGTTCACCCTGCTCTTCAGATGTGCAGTCCTTGTGACAGGGATGTGCCTGACAGCCCCTACAATACACAACTTGTACAAATGTGGCTGATTTATCATCTAACGTTCCTGCCATCTGTTTTCATATTGCTTCCAGCATAAGATAAGTGGTTCTTGACCATGTGCTGCCGAGCTGAGAAGATTGCAAAGTTCATGAGTTGGCACAATTTATGATTAGGCAGGATTTTTTTTCTCAGGGCATCAGTCATCTGAGCAGAACCCAGAACAGACAATGTCCTGTCCAGATGTTTTCCTACTCTGAGAAACTGATTGCCTAGAAGATGCTTGGTCAGATCCCTATGACTTTCCCCGGCATCACATTATTCTATAATCTGGTGTTTTAGATTGCTGTGGAGATTAGATTTTATTAAGATAAATATTTTTTTTTCTAATAAATTTTAAACTTTCCAGATTACTAATATACAAAAAAAGGGAAAAAAGTTAATCACATATTTGCGTTGCATGTGCTTATGTTTTTTTTTTTTTACCTAAGCTTGTGTCACAGGTCTGATATCACATACTTGTGGAATACAGATAAACTGCTGCTAGCCTTGTAACGAGTGTTCTACGTGTAATAGATGTAAGGTTTTTACAGGAAAGTGTTTTCTTTATTATTGTACTTGTATTGGCAGAAAGCACAGATACATGAGCATTTGTTGACAAATTTGTCAAGGTGCATGTGAGACATCTTTGTCTCTATCTCCATGTTGGAAAGCATTTAACCCATTTAAATATATAGTAGTTAAGATTTATTTGATTTGATTTAAGTGGCTAAACCATATAATGAGTGGTAATCTCTACAAATAAAGCAGATGAATGACATTTTGTTTGCTGAAGTAATGTGTGTAATGGTACACATGGTCGGACTTTACGGCAGACTTTGCCCGGCGGACTTTGACGGACTTTATGACGGACTTTCTGAATGAACGGACTTGCCTACACACAATCCACCAAAGTCCGTCAAATTCGTATGTAATGACGTACGACCGGACTAAAACAAGGAAGTTCAGTTCATAGCCAGTAGCCAATAGCTGCCCTAGCGTGGCTTTTTGTCCGTCGAACTAGCATACAGACGAGCAGACTTTTCGACCGGACTCGATTTCGACGGATTGATTTAAAACATGTGTCAAATCTAATGCCGCGTACACACGAGCGGACTTTACGGCAGACTTTGCCCGGCGGATGGGATTTCGTTGAACAATTCGATGTGTGTGGGCTCCAGCGGACTTTGTTTTCTCAAAAGTTGGACAGACTTAGATTTGAAACATGTTTTAAATCAATCCGTCGAAATCGAGTCCGGTCGAAAGGTCCGCTCGTCTGTATGCTAGTTCGACGGACAAAAAGCCACACTAGGGCAGCTATTGGCTACTGGCTATGAACTTCCTTGTTTTAGTCCGGTCGTACGTCATCACGTACGAATTCGACGGACTTTGGTGGATTGTGTGTAGGCAAGTCCGTTCATTCAGGAAGGCCATCATAAAGTCAGTCGAAAAGTCCGCCGGGCAAAGTCTGCCGTAAAGTCAGACCGTGTGTACGCGGCATTAGTCCGTCCAACTTTTGAGAAAACAAAGTCCGCTGGAGCCCACACACATCAAATTGTCGGACGAAATCCCATCCACCGGGCAAAGTCTGCCGTAAAGTCCGCTTGTGTGTACGTGGCATTAGATTCACCCTGCACAGAGATTTTTCAGTTCACAGGACAACAATCTAATTGGCAGCAAACTGCTAGGGATCCTTATGGGTAGTTTAACCCCTTTCTGCCGAGCGTACGCAGATGTGCTTACTCAGCTTTCCGGGGTTATACTGGGATAATTCCCGCAGCTGTAGGCATTATCCCGGTACTGTTTTTTAGAGCCAGCGATTGGCTATCCAGCTATATTAACCGATGCGGCTAAAAGCTGCTCGGCTGTTATACCGGAGGAGTGGGAGGGGACCCCCCCCAGGGCCGATCCTAGGGTCACAGGCACCTGGGTGCCAAAATATTTCTGGCACCCCCACATGGGCGTGGTCATTTTAGTAACTCCTCCCCTTTACAAATATTTCTATGGCAACGACTCAACCACAGAGATGCTCCACCACGAAGTCTTCATTACCCTGGGATCCTTACAGGTACAATAAACAAAATACAGGAAGAGAAGCAAGAGTACTTTATTGGGACCTGGAGGGGGGCCTCTCTGATGGAGACAGAGAGTGCTTCTGTTAGAGAGTCTGTTAGAAAGAGCCCCCAGAAATACTACAGATATGATACAGGAGATGGTCAAAGACTGCAGACATAGTACAGGAGATGGTCAGAGACTGCAGACATGATACAAGAGATGGTCAGGGACCGCAGACATAGTACAAGAGATGATCAGAGACTGCATACATAGTACAGGAGATGGTCAAAGACTGCAGACATGGTACAGGAGCTGGTCAGAGATTGCAGACATAGTACAGGAGCTGGTCAGAGACTGCAGACATGGTACAGGAGCTGGTCAGAGACTACAGACATAATACAGGAGATGGTCAGAGACTGCAAACATAGTACAGGAGATGGTCAGAGACTGCAGACATAGTACAGGAAATGGTCAGAGACTGCAGACATTATATAAGAGATGGTTAGAGACTGCAGACATAGTACAGGAGATGGTCCGAGACTGCAAACATAGTACAGGAGATGGTCAGAGACTGCAGACATAGTACAGGAGATGGTCTGAGACTGCAGACATAATATAAGAGATGGTCAGAGATTGCAGACATAATAGAGGAGATGATCAGAGACTGCAGACATAATACAGGAGATGGTCAGAGACTGCACACATAGTACAGGAGATGGTCAGAGACTGCACACATAGTACAGGAGACGATCAGAGACTGCAGATATGGTACAGGAGACAGTTAGAGACAGCAGACGTAGTACAGGAGATGGTCAGAGACTGCAGATATAGTACAGGAGACGGTTAGAGACAGCAGACATAGTACAGGAGATGGTCAGAGACTGCAGACATGATATAGGAGACGGTTAGAGACTGCAGACATAATACAGGAGATGATCAGAGACTGCAGACATAATACAGGAGATGGTCAGAGACTGCAGACATAATACAGGAGATGGTCAGAGACTGCACACATAGTACAGGAGATGGTCAGAGACTGCAGACATAGTACAGGAGATGGTCAGAGACTGCAGACATGATACAGGAGATGATCAGAGACTGCAGACATACTACAGGAGATGGTCAGAGACTGCAGACATAATACAAGAGATGGTCAGAGACTGCAGACATAATACAAGAGATGGACAGAGACTGCAGACATAGTACAAGAGATGGTCAGAGACCGCAGACATAGTACAGGAGATGGTCAGAGACCGCAGATATAGTACAGGAGATGGTCAGAGACTGAAGACATGATACAGGAGATGGTCCGAGACTGCAGACATGATACAGGAGATGGCCTGAGACTGCAGACATGATACAGGAGATGGCCTGAGACTGCAGACATGATACAGGAGATGGTCCGAGACTGCAGACATAGTACAGGAGATGGTCAGAGACTGCAGGCATAGTACAGGAGATGGTCCAAGACTGCAGACATATACAGGAGATGGAAATAAAAAGTAGTATAGGGCGCACAGGACTAGCGTAGTCCAAATGATGTCTCTATTAAGGGTCGGCAGTCCAAAAATGAACGGGAGAAATGTTGGTTGAAAGGGATGAAAGGATGGTGATCTTCAGCAAAAAGGGCTGCAACTTTAAAAGACTTGAAGCAGGGTCTAAAATGACATAAAAACAAACAAAGGCACCTCTAAGTGCAGAAGATAAACAATTTTAATACCCCAACTGGGTTAAAAACACTTACAAAATAGGAGTGGTAAACAGGCACATCGTGAGTAAGGCTGCATTGGAAGGGGTCACGATCAGAGGAAGCCTTCAGGAGGATGGATGTAGTCACTGTCAGCAGCGGTGTAAAGCACAGGGAACAGCTGTGAAGCCGGCGTCGTCAGCGTGTGAGGGCTGCAAACCCGGAAGTGATGTCATCCGCTGAGCGGCTCTGTGACCAGCCTGAACCGCAAACGAAAGGCCAGAGAGGGGATGTGATGTCATCAATGAGGGACGCGTTTCGGAACTGTCATTCGTTCCTTTCTCAACCTCGGATTACACTGATGGCTGGGGAGGATATATACAAGCACACTGGCAATGGATTGGCCGGGGGGCGGGGACAACAAGGTTAAATAACAATAGGTCTAGTAAATGCATATGAATATAGACACACACCTGCAATAGCATGCTGAAAAACGAAAAAACGAAACAATAGAGGAAAATAAAATCAAGGATGGTGATAATAAAAGATAAAAACGATCTGTATGACAATCAGAGTACCCAATGTGTAGGTCTGACAAATCATGAAAAATGCTGCACATAACAGATTGTCAGCGAATGGGTAACAAGAAGGGGGGGGGGGAAAGGGGACCATGCATGACATTAGTAACATTAAAATATCATCATATAAAAATATATATAAAATGTGACATAAAAACGCCCATAGATTCGAATAAAAAAGGGTATGTAAAAAGTATTAGTGATAATAAAACATCTTTTTATTAAAAATTCTAAAAAAGGAGGGGGGGGGGATTAGATAAGTGTGGTAAAGAAATGTATTGTCAAAGTATGGCACTAACTTCGAAGTCCTCGTTTAACCCTCCAGGGGCTAAAACATTTAATAGGAATATCCAATACATTTCTCTATGGCATAGTCGTCGGTAGCGTTCAGCTGGGGGGAGATCTTTTGGCATTGCCTCAATAACCCATACTCTGAGGCCGCTAGTGGACTTATCATGGACGTGTAGATAGTGTTTGGGGACACTGATTATCTAGTCCGCCTTCAATAAAGCGACGGTGTTCACCAAACCATTTCCGTAGTGGCCGGATAGTGCGCCCTACATAAAATAGACCACAGGGGCAAGTGAGGCAATATATGACATGGTCAGAAGAACATGTGTGGAAGCCCTTTATTGGATATGTTTTGCCTTTAACGTGAAAATCTTTCTGGCCATGTGTCACAAACCGACAGGTCTTGCAGAGGGGTTTGTGGCACTGATACATCCCAGAAATAGCTAGGAAGGTGGGCATATGGTGACCAGGAGGTGGAGGTCTAGCCCTAAGTTTGCTGGTCGCTACCTTGCTCTTAATATTGGGTGCTTTCCTATAGGCAAATTGAGGTCTATTAGACAGAGTGGGAAGTAGATGTTCGTCTTGTAGTAGTAAAGGCCAATGTTTTTTAACAATATTTTCCATTTGTTTGTGTTGGGTATGGAATTGGGTAATGAATCGTAGATTACTATTGTCAGTGTTTTGGCGTGGATGAGAATATTCAGTAGGCGGTTTACTCTTATATTTTTGATACGCTGTATCCACAAGATCAACGGGGAATCCCTTTTCAAGAAATTTTTCTTTTAGGATTAAACCTTCAGTGTCATAATCACTCTGCAATGTACAGTTCTTGTTTAGCCTACAGAACTGGCTCTTAGGTACCTTGTTTAACCATAGAGGGTGGTGGCAGCTCTTATAGTGGAGGAAGGAATTTCCAGCTGTTGGTTTGGTGAAGTTTTTGGCGTGTATCTCCTTACCTATCCAAAACAGTTCGAGGTCCAAAAAGGCTAATTTGTTTGGGTCAATGACAGAGGTAAAGGTGAGGCCCATATTATTGGTGTTGCAATATGTAACAAAGTCTGAGAATACTGATACACTGCCATCCCAAATGATGATCACGTCATCTATATAGCGGCCATAAAAAACAATATGGGAAAAAAACGGATTCCTGTTCCATATATATTGATGCTCCCAATGTCCCATGGTGAGATTCGCATATGAGGGCGCAAAATGCGCCCCCATAGCTGTCCCCTGTAGCTGCAGAAAGAAGTTGTCCTCAAATTTAAAATAATTGTGTGTAAGACAAAAGGAAGTGGCCTCAACAATAAAGGAAGCTTGCCTTGGATTGAGCATGGGGTCTTGACAGAGAAAGAACTGTAGGGCATTGAGGCCCACTTCATGAGGTATAGATGTGTAGAGGGATTGAACATCTAAAGAGGCCCAGTGGTAGTTTTTGTCCCAGGAGTAGGTGGTTAAAGTTTCCAGCAGATGAACGCCATCTCTAATATGTGACTGGAGGGATTGGGCCAGTGGCTGGAGGAATTGATCTATGTACTGTGATAGTCCACTGCTGATGCTATCCATAGAGGCCACAATCGGTCGCCCAGGTGGTGTTTTAAGGTCTTTATGCACCTTGGGCAGGTGGTAAAAGTAGGGAGTGAAATGTACTTCTTTAACTAAAAAAGAGGCCTCTTGTTGTGTGATGATGTTTTCCTTCGGTGCTTTTTTAACCAGAGAAGAAGCTTCGATGGTGAATACGGGTAAGGGATCTTTATTGAGTCTGATATATGTATTAGTGTCAGATAATAGTCACGTGGCTTCAGAGACATAATCAGCTCTATTCTGTATCACTATACCTCCCCCTTTATCAGCACTCTTTATAACCAGTTCTAGATTGTTGGTGAGTGTGTCAAGAGCTCTTTGTCCATATCGGTCTTTTATCCAACCCAGTCCAAAGGCTCATGTATCGATGTGTTTTATCGCATCGTTCATGCAGAAATACAGGAGTTGTGTAATAACAATAAGAATAAAAATAAAAAATCCATCTCCAATCTCACCCATCATGAACAAAGAGCTCTTGACACAATCACCAACAATCTAGAACTGGTTATAAAGAGTGCTGATAAAGGGGGAGGTATAGTGATACAGAATAGAGCTGATTATGTCTCTGAAGCCACGCGACTATTATCTGACACTAATACATATATCAGACTCAATAAAGATCCCTTACCCGTATTCACCATCGAAGCTTCTTCTCTGGTTAAAAAAGCACTGAAGGAAAACATCATCACACAACAAGAGGCCTCTTTTTTAGTTAAAGAAGTACATTTCACTCCCTACTTTTACCACCTGCCCAAGGTGCATAAAGACCTTAAAACACCACCTGGGCGACCGATTGTGGCCTCTATGGATAGCATCAGCAGTGGACTATCACAGTACATAGATCAATTCCTCCAGCCACTGACCCAATCCCTCCAGTCACATATTAGAGATGGCGTTCATCTGCTGGAAACTTTAACCACCTACTCCTGGGACAAAAACTACCACTGGGCCTCTTTAGATGTTCAATCCCTCTACACATCTATACCTCATGAAGTAGGCCTCAATGCCCTACAGTTCTTTCTCTGTCAAGACCCCATGCTCAATCCAAGGCAAGCTTCCCTTATTGTTGAGGCCACTTCCTTTTGTCTTACACACAATTATTTTAAATTTGAGGACAACTTCTGTCTGCAGCTACAGGGGACAGCTATGGGGGCGCATTTTGCGCCCTCATATGCGAATCTCACCATGGGACATTGGGAGCATCAATATATATGGAACAGCAATCCGTTTTTTTCCCATATTGTTTTTTATGGCCGCTATATAGATGACGTGATCATCATTTGGGATGGCAGTGTATCAGTATTCTCAGACTTTGTTACATATTGCAACACCAATAATATGGGCCTCACCTTTACCTCTGTCATTGACCCAAACAAATTAGCCTTTTTGGACCTCGAACTGTTTTGGATAGGTAAGGAGATACACGCCAAAAACTTCACCAAACCAACAGCTGGAAATTCCTTCCTCCACTATAAGAGCTGCCACCACCCTCTATGGTTAAACAAGGTACCTAAGAGCCAGTTCTGTAGGCTAAACAAGAACTGTACATTGCAGAGTGATTATGACACTGAAAGTTTAATCCTAAAAGAAAAATTTCTTGAAAAGGGATTCCCTGTTGATCTTGTGGATACAGCGTATCAAAAATATAAGAGTAAACCGCCTACTGAATATTCTCATCCACGCCAAAACACTGACAATAGTAATCTACGATTCATTACCCAATTCCATACCCAACACAAACAAATGGAAAATATTGTTAAAAAACATTGGCCTTTACTACTACAAGACGAACATCTACTTCCCACTCTGTCTAATAGACCTCAATTTGCCTATAGGAAAGCACCCAATATTAAGAGCAAGGTAGCGACCAGCAAACTTAGGGCTAGACCTCCACCTCCTGGTCACCATATGCCCACCTTCCTAGCTATTTCTGGGATGTATCAGTGCCGCAAACCCCTCTGCAAGACCTGTCGGTTTGTGACACATGACCAGAAAGATTTTCACGTTAAAGGCAAAACATATCCAATAAAGGGCTTCCACACATGTTCTTCTGACCATGTCATATATTGCCTCACTTGCCCCTGTGGTCTATTTTATGTAGGGCGCACTATCCGGCCACTACGGAAACGGTTTGGTGAACACCGTCGCTTTATTGAAGGCGGACTAGATAATCACAGTGTCCCCAAACACTATCTACACGTCCATGATAAGTCCACTAGCGGCCTCAGAGTATGGGTTATTGAGGCAATGCCAAAAGATCTCTCCCCAGCTGAACGCTACCGACGACTATGCCATAGAGAAATGTATTGGATATTCCTATTAAATGTTTTAGCCCCTGGAGGGTTAAACGAGGACTTCGAAGTTAGTGCCATACTTTGACAATACATTTCTTTACCACACTTATCTAATTTCCCCCCCCCCTCCTTTTTTAGATTTTTTAATAAAAAGATGTTTTATTATCACTTATACTTTTTACATACCCTTTTTTATTCGAATCTATGGGCGTTTTTATGTCCCCTTTCCCCCCCCTTCTTGTTACCCATTCGCTGACAATCTGTTATGTGCAGCATTTTTCATGATTTGTCAGACCTACACATTGGGTACTCTGATTGTCATACAGATCGTTTTTATCTTTTATTATCACCATCCTTGATTTTATTTTCCTCTATTGTTTCGTTTTTTCGTTTTTCAGCATGCTATTGCAGGTGTGTGTCTATATTCATATGCATTTACTTGACCTATTGTTATTTAACCTTGTTGTCCCCGCCCCCGGCCAATCCATTGCCAGTGTGCTTGTATATATCCTCCCCAGCCATCAGTGTAATCCGAGGTTGAGAAAGGAACGAATGACGGTTCCGAAACGCGTCCCTCATTGATGACATCACATCCCCTCTCTGGCCTTTCGTTTGCGGTTCAGGCTGGTCACAGAGCCGCTCAGCGGATGACATCACTTCCGGGTTTGCAGCCCTCACACGCTGACGCCGGCTTCACAGCTGTTCCCTGTGCTTTACACCGCTGCTGACAGTGACTACATCCATCCTCCTGAAGGCTTCCTCTGATCCTGACCCCTTCCAATGCAGCCTTACCCACGATGTGCCTGTTTACCACTCCTATTTTGTAAGTGTTTTTAACCCAGTTGGGGTATCAAAATTGTTTATCTTCTGCACTTAGAGGCGCCTTTGTTTGTTTTTATATACAGGAGATGGTTAGGGACTGTAGACATCGTACAGGAGATGGTCAGAGACTGCAGACATAATACAGGAGATGATCAGAGACTGCAAACATAGTACAGAAGATGGTCCGAGACTGCAGACATAATACAAGAGATGGTCAGAGACTGCAGACATAGTACAAGAGATGGTCAGAGACCGCAGACATAGTACAGGAGATGGTCAGAGACTGCACACATAGTATAGGAGATGGTCCGAGACTGCAGACATGATACAGGAGATGGCCTGAGACTGCAGACATAGTACAGGAGATGGCCAGAGACTGCAGGCATAGTACAGGAGATGGCCAGAGACTGCAGGCATAGTACAGGAGATGGTCAAAGACTGCAGACATAGTACAGGAGATGGTCAAAGACTGCAGACATAGTACAGGAGATGGTCAGAGACTGCAGACATAGTACAGAAGATGGTCAGAGACTGCAGACATAGTACAGGAGATGGTCAGAGACTGCAGACATGATATAGGAGACAGTTAGAGACTGCAGACATAGTACAGGAGATGGTCAGAGACTGCAGACATAATACAGGAGATAATCAGAGACTGCAGACATAGTACAGAAGATGGTTCGAGACTGCAGACATAATACAAGAGATGGTCAGAGACTGCAGACATAGTACAAGAGATGGTCAGAGACTGCAGACATAGTACAAGAGATGGTCAGAGACCGCAGACATAGTACAAGAGATGGTCAGAGACCGCAGACATAGTACAGGAGATGGTCAGAGACTGCAGACATGATACAGGAGATGGCCTGAGACTGCAGACATGATACAGGAGATGGCCTGAGACTGCAGACATGATACAGGAGATGGCCTGAGACTGCAGACATAGTACAGGAGATGGCCAGAGACTGCAGGCATAGTACAGGAGATGGTCCGAGACTGCAGACATAGTACAGGAGATGGTCAGAGACTGCAGACATAGTACAGGAGATGGTCAGAGACTGCAGACATGATATAGGAGATGGTTAGAGACTGCAGACATAGTACAGGAGATGGTCAGAGACTGCAGACATAGTACAGGAGATGGTCAGAGACTGCAGACATGATATAGGAGACGGTTAGAGACTGCAGACATAGTACAGGAGATGGTCAGAGACTGCAGACATAATACAGGAGATGATCAGAGACTGCAAACATAGTACAGAAGATGGTCCGAGACTGCAGACATAATACAAGAGATGGTCAGAGACTGCAGACATAGTATAAGAGATGGTCAGAGACCGCAGACATAGTACAGGAGATGGTCAGAGACTGCAGACATAGTATAGGAGATGGTCCGAGACTGCAGACATGATACAGGAGATGGCCTGAGACTGCAGACATGATACAGGAGATGACCTGAGACTGCAGACATAATACAGGAGATGGTCAGAGACTGCACACATAGTACAGGAGGCGATCAGAGACTGCAGATATAGTACAGGAGACGGTTAGAGACTGCAGACATGGTACAGGAGATGGTCAGAGATTGCAGACATGATATAGGAGACGGTTAGAGACTGCAGAAATGATACAGGAGATGATCAGAGACTGCAGACATAATAGAGGAGATGGTCCGAGACTGCAGACATAATGCAAGAGATGGTCAGAGACTGCAGACATAATACAGGAGATGATCAGAGACTGCAGACATAATACAGGAGAAGATCAGAGACTGCAGACATAATACAGGAGACGATCAGAGACTGCAGACATAATACAGGAGACGATCAGAGACTGCAGACATAGTACAGGAGATGGTCAGAGACTGCAGACATGATACAGGAGATGATCAGAGACTGCAGAAATACTACGGGAGATGGTCAGAGACTGCAGACATAATACAAGAGATGGTCAGAGACTGCAGACATAATACAAGAGATGGTCAGAGAGTGCAGACATAGTACAAGAGATGGTCAGAGACTGCAGACTAAGGATGAGCTCCAGCGTGTTCGCAAGCTGCACCTGCCGAGCCCACCAGGAAGTCGGCAATGCGCTGCGCTAATCGCAGGCAGTGAAACATTTCCCGATCTCTGCAGCCGCACAACGGGAAATGTCTCACTGCTTGTGATTAGCGCTGTGCAGTGCCGAGTTCCTGGCGGGCTCTGCACGTGCAGCTTGCGAACACGCTGGAGCTCATCCGTACTGCAGACATACTACAGGAGATGGTCCATTAGACCCCTTGCACACTGGAGGCGTTTTTCAGGTGCTTTAGTGTTAAAAATAGTGCCTGGAAAAAGCCGTATCTGCAATTCCAGTGTGAGAGCCCGAATGCTTTCACACTGGAGCAGAGCACTGGCACGACGTCCAAAAAATTCCTGCAAGTAGCTTCTTTGAGGCGCTTTAGGAGTGGTGTATACACCGCTCCCAAAGCGCCCTTGCCTATTGAAATCAATAGGCAGTGCCTGCAAAGCGCCTCTGCAGTTGCGCCTTTGAACCCTTTAGTGGGGGTTAAATGTACCTCTAAAGCGACGGTAAAGCACCACTAAAAGTAGCAGTCCGCACTGTCAGTGTGAAAGGGCTCTTAGTAC
Organism: Lithobates septentrionalis; assembly: GCA_037952835.1. Classification (NCBI taxonomy): domain Eukaryota; kingdom Metazoa; phylum Chordata; class Amphibia; order Anura; family Ranidae; genus Lithobates; species Lithobates septentrionalis. The sequence continues at coordinate 3,549,551 of JBBDGP010001099.1, forward strand.
ATCTCATTATACATCACATCTGTAGATGGACTACTGAGGTGCAGGAAGGGACAGGGGCTGTGTATCCTATTTAATCTATCATGCCATAAAACATCTCCTAGCAGGGGCCCAGAGCACTTGTAAAGGTGTGCTGGGGATGCCATTCTCAGCACACTGAACACTGAGTGTGACTCACCTCGGTTCCCTCTCCGTGCAGCCCCAGATAGAGATGGGAGGGGGAGGCATTACAACTGGAGTTGGTAGAGACAGTGCGGGGTCCCAGTGTGAGGAATTTATTCCCGCACACCAGCACTCAGCCGCCACTGACTAGAACCCTCGTGTCAGGAAGAGGAGCGCCCCTCCTCCCCAGCCCTGCCAGGCTGGACGGGCTGCCCTATGCTCACACTGGTGTTCTGGATGGACACTCACAAGGAGAGAAGGAGGGAGGGGAGAACTCTGGCTCTTCGGCGCCCCCACCTCTGCATGTGCCCGGGTGCAAAGCACCCTGCGCACCCCGGGTAGGATCGGCCCTGTCCCCCCCTCCCGCCGCCTCCTGCCTCTCTTACCGGGCCTCCCGTTCCATTGGGAGGACCAATGACCAATCGGCAGCCTCTGGCGGCTGGGGACGGACTGGAACAAAGCCATAAATGGCTTTGTTCCAGCCTCCTAATCGTTTCTTTTAGACCCCCGATCCCTCCATAAAGAGTACATGTCACCACCTATTACTGTTTACATTCCTTGAGACAGCAATAAAAGTGATCAAAATTTTCTTTTAAAACATAAAATATATAAATATATATAAATATAAATATAAAAATAAATAGAATAAATAAGAATTTTTTTTTTTAAAGCGCCCCCGTCCCCGCAAGCTCGCACAGCAAAGAAAACGCATACAGAAGTCGCGCCCGCATATGTAAACAGTGTTCAAATCACACATGTAAGGTATTGCCGCGATCGTCAGAGCGAGAGTAATAATTCTAGCACTAAACCTCCTCTGTAACTCTAACCTGGTAACCGTTAAAAAAATGTTTAAAAAAATTTAAAGCGTTGCCTGTGGAGATTTTTAGGTACCGTAGTTTGTCACCATTCCACAAGTGTGTGCAATTATAAAGCATGACATGTTTGGTATCTATTTACTCGGTGTAACATCATCTTTCACATTATACAAAAAAATTGGGGTAACTTTACTGTTTGTTTTTTTTTAAATTCATGAAAGTGTTCCTTTTACCAAAAAGTTGCATTTAAAACACTTCTGCACAAATACCGTGTGCCATAAAATATTGCAACAATTGCCATTTTATTCTCTAGATTTTCTAAAATATATATATATAATGTTTGGGGGCTCTAAGTAATTTTCTAGCAAAAAATACGGATTTTAACTTGTAAACACCAATTTTCAAATTTCAAAAATAGGCTTAGTCATGAAAGGGTTAACTCTGAAATTAACCCTTTACACACAGTGCCACCACATTTTATGAAGGAAACATGCCAGAGGTGTAACTAGAACCTTCAGGGCCCCCGGTGCAAAAACCATGATGGGCCCCCCTGACCCACCCTTCCAACCTAACACCGGGCTTCCAATTTTGGGAGGGCATCCATGGACAGACTTGCTGGTTATCAGTAGCTCACAGACGTTAACCTGCAAGTATGTCAGCAAATTGTTTACACTGATCATCAGTGCAACCTATCAGTGCTGCATTTCAGTGCCGCATTCCAGTGCCCACTAATTCCACCTATTAGTACCCATCAATTGTGCCTATCAATGCCCCCTATCAGTGCTCACCAATGCTGCCTATCAGCACTCACCAATGCCGCCTATCAGCGTCCATCGGTGCCACCTATCAGTGCTAATCAATGCCGCCTATCAGTGTTGCATTTCAGTGCCGCCTATCAGTGCCCATTAATTCCGCCTATCAGTGCCTATCAATTTCTCCTATCAATGCCATCTATCAGCATCCATCATTGCCAACAATTAGTGCTCATAAATGCTGCCTATCAGTACCATTCAGTGGCACCTATTAGTGCTCATCAATGCTGCCTATCAGCATCTATCAGTGCCACCTATCAGTGCTGCTTATCAGTGCTTAATCCCCATCAGTGCCACCTATCAGTGCTCATCAATGATGCCTATCAGTGCCCATCAGTGCCCCCTATAAGTGCTCATCAATGCCGCCTATCAGTGCCCATCAGTGCCACCTATCAGTGCTCATCAGTGCTGCCTATCAGTGTCTATTAGTGCCACCTATCAGTGCCCATCAATGATGCCTATCAGTGCCCATCAGTGCCACCTATAAGTGCTCATTAATGCCGCCTATCAGTGCCCATAACTGCCACCTATTAGTGCTCATTAATGCTGCCTATCAGTGCCCATCGGTGCCTCCTATCAGCATCTATCAGTGCCTCCTATCAGTGCTCATCGATCAATGCAACCTGCCTCCTCAGCAGGTCTCGCATGGGATGAGAAAGGAGACAGCTGATCTTCTCCATCACCAACCCCCCTCTCCTGTGTGTGCACTGCGTAAAGCGTGAGCTTGTTAGCTTCACACTTGACTTCCCACAGTGCACACACAGGAGGGGGATTGGAGATGGAGCAGATCGACTGTCTCCTTTCTCATCCCATGCAAGAGAGGAGAGAGGGAGAACTGTCAATGATGGCTCTGAGCTGTATGACAGACATGCTCTCAGCTCAGAGACCTGCAATAAGCAACCCCGTTGGGGCCCCTGACAGTGGCGGAATGCCAGGGCCCGGTCGCAAGTGTGACTGCTGTGACCCTGGTAGTTCCACCACTGAAACATGCACTGATTACACTATCTGCTGTAATAATTCTGAACTTTAATAATGTAATCCTACAGCAGTAAGTATCTGCTGTAATAGCAGTATCTGTGAAAGTAGTGACATTGGTCTTGGGCACATCGCTGGATTGAGACTCGGCTTGGATTAAGGGGTGAGAACCTACACCTAAACGTTTTTTTAATCTAATGCAGAGAGTATATTAAGGTAAAAAAAAAAAACCTTTAGCCTTTACAAGCACTTTAATAGAAAGAAAAAATGGTACAAGAAAAATATTTACAGAAAAAGACAATACCAACAGAAAAATAAACCATTATTGTAATATAGGATTTATATAGTGCCACCATCTTACAAAATTAAGGAAGCCGGTACAGTTACAATATCATTCAATAAAGGAGAGTTTGGAGGGCCCTGTTTCAAAGAGCTTAAAAATCTGAAGAGAAAGGCAAGTGATACAAAAGACATTCATTGTGAGGAATGAGCTAATGAAGAAAGTAAAAGTACAGTTTTTACGTAGAAGTAAGCTAGGCTTTCCTAAAGAGATATATTTTCAAGTATCTTCTCAAGTCAAACAGAGTAGAAGATAGCTAGGTGGTTTGGGGAAGGGAGTTCTAGAGAAAGTGAGGGGCTCTAGAGAAATCCTGAAGATAGTAGGTGGTATTGAGGGTGTTGGCGAGCAGAAGGTCATGAGAAGAGTGAAGAGGTATTTTGAGATGAAGATCGTGATGTAATGTGATGCAGAGTTGTAGGTAGCTTTGTATGTTATCTTTAGTATTTTGAATTACATTGGGTGACCAGAAGCCAGTGGAGAGATTAGCAGAGAGGGTTGGCAGACACTGATTAGTTGGTTAGGTGGATGAGTGTGCCAGCAGGATTCCTACAAGACTGAAGTGGGGATAGCCTGTGTAGAGGTAAGCCAATGAGGATGGAGGTGTCAAGGCAAGAGATAACAAGAGGGTGAAATTAGAAGCTTTTTGGTGTCATTTGTTAAGAAGGGGTGAATTTTGGAAATGTTGTGGAGATGAAGGTGGCAAGATTTGTACAGTGATTGGATGAGGGGCAGAAGGGAGAATTCAAAATCCAGGATTAAATCTAGCACCCTGGGCAGGGGCGGATCCAGGGGGGGGGGCAACGGGGCAATTGCCCCCTCCGAGAATGCTGGTGAGAGGGCAGGCAGCTGGGTCCACGGGAGAGAGAGAGAGAGCGGACGGCCAGGCGGGTGACAGTCTGAGACTGACAGTGGGCGGGTGAGAGCGGACGGCCGGGCTGGTGATAGTCTGAAACTGACTGTCAGTATCAGACTATCACCAGCCTGGCCGTCCGCTCTCTCACCCGCCCACTGTCAGTCACTGACAGTGGGCGGGTGAGAGAGCGGACGGCTGGGGGGGCTGGTGACAGTCTAAGCCTGACAGTGGGGTGGGCGGGTGAGAGTGGACGGCCAAGGGGGGCTGGTGACAATCTGAGACTGACAGTGGGGTGGGCAGGTGAGAGCGGACGGTCGGGCTGGCCGCTGGTGACAGTCAGAGAGTGGGCGGGTGACATTTAGAGAGCGGCTGGGCTGCTGGCCAATCAGGGAGCCGGCGGACGGGGGAGCAGAGAGATGACATCATCTCTCACCGCCCGCCCTGCATCCCTGAAGTTCCGCCCTCATTGTGCAGGTAGCTCCGGGCAGCAGAGAGATTACATCATCTCTCTGCTGCCTGACTGGTAATCTGCTGCCTCACCCTCTGGGAAACAGAAAGTGACAATTGTAGCTGTAGCAGGCAAGTGACAATCCACAATGTGTGGCAGATGATGTGGCAAGTGACAATCCGCAACGTGTGGCAGATGATGTGGCAAGTGACAATCTGCATCTGGTGGCAGGCGACGTGGCAAGTGACAATCTGCAACTGGTGGCAGGCGACATGGCAAGTGACAATCCGCAATGTGTGGCATTTGACATGACAATCCGCATCTGGTGGCAGGTGACGTGGCAAGTGACAATCTTCATCTGGTGGCAGGCGACATGGCAAGTGACACTCTGCATCTGGTGGCAGGCGACATGGCAAGTGACAATCCGCAATGTGTGGCAGGCGACGTGACAATCCGCATCTGCTGGCAAGGTGAAGTGGCAAGTGACAATCCGCATCTGGTGGCAGGTGACGTGACAATCCACATCTGGGGGCAGGTGACGTGGCAAATGACAATCCGCATCTGGTGGCAGGTGACGTGGCAAGTGACAAACCGCATCTGGTGGCAAGTGACAATTGTAGCAGGCAAGTGACAATCTGCATCTGGGGGCAGGTGACGTGGAAAGTGACAATCCGCAATGTGTGACAGGGGATGTGGCAAGTGACAATCCGCAATGTGTGGCAGGTGACGTGGCAAGGTGACAATCTGCATCTGGTGGCAGGCGATGTGGCAAGTGACAATTGTAGCAGGAAAGTGACAATCCACATCTGGGGGCAGGTGACATGGCAAGTGACAATCTGCAAAGTGTGGTAGGTGAAGTGGCAAGTGACAATCCGCATCTGGTGGCAGACAACGTGGCAAGTGACACGCTTGGGGCTCCCACTGACTCTGCATTATGGTGAGTTGAACTATTTCATTTTATATAACAATGTAATAATAGAAAAAATGCACTTCAATCATCCTGACACCATAACAACCATGGTGCTGTGATGATTGAAGTGCCAACACCAGCCATTTCCCTGATAAATTCCCCCCAAAAAACGTATTTTCTGGCAGTGCCCCTCCCGAGACTAGACTCTGGATCCGCCCCTGACCCTGGCTTTAGGAAAGTGATTGATTGCAGTGCTTCTGATCTCAATGGAGAAGTTAAACCATTTAAGGAGAGAGAGATATTGGAGGGGGGGGTATTATGAACTCAGTTTTTGAAAGACTAAGTTTGATGTAGTGTTGTGACATCCATGCAGGGCTGTCAATTAGTAAGTTAGTGATGTGTAAGGAGACATACTGTAAGGGGTGTGCTGAGGAATGGAGAAATCGATTTGAGAGTTGTCAGCATAGTGATGGTATTGAAAACCATGAAAGGTTATCAACTGACCGAAGATGGAAGTGTATATAGAGAATAGAAGCAGCCAAGAACAGAGCTTTGGGGCACCTCTATGAAAATAAGAGGAGAAAAGGAGGCAATAGAGTTGTAGGTGACACTGAAGGTGCACTAAGATAAATAGAGAAGAGCAAAAAAAGGGATGCCAAGGGAGTGGAGTTTTTTGAGGAGTGGAGGGTCATTCATATAAAAAGCTTCAGAAAGCTCTAATAATAAAATACATGCTCTTCTTTTTTTCATCTTGTGTCGCAGCTCAGTGCTGATGACCACCTGCAGACTCTTTGCAGCCATATCCAATCTGCATGCTTGCACTCCAGCTATGGCTGCACTTGTTGTCTCTATCAAAAGCCCATGTTATAGGGAGACAATACAAGACAGAAACAAAGCACTGTCAATCTATAATAATACGTGTCTGAAGGACTTTAATGGCAAAATTACTACATATTGATTTAATGAATGCTATAGATTTAAATTAGTAAAATTCTTTTAAATCTCAAGCTTATTAAAAATAATATCTGTGGTTAAAGTGTTTCTAAAGTAATTTTTTTTTTCCGCAAAAATAAAAAACATGTCATACTTACCTACACAATGCAATGGTTTTGCACAGAGAAGCCCTAATCTTCCTCTTCTCAGGCCCTCCGACTGCACTCCTGGCTCCTTCTCTTCATCCAGTGCCTTAACAGAAAGCCACTTCCTATGGGAGCACTCATGTGGGCTCAATCCCGAGTCCCCCTGTCTGCATCCACATGGCTTCCACTGCTGTGGATCTGCCCTGTGAGAAGGGACAGAGCAGAGAGATATGCGGCTCTTGTGCAGATGGGCAGTCTACTGAATGGTACCAGCTGATTGGAGAAAAGCCAATGCAGCACCAATATTTAAAAAGGGCCCAAAAATATATCTCTGGGAATTACAGACCAGTTAGCCTAGCATCAATAGTATGCAAGCTATTGGAGGGGATGATAAGGGGCTATATACAAGATTTTAGTAATGAGAATGGTATTAGCAGTAATTAGCATGGATTCATGAAAAATCGTTCTTGCCAAACCAATCTATTATCTATGAGGAGGTGATCTGCCATCTAGATAAAGGAAGGCCCATAGACGTGGTATATCTGGATTTTGCAAAAGCATTTGACACAGTTCCCCATAAACGTTTACTGTACAAAATAAGGCCCGTTAGCATGGACCATAGGGTGAGTACATGGATTGAAAACTGGCTACAAGGGTGAGTTCAGAGGATGGTGATAAATGAGGAGTACTCAGAATGGTCAGGGGTGGGTAGTGAGGTCCCCCAGGATTATGTGCTGGGACCAATCCTATTCAATTTGTTCATAAATGACCTGGAAGATGGAGTAAACAGTTCAATCTCTGTATTTGCAGACAATACTAAGCTAAGCAGGGCAATAACTTCTCAGCAGGATGTGGAAACCTTGCAAAAAGATCTGAACAAATTAATGGGGTGGGCAACTACATGGCAAATGAGGTTTAATGTAGAAATGTGTAAAATATGCATTTGGATGGCACAAATATGAATGCAATCTATACACTGGGGGGAGAACCTCCAGGGGAATCTAGGATGGAAAAGGACCTGGGGGTCCTAGTAGATGATAGGCTCAGAAATGGCATGCAATGCCAAGCTTCTGCCAATAAAGCAAACAGAGCATTAAAAAGGGGATCAACTTCAGAGATAAAACGATAATTCTCCCTCTCTACAAGACTCTGGTCTGGCCGCACCTATATTATGCTGTCCAGTTCTGGGCACCAGTCCTCAGGAAGGATGTACCAGAAATGGAGCGAGTACAAAGAAGGGCAACAAAGCTAATAACGTGTCTGGAGGATATTAGTTATGAGGAAAGGTTCCGAGCACTGAACTTATTCTCTCTGGAGAAGAAATGCTTGAGAGGGGATATGATTTAAATTTATAAATACCGTACTGGGGACCCCACAATAGGAATAAAACTTTTTCACAGAAGGGAGTTTAACATGTGGCCACTCGTTAAAATTAGAAGAAAAGAGGTTTAACCTTAAACTACGTAGAGGGTTCTTTTCTGTAAGAGCGGCAAGGATGTGGGATTCCCTTCTACAGGCGGTGGTCTCAGCAGGGAGCATCAATAGTTTCAAAAAACTATTAGATAAGCACCTGAACAACCACAACATACAGGGATTTACAATGTAATACTGACATATAATCAAACACATAGATTGGACTTGATGGACTTGTGTCTTTTCAACCTCACCTACTATGTAACATTGCTGAGCTCAGGTAAGTATAAGGGTGGGGCTTTAGGGGGGAGCTGGATGCAGAAGTTTTTCTTTATCGTACATCATGGGACACAGAGCAGCCATAATAATTACCAACCAGTGTTTTACGGCACCCATACAGGAAGTACCTCTGTTTTTTTGGCAGTGTCTTGAAGGTGATGGTCATGGTTGTGAAAGCTCTCCATAATCTATGGATATGTTATGGTCCCAGATAAGGATCCTGCAGGATTCAAGGGGCTATGTAATCGGATCCTTTTGGATGCTGTAAGACTAAAATGAATGATACCCCAGCCTGCGAGGTGTTGCCTGTAATGTGAACCTTTGAGCGCTGGACCCTGGAATCCAGACCCTTGGTAAGAAAGACTCCAAAGGTGACCTGGCAGGGTGCTCTACAGGACCAAGGGAGTGGACCTCGAAAGTCCATAAGAGACAGGGCCTGCCATGATGGGTGAAGGTTGGATTCTAGCTGTAAGCAGAATCCTGTGGCAGGATTAGTACGTTTTTTTTGTTTTTAAAAAACATATTGTGCACTATTAACCTAAACAGCATCTTGCAATTAACAGTTAGCCGGGTGTCATGATTTTTTTCCCCACTAGAGGGCAGTGATGTCACGTGTCCAGCTGTATTATGCGTCAGAGTCTCATTGGTGGTTGGTAACCAGGAATTTGGAGAATTCTCTCCAGATGGGGGGCAGTTCTGGAGGAAGCCACTGTCCAAGGGAAATAGTCTTGGATGGAAAGGAGCTTGCCCATCAATATCTTGGAGATTCGGGCAGCTCGTCTGGCTCTACGTTTTTGGACTACCAGACAACAGGAATGCCCTATCAGGATCCAGTCCAACAACGCCACCGCTGTGGCCTATATCAACCACCAAGGGGGCACCAAGAGTCAAACAGCCCAGAAGGAGGTGGGCCACATCCTGACATGGGCAGAGAAGTATGTGCCATTCCTATCGGCAGTATTCATTCCGGGAGTAGAGAACTGGCAGGTGGACTTTCTAAGTCACCAGCAGATGTTTCCAGGGGAATAGTCCCTACATTCTGAGATTTTTTCATTGATTTGCCAGCGCTAGGGTTTCCCAGACATAGATCTGTTGGCATCCAGGTTCAACAACAAACTAGGCAGATTTGTGTCCAGAACCAGGGGTCTGCTCGCAGTTGGGGCGGATGCCTTAGTGACTCCTTTGGATCAGTTCTCCCTGATCTATGCCTTTTCTCAGGTCCAGCTGCTTTCGCGACTTCTGCACAGGATTCAGGAAGAGGGAAAACCAGTGATGCTGGTAGCCCTGGCGTGACCCAGAAGGACTTGCTAAGTGCAAATTGTAAAATTGGCAGTGGGAAGGCCATGGGTCCTGCTCTCTCAAGGTCTGATATTCCATCCTGCTTTACAGTCTCTAGATTTGACGGTTTGGCTATTGAAGCCAGGATTTTGAAGGATTGGGTAATCTCTGGTCCGGTAGTTTCTACCATGATAAACGCTAGGAAGGCAGTCTCTAGGAACATCTTCTACAGAGTCTGGAAATCTTACATTTCCTGGTGTGAGGCCGAGAAGTGGAATTCCCATAAATCGGGAGGATTCTTGCGTTTTTGCAAATGGGGGTAGAAATGAAGCTGGCTTTGGGTACAATTAAGGGTCAGATTTTGGCCTTACAGTGCTGTGAAAAAGTATTTGCCCCCCTTCCCGATTTAAATTTTTTTTGCATATTTCTCACACTTAAATAATTCAGATCATCAAAAAAAAAATTATATTACGCAAAGATAACCTGAGTAAATCCAAGATGCAGCTTTTAAATTATTATTTCATTTATTAAGGTAAGAAAGCTGTTCAAAACCTGCCTGGCCCTATGTGAAAAAGTAATTGCCCCCTCCCATGCTGAATCATGAATGAACTATGATTATCCACAATTTTTTGGAAAGCGGAGTTAAACTTCACTTGCCATACCCAGGACTGATTACTGCCAGACCTGTTGAATCAAGAAATCACATAAATAGAAGCTGTCTGACAAAGTAAAGTATGCTAACAGATCACAAAAAGCCACACATCATGCCACAATCTAAAAAATTAAAGAATAGATTAGAAACAAACATATATAGGTCTAGGAAGGGTTTCAAAGCCATTTCTAAGGCTTTGGAACTCCAGTGAACCACGGGGAGAGCCATTGTCCACAAATGGAGATAACTTGGAACAGTGGTGAACCTTCCCAGAAGTGCCCTGCCTACAAAAATTACTACAAGAGCATGACGACCACTCGTCATAAATGAACCCAGAACAACATCTAAAGAACTGCAGGCCTCATTTGCCTGAGGTAAGATCAGTGTTCATGATTCAACAATAAGAAAGAGACTGGGCAAAAATGGCATCCATGGGAGAGTTCCAAGGCCAAAGCTACTGTTGAACAAAAAGAACACATAGGGGGTTATTTACGAAAGGCAAATCCACTTTGCACTACAAGTGCAAACTACAAGTGCAAAGTGCACTTGAAATTGCACTGAAAGTGCACTTGGAAGCGCAGTCGCTGTAAATCTGAGGAGTAGATCTGATATGAGGGGAAGCTCTGCTGATTTTTTTATCCAATCATGTGCAAGCTAAAATGCTGTTTTCTATTTTCCTTGCATGTCCCCCTCAGATCTACAGCGACTGCACTTCCAAGTGCACTTTCAGTGCAATTTCAAGTGCACTTGTAGTTTGCACTTGTAGTGCAGAGTGAATTTGCCTTTCGTAAATAATCCCCATAGGCTCATCTCACATTTACCAACATCTTGATTATCCCCAAGACTTTTAGGCAAATATTCTGTGGACTGATGAGACTAAAATTTAACTTTTTGGAATGTGTTGGTCCAGTTACATCTGGCATAAAACTAATACAGCATTTCATAACAAGACCATCATACCAAAAATGAGACATGGAGGTGGTAGCGTGATGGTCTGGGGCTGCTTCGCAGCTTCAGGACCTGGACAACTTACCATAATTGATGAAACCATGAATTCTGAGCTCTACCAGAAAATCCTAAAGGAGAATGTCCGGCCATCAGTTCGTGACCTCAAGCTCAAGTGCACTTGGGTTCTGCAGCAGGACAATGATCCGAAACACAATAGCAAGTCCACCTCCAAATGGTTCAAACAAAGCAAAATTTAGGTTTTGGAGTGGCCAAGTCAAAGCCTGGACTTAAATCCAAATGAGATGCTGTATCATGACTAGGGATGAGCCGAACATCCCCCGGTTCGGTTCGCCGCAGAACATGCGAACAGGCAAAAAATTAGTGCGAACACCGTTAAAGTCTATGGGATTTGAACGTGAAGAATCTAAAGTGCTAATTTTACAGGCTAATATGCCACTTATTGTCATAAAAAGTGTTTGGGGACCCGGGTCCTGCCTCAGGGGACATGTATCAATGCAAACAAAAGTTTTAAAAACTGACGTTTTATCGTGAGCAATGATTTTAATAATGCTTAAAGTGAAACAATAAAAGTGAAATATTCCTTTAAATATCATGCCTGGGGGTGACTATAGTATGCCTGTAAAGTGGCACATATTTTTCGTGTTTTGAACAGTCCCTGCACAAAATGACATTTCTAAAGAATTAAAAGTAATTTAAAACTGCTTGCGGCTGTAATGTAAAGTTGCCCCCTCCCAGCCCATTACCAGGCCCTTTGGGTCTGGTATGGATATTAAGGGGAACCCCGCACCCAAATTAAAAAAAAAAAGGCGTGGGGCCCCCAGGCCCTATATACTCTAAACATGAGTCAGCAGTAATATGCACCTTACTGCTGACCGCCCTGTCCAATGAGGCCAAGACATTGCCTTCCACATGCTAGTAGAGAGCCAGAATGGCCTTCCGTGAAAAGAAATGGTGTTTGGGAACCTGCCAGTGAGGTACCGCACATTCCACAAATTCACGAAAGGTGCAGAGTCTACCAGCTGAAAAGGCAGCAGTTACAGTGCTAGCAATTTGGTTAAGCTAGCATTCAGACGCTGAGCATGTGGATGGCTGGGACTGAATTTCTTTAGATGGTTTAGCAACTGGGGTAGGGAAATTTGCCTGCTAAAATTGGATATTGTGTACCACTAGCAGATTGGCCGCAAGTACTTGGGACCCTTTACCTATTTCTATACCTTCATTCCTCTCAGTGCAGGTTTCTGAGAGGATTGGAGGTAAAGTGGGGTTGGAGATCCCAGCTGATGAGGAGCAAGGAGAGGTCCACCTTTTTTCTTTGATGTGGGTCTTTTAAGTTCTGTTGCCAATGGACTGCATGGGAGGTCATCATATGTCTGGTCAAGAATGTGGTGCCCAAGCAGCTGCTGTTTTGGCCACGCTTGGTTACGCTTCAGACATATGTTGCAAACAGCAACGGTGCTATCTGCTGCACACGTATCAAAAAAGGCAAACACCAAAGAACTTTTCAAAATATGTGGGGAGTCAGCAGCGCCCTGCACCTGCTTAGCTCTGTGGTGTGATGTAATAGGATGGCTGCCCCCTGGAGGGCATCCTGCCTCGTTGGAGATGTGCCTCCTCCTTCTCTCTTCTATCAGGCACCCAAGTAGGGTCAGTGACCTCATCATGCCCTCCCTCCTTATCACAGGAGCAAACTTGGCATTATGCCAAGTTTGGCATACTGCCAACATGACTGCCAGTTTCTTGACCCTCTTGGGCACCCCCTCTCTCTAGGTTGACGTTACTCCCTTCCTCCACCTGGGTACCATCATCGGAGCCTTCAAATCGCTGCACATCCTCCTGCAGCATGTACCCGACACTGTGGTCGAATAGTTCGGGGGACTCCTCCGTGCATGATGGTGGGGCTAGGGAAGGAGTGACCGTTGACATGGAGCCGATGGAATAGGCCGCATTGGCAGCTGCATTGGCAGGCAAACTACTCTGAGCCTGGGTGACAGAGGATGTGGAGGATGAGGAGGGCTTTGTTATCCATTCCACCAACTCTTCTGCATGTTCTGGCTCAATAACACGGCCAGCTGCAGAAAAAAAGGACAAGTGTGCCCCACGGCCACGTGCTGAGAATGCACCGTGTCCACGACCAGCACTGTCGACTGTAGACACAGATCCTGCTTTTCCTCTTTTTTAAGTGGCCTGTGAGTGTCTGCCTCTCCTTGGTGGCCTTCCGGACATGCTAAAATTTTTTTAGCAAAACCACACTACAATGTATTGTGTACTATGTACACCACCAGAAAAGTAGCAGCAACTGCACTAGGGGTGCAAGGTACTGTGTACACCAACAGAAGTCTAATAGCAACTATGGGTGCACTGTATGTATTGTGTACACCACCAGAAAAGTAGTAGCAACTGCACTAGGGGTGCACCGTACTGTGTACCGTGCACCAACAGAAGTGTAATAACAACTATGGGTGTACTGTATGTATTGTGTACTGTGTACAACACCAGAAAAGTAGTAGCAAGTGCACTACGGGTGCACGGTACTGTGTACACCAACAGAAGTGCAATAACAACTATGGGTGCACTATATGTATTGTGTACATCACCAGAAAAGTAGTAGCAACTGCACTAGGTATGCACGGTACTGTGTACCATGCACCAACAGAAGTGTAATAACAACTATGGGTGTGTCCTGTATTGTGTACACCACCATAAAAGTAGTAGCAACTGCACTAGGAGTGCACGGTACTGTGTACACCAACATAAGTGTAATAATAACTATGGGTGTACTGTATTGTGTACACCACCAGAAAAGTAGTAGCAACTGAACTATGGGTGCACAGTACTGTGTACACCGCCTGAAGTATAATAAAAAGAATAATGAACCCGCGCAGTGGAAATGGAAATCTATTGGTAAAATTTATGGAACTGCTGCCGCCCAACAAGCAGTCACCATAAATGGGGACAGCTGAATTGCTTAGTGTGGTAGAAGGGTCTGGCGCTGTTCCTTTAATTGAATGATAATTCCCTGCCTGCGTATTTGTATGTCTCTAATTCAAAACAAGGCATGTAAGTGTAAATTCCTAAATATAAGCAAGACGTGCACATATCAAATAGTGGTATCCTTAAAAAGTGGTATCCTTAAAAATATTGCACAGTTTTAAACAAGCTTTAAATATATATAAAAACATATATAAAAAAAAGATAAGCAGGCTGCAAACATATAAATATAATAATGTTGTCACATCCCATACATGGTGTTGCTGGTATATCTTCCAAATAACATAAGATGTGGGGGGGGGAGGGGGGGTGGAGGTGGGGAAGGGAGGGGGGGGGGGGGAAGAAAAGAGGTGTGGGAGATTAGTTGCTGGTAAAGGAACTGAAAGGTGTTTAAAATCACTCCTAATAAAGTGCAAACGTGCTGGCAAAGTTCAAAGAAAGTCCTTATTGTGTAATAACTTATTATCAAATTCGTTTAAACCCTGTATTGTGTACACCACCATAAAAGTAGTAGCAACTGCACTAGGAGTGCACGGTACTGTGTACACCAACATAAGTGTAATAATAACTATGGGTGTACTGTATTGTGTACACCACCAGAAAAGTAGTAGCAACTGAACTATGGGTGCACAGTACTGTGTACACCGCCTGAAGTATATTAGAAAAAGTACACCAGGAACGGCCTGCAGTCAGATATAGCTAAACTGGATACAGTGGATACATATATATATATTTTAATACACTGAAGCTAACTGAATAACCTGCCTGCCTGCTCAATCTAAACGACACTCTCTCTCCGTCCACGCCAACAACACACTACACGGGGCCGACGTGCAGGCAGCCTTATATAGTGTGGGACATGGACTTAGTCCCACTGAACCATAATTGGCAAAAGACACCCTGCCTTTGGCCAATTATGGCTCTCTTAGCTGAGGGCGCTGGGATTGGCCAAAGCATGCAGGTCATGGCGCATGCTTTGGCCAGTCATCATACAGCAATGCACTGTGCTCCTGCAGTGCATTATGGGCCATTACGCGCCACTCGAATTTGGCGCGATTGGCCCATAATGTTCTGTTTTCGATGGACAGGCAAACAGCCAATGTTCGAGTCAAACTCATGTTCGACCCGAACAGAAAGCTCATCCCTAATGACCTTGCACACACCGTTCATGCTGGAAAACCCTCCAGTGTGGCTGAATTAAAACAATTCTGCAAAGAAGAATGGGCCAAAATTGCTCCACAGCAATGTGAAAGACTCATTGCCAGTTTTTGCAAATGCTTGATTGCAGTTGTTGCTGCCAAGGGTGGCACAACCAGTTATTAGGTTTAGGGGGCAATTACTTTTTCACATAAAGCCAGGCAGGTTTGGATGGCTTTTTTTCTTAATAAATCAAACCATCATTTAAAAACTGCATTTTGTATTTACTAGGGTTATCTTTGTGTAAAAATACAATTTGTTTGATGATTTGAGTCATTTAAGTGTGACAAATATACAAAAAAATTAAAAATCAAAGGGGCAATTGTAGCTATCTTCTTTCAAAGGCCTTGCTTTGCATTCTTTAGTTGGAGCCTTTATACAAGGAGTGATTTGTATGCTTCCACCAGTCAGGCCACCCTTGTGCCTTTGGGATTTAAATTTATGTCTGGCGGAGTGGCGGTCCTACAGAAGCAACCCTTTGTGCCCATTCAGCATACTGTATTGCTCTGGTTCTCTTAACAAGAAAATTTTTTTGGTTGCAGTAACCTCAGCCAGATGATTGTCAGAATTGGCGGCTCTTTCTTGTAAGGAGCCATTTTTGATCTTGCACCAAAACAGGGTGGTTTTGCGACCACACCCAGGGTTTTTGCCCAAGGTGGTGTCCAGTTTTTATTTGAATCAAGACATCACACTCAGATCTTTGACGCCCTGTGGGAGGGTGAAACGCGTTGGCGTAATTTCCAGCATTATTGACGTCACTTCCAGTCTCGTGGAACGCACGCCGGTAGTGAAGTTTTTTGCATTCCCAGCTCCATGTTTATGCCTGTTTTTATCTTACCGTTTGTAAGTATCCATTCCCATGTGCAATAAAGACTTTTTTAATGGTGCTTCACTATCAGTCCAATCCCTTTTCATTTTTGGGTACCTGTTTGTCCAGCTGAGAACCTTCACAAAGAAGTTTTGATCTGATGACCTGACGCCTAATCCGCCATTCCTGGATATTATTACCAAGCCTATAGACTGAAAAGCTGGAGGTCGTCCGGATCCGGTGAGTGGGGACAAATGAGGGGGTGTTGTTGTACACCTGAATATCGCTGAAGCATTTTGCCTTTTCTTCACTTTGGATTGGAGCACTTTTATTCACTTTATTTGAACTTTTATGTTTAATATATATATTTACATTTGTTTTTTTCACTATACTGTGTTTGCGAGCGCTATATTTATATTTTTTCAAGACATCACACTGCCTTCCTTTTTTCCAAATCCTTGGTCTGCAGAGGAGAAGCTGTTAAATTCTTTCAATGTAGTACGAACTGTCTGAAGATCTGAGCTCAGATTCGGGAGACCGATACTTTGTTTGTGATGCCAGAAGGGCCCAGAAAAGGGCAGGCAGTATCTAAGTCAACTATCTCCCAATGGATTTACCAGGTCATTATTCAGGCTTAAAGGAGAAGACCCCACCTTTTCGGGTAAGGGCACACTCTACCTGGAAAGTACAGTAGGCAGTTTGTCATCAAGCATCTATGGCTCAGATTTGCAAGGCCACTACTTGATCTTCAGTATATACATTCATTAGATTTTATCAGGTGGATGTTGGGGCTCAAGAGGATACAGTGTTTGGCCACAGTATGCTGCAAGCAGCAATGTAAATCCTTTAGTCTGATGGCAGTTGTCGTAATCACTGTCTCCCTCCGATCAAGTACATTGCTTTGGGATGTCTCAGATAGTAACTATTATGGTTGCTCAGTTTCCCATAATGTACGATAAAGAAAATTGGATTTGTACTACATTCTTACCTGTAATGTATACATTTCTTGTAGTACATCACAGGACACAGAGGTCCCTCCCCTCTTGTCTAGGAAGTTTATTGCTTGCTACAAAATTTGAGGTACTTCCTGTATAGTAGGGTTTATAGAGAAGGGGACATCCTGTCTTTTTGGTTTGCCAGTGTCCATTTACCTACAGGTTACGTATAAGTCAGATAGTAAATATTATGGCTGCTCTGTGTCCCATGATGTACTCCAAGAAATGGATTTTACAGGAAAGAATGTTGGAAAAATCCAATTTTTACCTTCATGCATAGAATGCATGAAGGTTAAAAAAAACTCAGACTTCAGAACCACTTTGAGGCCCTTGTTCAGGTGCATGCTATTATAAAGTGACTTCCTGTTATGAAGTGACAACTCCCCAGTCCTGTCTTACAATTGCTCTTCTGCATTATCATACCTTCACATGTACTTTCACCAGACATTAAGCATCTGTGCTGATTTATATTGTGTAGGCATGTTTTGCTGTTTTTACTACCAGAAAGACGTGAGCAATGGCATGAGGCTGGAGCACATACATGTAGATAACAAATGACTATCAAGCGGCAGGAAAAGTTAAGAAACACTGAAATGTGAACATTGATGAAAAAAAGTTAGAGCATTTTCTAAAAGAAAAAAACTGTTTGATACATAGTGCTTTATCAAACTAAAGTTGATCCAGTTATGGTTTCCTACTTTAACCCCTCCCGCCCGCTGTATAGTACAATGACGGTGGAACGGGGCAGCTCTCGTTCTGGACCGAGGTCATATGACGTCAGCCTATTCAAATGGCATATGCGTGCGATGGGGAGTGTGCAGCACAGTGCTGTCTATGGTGGCAGCTTGTCACCGTCAGGGGTAAACAATCAATGAACCTATCACCATCAAAGACTGCCATCAGTGGCTGTCAGTGGTGCACCCGTCACCCATCAGTGACCGTCATCAGTCACCCATCAGTGACTGTCACCTGTCACTCATCAGTCACCCACCAGTGATTGCCATCAGTGACCGTCATCTGTCATCCATCAGTCACCCATTAGTGACCATCACCTGTCACCCATCAGTGCTCATAAAGTGGACCTGTCACCATCAGAGACTGCAATCAGTGACCGTCAGCGGTGCACCTGTGACCCATCAGTGACCTTCACCTGTCCCCCATCAGTCACCCATCAGTGACCATCACCTGCCACCCATTAGTGAAAGTCGGCAGTCATCTGTAACCCATCACACAGCCTATCACTAAAGTGCCCATAGCACAGCTCATCACTAAAGTACCCATTACACAGCCACCATCAGCAGTCCAGTACCAGCTATGTCCACAAAAGTTTACAGCAGTAAGGAGGCGTTTTAGATCCTCAGCATGACTGATGAGAGCAGCGGGGAGTTCTCACAGTCAGATTCTAATTCTGATTCTGAATCCAAATCAGAGGAAGAAAGGATTCCTCCTAAAAGGGTACGGCGCTCTGAAAACCGGGCAGCCACCAGCAATAGACCTCAGGATGAAAAGCCCATTACCAGCGCTGCAGTATCAGCCTCAAGTACCAGCACAGGAGTTTTATATCCCCCAAGTACCAGCACTGGAGAGTCACATCCCCCAAGAATCAGGGCCACTACATACCTCCCAGATGCTCTTGCCAACCCAACATGGCTACCTTCCAACTCGGGATTAGCAAGTATTCCTCCTTTCACCGCACATCCAGGTGTGAAGGCCAATACAGAGAATTTCCCTGAAATGTACTTATTTATTTATTTTTTGCCCGACCCTTTGCTTCAATCTATTGTGGATTAGACAAATCTATATGCCCAGCAGTATAGTTCTAACAACTCTCAATCATCCTATGCCCATCTGTATGAGTGGAGAAATCTGACTTTGGAGGAATTCTTATTGTTTATGGGCCTCACAAAAAAATGAAGGACATGCCTACTGGTCCACCCACCCCATCCATCACATGCCCATTTATTCTTCAGTAATGCCCTGGTCCCGATATGAGATGATTATGCGCTTCCTTCACTTCAGCGACAACACCCAGTGTGCTCCCCGAGATCATCCAAACTATGACAAATTATATAAAATTTGCCCACTTACAAAAAAAATTCCCAAAGATTTGCTGAACTTTATGTCCCTGATCAGGATATATGTGTGGATGAGTCCCTGGTACACTTTACAGGCCGGCTAAGAATACATCAATATATTCCTAGCAAAAAGGCCAAATATGTAGTTCAATTCTATAAGCTATGCAAAAGAGCCACGGGATATCTGTATGCGTTCCGCATATATGAAGAAAAAGATTCCCAGCTCCAGCCGCCTGAGTGCCCGACCTACATGGGCCCAACTGGAAAAATTGTATGGGACCTGGCATAAACGCTGCAGCAAAAAGGTTATCACATATAGCTGGATAACTATTATACTAAACTGCCCCTTTTCAGACACCTACACCATGCAAAAACCGTGGCCTGTGGAACCTCCAGAAAGAACATGAAGGGCTTCTCACAAGTATCAGTAAACAAAAACATGCAAAGTGGGGAAAAAGCAACACTGAGATACGACAAAGTGCTGGCCTTGAGGTGGAAGGATAGAAGGGACGTATACATGCTGTTCACCATCCATAATAACACCACAGTCGAGTCCTATTCAAAAACCAACATGCGTCCAAGAATACAATCTTTACATGGGGGGTTGATTTTAATGTTTAATGACCAAATGTTTCAGCCCTATTTGGCGACAAGGAGGTCCCATTTCTAGTATAAGAAAGTTGCGATTAATATTTTTCATATTCTGATGTAGGGATGAGCTTTGAGTTCGAGTCGAACTCATGTTCTACTCGAACATTGGCTGTTCGCAAGTTCGCCAAACAGCGAACAATTTGGGGTGTTCGCGGCAAATTCGAATGCCACGGAACACCCTTTAAAAGTCTATGGGAGAAATCAAAAGTGCTAATTTTAAAGGCTTATATGCAAGTTATTGTCATAAAAAGTGTTTGGGGACCCGGGTCCTGCCCCAGGGGACATGGATCAATGCAAAAAAAAGTTTTAAAAACGGACGTTTTTTCAGGAACAGTGATTTTATTAATGCTTAAAGTCAAACAATAAAAGTGTAATATCCCTTTAAATTTCGTACCTGGGGGGTGTCTATAGTATGCCTGTAAAGGGGCGCATGTTTCCTGTGTTTAGAACAGTCTGACAGCAAAATGACATTTGGAAGGAAAAAACTCATTTAAAACTACCCGCGGCTATTGCATTGCCGACAATACACATAGAAGTTCATTGATAAAAATGGCATGGGAATTCCCCACAGGGCAACCCCGAACCAAAATAAAAAAAAAAAAAAAAAAAAAGATGTGGGGGTCCCCCTAAATTCCATACAAGGCCCTTCAGGTCTGGTATGGATTTTAAGGGGAACCCCGCGCCAAAAAAAAAAAAAAAACGGCGTGGGGTCCCCCTAAAAATCCATACCAGACCCTTATCCGAGCACGCAACCTGGCAGGCCGCAGGAAAAGAGGGGGGGACGAGAGTGCGGCCCTCCCCCTCCTGAACCGTACCAGGCCACATGCCCTCAACATTGGGAGGGTGCTTTGGGGTAGCCCCCCAAAACACCTTGTCCCCATGTTGATGAAGACAAGGGCCTCATCCCCACAACCCTGGCCGGTGGTTGTGGGGGTCTGTGGGCGGGGGGCTTATCGGAATCTGGAAGCCCCCTTTAACAAGGGGACCCCCAGATCCCGCCCCCCCCTGTGTGAAATGGTAAGGGGGTACTTACCCCTACCATTTCACAAAAAAACTGTCAAAAATGTTAAAAATGACAAGAGACAGTTTTTGACAATTCCTTTATTTAAATGCTTCTTCTTTCTTCCTTCATCTTCTTCTTCTTCTGGTTCTTCTGGCTCTTCTGGTTCTTCCTCCGGCGTTCTTGTCCAGCATCTCCTCCGCGGTGTCTTCTATCTTCTTCTCCTCGGGCCCCTCCACACCCATGGCATGGGGGGAGGCTCCCGCTCTTCTCTTCATCTTCTTCTCTTCTTCTTCATCTTCTTCATCTTCTTCTTCTTCTTCATCTTCTTCTTCTTCATCTTCTTCTTCTTCTTCTCTTCTTCCTTCTTCTCTTCTTCCTTCTTCTCTTCTTCCTTCTTCTCTTCTTCCTTCTTCTCTTCTTCCTTCTTCTCTTCTTCCTTCTTCTCTTCTTCCTTCTTCTCTTCTTCATTTCTTCTCCGGGCCGCTCCGCAGCCATGCTGGCATGGTGGGAGGCTCCCGCTGTGTGACGGCGTCTCTTCGTCTGACGGTTCTTAAATAACGGGGGGCGGGGCCACCCGGTGACCCCGCCCCCCTCTGACGCACGGTGACTTGACGGGACTTCCCTGTGACGTCACGGGGAATGCCACAGGGAAGTCCCGTCATGTCCCGTGCGTCAGAGGGGGGGCGGGGTCACCGGGTGGCCCCGCCCCCCGTTATTTAAGAACCGTCAGACGAAGAGACGCCGTCACACAGCGGGAGCCTCCCTCCATGCCAGCATGGCTGCGGAGCGGCCCGGAGAAGAAATGAAGAAGAGAAGAAGGAAGAAGAGAAGAAGAAGAAGAAGATGAAGAAGAAGATGAAGAAGAGAAGAAGATGAAGAGAAGAGTGGGAGCCTCCCCCCATGCCATGGGTGCGGAGCGGCCCGAGGAGAAGAAGATAGAAGACGCCGCGGAGGAGATGCTGGTCGAGAACGCCGGAGGAAGAACCAGAAGAGCCAGAAGAACCAGAAGAAGAAGAAGATGAAGGAAGAAAGAAGAAGCATTTAAATAAAGGAATTGTCAAAAACTGTCTCTTGTCATTTTTAACATTTTTGACAGTTTTTTTGTGAAATGGTAGGGGTAAGTACCCCCTTACCATTTCACACAGGGGGGGGGGCCGGGATCTGGGGGTCCCCTTGTTAAAGGGGGCTTCCAGATTCCGATAAGCCCCCCGCCCGCAGACCCCCACAACCACTGGCCAGGGTTGTGGGGATGAGGCCCTTGTCTTCATCAACATGGGGACAAGGTGTTTTGGGGGGCTACCCAAAGCACCCTCCCAATGTTGAGGGCATGTGGCCTGGTACGGTTCAGGAGGGGGGGGGGCGCACTCTCGTCCCCCCCTCTTTTCCTGCGGCCTGCCAGGTTGCGTGCTCGGATAAGGGTCTGGTATGGATTTTTAGGGGGACCCCACGCCGTTTTTTTTTTTTTTTTTTGGCGCGGGGTTCCCCTTAAAATCCATACCAGACCTGAAGGGTCTGGTATGGAATTTAGGGGGAACCCCACGTCAATTTTTTTAAAAATTTTGGCTGGGGTTCCCCTTAATATCCATACCAGACCTGAAGGGCCTTGTATGGAATTTAGGGGGACTCCCACATCATTTTTTTTTTTTAATTTTGGTTCGGGGTTGCCCTGTGGGGAATTCCCATGCCGTTTTTATCAATGAACTTCTATGTGTATTGTCGGCAATGCAATAGCCGCGGTAGTTTTAAATGTGTTTTTTCCTTCAAAATGTCATTTTGCTGTCAGACTGTTCTAAACACGGGAAACATGCGCCCCTTTACAGGCATACTATAGACACCCCCCAGGTATGAAATTTAAAGGGATATTACACTTTTATTGTTTGACTTTAAGCATTAATAAAATCACTGCTCCTGAAAAAACGGCCGTTTTTAAAACTTTTTTTTGCATTGATTCATGTCCCCTGGGGCAGGACCCAGGTCCCCAAACACTTTTATTGACAATAACTTGCATATTAGCCTTTAAAATTAGCACTTTTGATTATTCATGTTCGTGTCCCATAGACTTTAACGGTGTTCGCGTGTTCGAACTAATTTTTTTCCTGTTCGCATGTTCTGGTGCGAACCGAACAGGGGGGTGTTCGGCTCATCCCTATTCTGATGCTGTTAGCCGACTTCATGAGTGTCTTTACTAGGGATGAGCCCGATGTTCGAGTCGAACATAAGGTCGACTCGAACATCGGGTGTTCGCCGAACAGCGAACATTCTGCGGTGTTCGCGGAAAATGTAAAAGCCACGGAAGTTCGTTAAAGTCTATGGGACATTAACATGAAAAACTAAAGTGCTCATTCTAAAGGCTTATATGCAATTTATTGCCATAAAAAGTGTTTGGGGACCCGGGTCCTTGCCCCAGGGAACACCAGGGGGTATCCATGCAAAAAAAAGTTTTAAAAATGGCCATTTTTTCGGGAGCAGTGATTTTAATAATGCTTGAAATATCCCTTTAACCGCTTCAGCCCTGGAAGATTTTACCCCCTTCCTGACCAGAGCGTTTTTTGCAATTCGGCACTGCATCGCTTTAACTGACAATTGCGACGTCGTGCGACGTGTCTCCCAAACAAAATTGACGTCCTTTTTTTCCCACAAATAGAGCTTTCTTTTGGTGGTATTTGATCGCCTTTGCGATTTTTATTTTTTGTGCTATAAACAAAATAAGAGCGACAATTTAAAAAAAAAAAGGCATTATTTTTTACATTTTGCTATAATAAATATCCCCCAAAAATATGCAAAAAATATTTTTTTTCCTCACTTTAGGCCGATCGTATTCTTCTACATATTTTGGTAAAAAAAAAATTGCAATAAGTATTTATTGATTGGTTTGTGCAAAAGTTATAGCATTTACAAAATAGGGGATGTTTTTATGGCATTTTTATTAATCTTTTTTTTTTTTACTAGTAATGGCGGCGATCAGCGATTTTTATTGTGACTGCGACATTATGGCGGACATGTCGGACATTTTTGACACATTTTTGGGACCATTGTCATTTATATAGCGATCAGTGCGATTATAAATGCACCGATTCCTGTGCAAATGACACTGGCAGTGAAGGGGTTAACCACTAGGGGGCGGGGAGGGGTTAAGTATGTCCTAGGGGAGTGATTACTAACTGTAGGGGGATGGGCTAGCAGTGTCATTACTCTGATCACTGCTCCCGAGGACAGGGAGCTGTGATCAGTGACACTTGTCACTAGGCAGAACGGGGAGATGCTGTTTACATCAGCATCTCCCGGTTTGTCCTCTCCGTGAGGCGATCGCGGGTATCCCTGCGGCGATCGACTCACGGAGCTCCCAGCCGGCGCGCACGCAAGGGTACGGCAGGGAATTTAAATGGACGTACCTGTAAGTCCATTTGCCCAGCCATGCCATTCTGCCGACGTACATCGGCGTGCGCCGGTCGGGAAGGGGTTAAATATCGTGCCTGGGGGGTGTCTATAGTATGCCTGTAAAGTGGCACAGTTTTCCCGTGTTTAGAACAGTACCACAGCAAAATGACATTTCTAAAGGAAAAGTCATTTTAAACTGATCGCGGCTGTAATGAATTGTCGGGTCTCGGCAATATAGATAAAGCTCATTGAAAAAAAATGGCATGGGTTCCCCTCAGTCCATTACCAGGCCCTTTTGGGTCTGGTATGAATATTAAGGGGAACCCCAAACCAAAAATTAAAAAAAAAATTGCGTGAGGGTCCCCCCAAAATCCATACCAGGCCCTTCAGGTCTGGTATGGATATTAAAGGGAACCCCGCACCAAATTTTTTTTTTAAAATGGCGTAGAGGTTCCACAAAATCCATACCAGACCCTTCAGGTCTGGTATGGATTTTAAGGAGAACCCTGCGCCGGGGGGGAAAGGGTTGTGGGAATGAGGTCCTTGTCCCCATCAACATGGGGACAAGGTGTTTTGGGGGGCTACTCCAAAGCACCCCCCCCATGTTGAGGGTATGTGGTCTGGTAAGGTTCAGGAAGGGTGGAGCTCTCTCGCCCCACCCCTCATTTCCTGCGGCCTGCCAGGTTGCGTGCTTGGATAAGGGTCTGGTATGGATTTTGGGGGGACCCCTACGCCATTTTTTTTTTGGTGCAGGGTCCCCCTTAATTTCCATACCAGACCTGAAGCGTCTGGTATGGATTTTGGGGGGAACCCCATGCAATTTTTTTTTTTGGTTCGGCGTTCCCCTTAATATTCATACCATACCCAAAAGGCCTGGTAATGGACTGGGGGGGAATGTCGTTTTATTCAATGAGTTTTTATCAATATTGCCAAGACCAGACCAATTCATTACAGCCGCAATCAGTTTTAAATGACTTTTTCCCTTTTAGAAATGTCATTTTGCTGTGGTACTGTACTAAACACGAGAAAACTGTGCCACTTTACAGGCATACTATAGACAACCGCCAGGCACGATATTTAACCACTTAAGTCCCGGACCATTTGGCTGGCCAAAGACCAGAGCACTTTTTGCGATTTGGCACTGCGTCACTTTAACTGACAATTGCACGGCGTGCGACGTGGCTCCCAAATAAAATTGATGTCCTTTTTTTCCCACAAATAGAGCTTTCTTTTGGTGGTATTTGATCACTTCTGTGTTTTTTTTATTTTTTGCGCTATAAACAAAAAAATAGTGACAATTTTGAAAAAAAGTATTATTTTCTACTTTTTGCTATAATATGCTAT
This sequence comes from Lithobates septentrionalis, assembly GCA_037952835.1. Lineage (NCBI taxonomy): Eukaryota > Metazoa > Chordata > Amphibia > Anura > Ranidae > Lithobates > Lithobates septentrionalis. The sequence goes on from JBBDGP010001099.1 coordinate 3,574,972, forward strand.
AATAAATATCCCCAAAAAATATATAAAAAACATTTTTTTTCCTCAGTTTAGGCCGATACATATTCTTCTACATATTTTTGGTAAAAAAAAAAAAAAATTGCAACAAGCACTTATTGATTGGTTTGCGCAAAAGTTATAGTGTCTACAAAATAGGGGATAGTTTTATGGCATTTTTATTGATAATTTTTTTTTTTTACTAGTAATGGCGGCAATCAGCGTTTTTTTTTTTTTTCGTGACTGCGACATTATGGCAGACATGAGAAAGGAGGTATGGCTAGAAAGGCTACACTATATACAGCACCTCATTCCGGATTATCAGTTGAGAATTTGGGAGTATAGAGGGATTATAGCGGTGCCAGTGAAAAGGAAGAGTGAGTAATCAGATAAAATTACAAAAATACTTTATTGACATATATTTTCACATATAGAAAAGCAAGTCTTTAAAATGATGGGTGCAGTTCACAAATAAATTGATACAGAGCAAATACAATCGAGTAGGCCTGGTGAGGAGGGCCTTCAAAACAGGTGCTCAATTCCTACATGTTTCGCCAAGACATTGGCTTCCTCAGGGAATGGTATGAGCCTGTAGCAATATTAAAGGTCTCTACATTGTTGTGAATTCATGAAGAAATATATATTACATTTCCTGGCAGAAACATGAGAGATGCTTAGGCCTCAAAAAGTAGATGAACTGTGATGTTGCAATAATTGAACTGTTGCCTTTTTGGAGATCTTTAGGACAAATTAGACGCTCTCATGTTTTTCCAAGTTTCTCTACTACTTCAAATATTGAAGACTTTTACAAGCATGTATTGTAAGGAAAACTGTTGGAACAAAAACTGCTCTCGTCACAAAACAAGGAGATATTTACATGGTATTGTGAATAAACGAAAGCTACCACAGGATACAAGGTTATACAGACTATTCTCACATAGAGATAACCTCACCTGGCCTAAACCTATTGTGTTCAAGTGAGGGACTGTTTAAATAGCTAACACCTTGGCTAACAAAACTCATTGTATGAACTTTTAGGATGGTTTAGACAAAAAAGTCATTTCTAAACACCCAGTGGGAATGTTCAAGGTCCATCTCAACACGTTAGAGAGAGTTGAATCTTGTGCCAGTCAAAAATATTTTAAAAGTATCTATAAGGTTATTATAAGTCATTTCAAACTATCTATGACATTGTAGGTCACAGAGACATATTATAATTTTGGCATCTGCAGACCCAACAACTTTGGTATGAAGAAAATATATATGAAAGCGTGATTTTATAAGTAGAAGTGTTTTAAGAAACTAATTAGTATTAGGAAAAACATATAATTATGATTATAACTATATAAGACTGTAACCTATGCTTAGAAAAACAAATATTCAGTGAAGATACCAGAAGTTATACAGGTATCCATATAGATAATCATTTCTATGTAGTATTGATGAATATATATAACAACATGTGTCTTTCATAGGTAGACTAGTTTTTATAAAGATACATTTATAGATATATAACCAGTTATGTAAAAATGATTAATCAAGATTGTACTGAGTGTATTTTATATTAGACCGATTACCAGAATATTTAAAGGTATATACTATTCTTACCATTATACACATTATGAAAATAGAACGTATTAACTTAAAAGGATAGACTCAAAACACGTGTGAGAGACACCTGGTGGTTGAAGACGGTATTATGTGGACTCCTTAAAATTTCCAGAGAAGGTTAATAATTAAGTATCTTAAACCAATAGAAAGTGAGCCAAACCTTCTGGGCTGAACTGGTGATATTTTTATGAGCTTATTATCCCAATTGGAGATAAAAGGCGAGGAGGGCCAAAAGGAAGGGATCACAGACCCCACACTGGATGCACTCCTGACATCAAGAAGTCTGTTGATATTTAACCCTTCCTGATCCTACTGGACTTTATGACGAAAGCCATTTGACGCGCTTAAACTTTATCGGAATTTGATTCTTCGGCTGATTGGTAAGATCCAGACACCAAATTTATTTAACTTCTGTCCTTGAAATGACGGATTATATGGTAGAGGTTATGTATTGATGTTTATGGACTGATATTGATCATATCTTAGAGGTTAAATATTGATGTTTATTGTTTGTTTAGGGGTGTAGTACTACCACCGTGTTTTAGGTAATTTAAACCAATATTTACATCGCTTTAAATGTCTGTAGCCCCAGGGAAGCTTTGTGACTCCATTTAAATTTTAGCTCTGTTGGTTTAATAAGTAATTCAAATGGGCAGTATGGTTCCATTGACTCGGTGAGATGAAACTTTGAATTTCTTCCGGCCGGAGAGATTTGAAGAAGCTCTCCCCTGAGCAACAAGGGATACTGCGTTCTTGAAGACAAAGGGTAAAATTATACCCATATTTTTCCAACAGACCATTGTGACTCCTCTGGGTGATTATAATAATTTTTCTCACTACCCATACTGATGTTTGATAATGTATGTGTGAAGTCTCAATCACCAGAAAATTATGTTCTGTATAAAATTGTATGAATATATCCGCTAATGAATAAAGGGCAAATTAGTTACCTTTCAAGTTTGTTGGGACATATTTGATACTTTGGTATGAAAACCCCATAAATCAATCAACTCAGGAAAGAATTGTGGTGTGCACCGAAAGTAGGAACCAAATTTTAAAAAATTACCGTAAGGTTGGAGGCACTGAAATAAATACTGAATCTTCATTAAGATTCCATACCACACTCACAACATAATTGGAGGCACTGCTGAGATATTTTGTAAGAGGGAATCTTACCAAATTACAGAACATACTGGTGATTGTGTTTGCATATACATTGTGAAAAATATCGAGGGTATATTAACATGGCTGATAGTGATAACGAGTATTGTTCATCCAGAGACAGTCAGGATGAGGATACCACTCCAACAGTAGCAGCCCCAAGCCAGGAAAATACCATTGGGTCTGGGAATAAAATAAGTATTTTCGTTGACCAAGTTATGATTGAGCATATTTGGACAAAATTAAACAAAAAAGAAAATCTCCACTAATTTATTACAGAGGCGAGAGAACAGGCCCAGAGGTTAAGGGAGGATATTTTTATTGAAGATGGTCAGATGCGCCAAATGATAAGGGCGTTTGCTGACACAAAAGATAAAAAAAACAAAAACCGAATCATTCTTGAATGTTGGGCGGTCTTATGGTTCTTATGTAATATATTGGCCGAATTAGTTACAGCCTTAAAAAAAGAACTGTTTACCACTCGCACAGCATTGAATGACAAAGAAAAAAGAATAGAATCCCTAACAACTAAAAACCAACAGAGTGAGAATAATCTCAGAGAAGAGCAGGATGAGTTGATGGGCGGTACCAACATACTCGGACCCTATATGAAGAAGCCCACCACCAAATAAAAGAACTACAGGGGGAAAATCAAAAATATCAACAATAAATAGAAAGTTACAAAAAAGAAAGGAGAGGTCCTAGGGAAGCAGTCTTTATTGACAGAGACAAAAAGAAGGAGACAGAAATGGAGAAACTTAGAGATGAGAAGAGAATATTGGAGGGACAGATAGGAAGATTAACGGAACAGGTAGACTATAAATCCACGAGCCGAAGTCATATAGGGGAAATGGAAAAACGGAAACCTCCATCTTTCTGGGGAACATGGGTAAGTTACAATGGGACAGATTCAGAAGACAGGTCACCCCCTAAACTGCACAGATACTCCCCAGAATATACAGAGGAGGAAGTTGAAAAAGTTTCAGACAGACAGAAAAGAAGGACTAAGACCCCAATAAAAAAATATGACACCCCTAAGGTGATAAAATTCATAAGAGAAACTGTGCCCGTTTTCTCCACAAAAGGTTCCCAAACCTTCACTGACCATATAGGAACATACGAACGTACCCTGGAAATCTTAAACATTCAGGATGATCGTACTAAAATTGAATTATTGCCATGGATATTCGAGGAAAAATACAAGCAATTTTTTGATTCATTACAGGATCTATACGGTCAGTCATGGAGGGAAATCAAACATAGGTGTCAAATGGAGTTTGGGCCCTACAAAACTGTGACCGCTGCTAAAGCCGTGGCCTACAATTTGAAATGCGGCCATAATCAGAGTCCCACAGAATTCCTGGCTATATTAAGAAGCGCATATTTTCTGGCCGAAAAGGACCCCGATCTGGAGTAGCCAGAATTCCTGACTCTATTTTTTGAAGCGTTACCTGCTTATATCAAATTAGGACTAGCAAGGGATTTTAAGAGAGGACGTTCCCTGGATTGGTTAGTCAGGGAGAGTGATCACCTGTACTCAATCCAGCAGTTCAGTGAAAGTGGGGTGAAAAGAGAAACCAAACCCAACCTTAAAACCATAGCAGCCACCACCATGAAACCCCAACCTCATGAGCTACAGACAAAGAGGAAATCGTATGCAGAGGTAGTCCGAAATGGGAAACTCCCGGGGTCTCCCGGAATTCCACCCCAGCCACAACAGATGATGGAGGACAGACCAAGGTTGCCAGGTTACGATAGTGAGAGTGAAAGGGGCCGCAGATACAGAAATAGCCAAAGGGGATATCTACAGGGATCCCAGAACGACCAACGATCAAATTGGAATCGAGGTCCCACTGTCGCCAGGTACCCCTATTATAATAGGAACCCCAACTCAGAAACCCCGATTCTCAAGGATACCCGCGCTTTAATAGAAATCCAAACTTCCAGGGCTACCCTGGGTACTACAGAGACCCAAATTTCATTAGAGATTCAAATTCTAATGAGAACCCTAATAATCGTAGGACACCTCCCAATCAGGAACCGATAAATCACCCCAGGGCAGGGGTAGCCCCTCAAACTAACCAAAACCAAAGAGAACCACAGGAGCCCCCAAGAGAAAGACCACAACACCAAGATCCGAAAAGTGTCGATGAAACTGACGCGTCACTACAGTCCCGACCTGAACGCAACCAGTTCAGAAAAATAGGGTAAATCGCCAAGATGCCCTGGGCCGGTGAATCGAGCAGGTAGAGGCACAAATTAATCAGATGTGCGAACAAATGACACAACTGATCAATTACCAATCTATCAACCCAGTTTTTTTAGGGGCCACTCCTGTGACCAACCCAGGGTCACAGAATGTTTAGAACCCCAAACAATTCCCCTGCAGGGAACAACCTGGGGTGCGATGATAAGAGATCCACAACGCAACCCCGACGTGCCACTAACAAAAGGGAATCAAGGTGGGGTTGTTAATTCTGCTCCTGTTTTTCAGTATCCTTCCAACCCTTCTAAGGAAACTAAGCCCCTGAGAGCCAGTGTAAGTGACCAATCAGGCGGGATGCCTCCCACTCCATGTGCTTCCATCTCAAGTAGACCCCGCAGGCCACCCCGCAGGACTCATGAGCACAAAGAAGCTGTGACATGCGGTAAGATAAATGCCAAATGCAAATTATTAGAAAGCCCACAGATCTTTAACCACGCCAATTTCATGTGCGAGTTGATCGAATCTGATGGAAGATATTTCACAACTGTAAAGATACATGAGGCCGGTGATCACCCCATTTCAGGTTTGATTGACACGGGATCCCAAGCCACCATCCTGTCGCAGGAACAATTTAATGAAGCAATAAAATTGATGCCCAACAGACCAAGACTTAGGAGCTTTGATTGCTCACTAATCGGGGTGGGGCGAGCGCCACTGCAAGTCATGGGTACTGCCTGGCTCAAACTTAAATTGGGTAATAAGGAAATCAGACACCCTATTATCATTGCAGATCTCCCAAACCATCACATGATCGTTGGAATGGATCTCCTTAAGAGGCTCAATACAATTGTTGACTGCGTGAATCAAGTGATGTGGTCACAGGTCAACTCCCCGATTAAATATGAAAGACTTTGAATTCCCCAGTCCCGGCGACACTGCCACCTGGTGGAAGAAAGGCCTGGGTCCCTAGAAATCCACTTCAGGAATAGTCAGTTCCCCGAGGTCACGGTCATCCAACCCGACAATCATGGCCTGGAAGTAGGAAACGAAGAACATATTTTTAACATTCCCCGAGATAAAATAAAAGAGATCTCCCTCCAAGATAACGTACTCACCATATCCTTCCACCAAAAAGAGAAAACTAGGAAAGGGGGAAATCACGCCCAGTTCCTGACAGAAATAGAAAGAGTTAACAATGACCTCTTTATACCTGTCCGGATCAAGGGTTCTACTAAGTCAAAATATGCCAAAATTGATCTGAAACAAGAGCATAGTTTTGTGAGCCAGGGCCTTGTTAGCCATCTTTATAACAAAGAAATGATACGTTTTTCCACTCCTCAGAGACATTGGATGACAGATACCATCAATGACTCTGTAGACCATGACTCGATCGCTAGATGCCTCTTAGATATCACCATAGGTAATAAAACGACTACTCACGTGTTCATAGTACTGGGTAACCCACAATCCCAAATTTACCTCGGCAACGACTTATTGCATCGTTTTGCCACACAAATTGACCTGATAAACGACTGCTTATGGAGTCGACTAAAGGGGGAACCCGAGGAATACCTAGATATGACCTCAGCCCTGAAGTCCCAGCAACAGATGCCCTATGCTGTTGAGATTCAAGTAGCTCGAGAAATTACCATCCCTAGGGACACTAAAAACTTCATACTCCCCATCATCGTAAAAAAAAAAGAAGGACAAAAACTGAAGGGACCGGATGCATTAGTATGCCTGTCCCAGAGAATACAGGAAGAGGGAATAAAAATTCCCCACACACCTATGATCAATATGCATCAGTCAATGATGTCCATCTACATACACAACCTCTCAAATCAAGACCTTAACCTACCCAAAGGCACCCTTATAGGCCTGGCGGTAGAGACAGGGTATCACACATTTGGAGTCACCAACCAAGTGATTGGACTCATACCAGATGAATATTTACCTGAGGAGAGGTTAACTGAACAATCATTCAGTTCTGTACCCGAGGGAATATTCACTATAGAGTCCATTTACCCCTTCGATTCTGAGGATGGTACTTGTAGAATTGAAGAAACATCTCTTGTCTTCGAACAACCAATCAAGGAACAAGAGTACCCCAAGGGGCCTGACTGGGGGGAAAATATACCTAATGCACCAAATGACCTGACCACGAGACTCGAAGAGGCCTATGAGATAGGGAAACCGGAAAGTTTTCCGGGATTTAAAGAAATAGTCGAAGAGATCATAACCCTAGCCGATGCCTGCACCAATGATCTTGAGCGACAATTGCTACGCAAACTTCTTCTGGAATTCCAGGAAATTTTTGCTCGGGATTCCTACGATTGTGGAAATACTGATCTCCACATCGCCAAAATCCAGACCAATCCTCAGGCCCCACCAGTATTTGTAAAACAGTATAGACTTCCGCTAGCCTCCTACGAATCTCTCTCTGAGATCATTAGGAAATTACTCGAACAGGGTATAATTAGACCCATCCACAGTTCATACAATCACCCCATCCTGGGAATTTTAAAACCCAACGGACAGTGGCGCTTATGCGCTGATCTCCGACAACTAAATAAGCGTGTCTACATGTCAGGATGGCCCGTACCCTACATAGACCAGTACCTGGCCCAACTCCAGGGGTCACAGGTGTTCTCAGCCCTCGACTGTGCCCAGGGATACTGGACCATAAGAGTCAATGAAGAAGATCAGTACAAGTTGGAATTCAGCTTTGGGAACCAACAATACTGCTGGGTGCGTATGCCTTTTGGCTACATCAATTCAGGCCATGAATTTGCAGTTTTCATGCACAAGGCCATGCCAGATGCTTTGGAGCGAGGAACTTTGGCATACGTCAATGACATCCTCATTAAAAGTACCGACGTGACCAGACACCTCACAGAACTCCGACACGTTTTGGGCCAGCTAAAGGCAGCCGGAGTGAAACTATCACTTCAGAAAGCACAATGGTGCCGCACCCGAGTAAACTTTCTAGGCCACGAAGTTACCTCAGAAGGGTTAAACCCCCAAAAGAAGAAGGTTGAGGCAGTATTGAATTGTAAAGTCCCTACTAATCTTAAAGAATTGAGATCGTTTCTAGGATTGGTGAACTATTCGTGGAAGTTCATTGACAATTACGCCGAGATTAGCAAACCATTACTCCATCTGCTGAAGAAAGACACAGAGTGGTCATGGGGCCAGGAACAAACAGACGCTATGAAGGAACTGAAGATCTGACTTACCCAAGCCCCCTGCCTAGCGTATCCAGGAGGTAAACCCTTTTTCCTTGAGACGGGCTACACGCAGGTAAGTATGAGTTCCCTTCTTTATCAAAAACAAGAAAATGTCAATAAAATTATCGCTTATGCCAGCAAAACCCTGTCCGCAGTCGAGATTAAGTTTTCCGACTGTGAAAAAGCACTATTATCCACTGTCTGGGCATTACAGAATTTCCGCAGTTACATTCAAGGTGAGAGAATTATTGTTGAGACCGCACACCAACCTTTACAGTATTTACAGAGTGAACGTATTAGGGACGGAAATATGTCAAATAGCCGCATCACCGCCTGGACTCTGTCCCTACAAGGTTGGCCCCTGGAAATTCGATATAAACAGAACGAGAAATGTCCAGTGGCCCAGGGCCTCGCTGAGTTGCACGATTGCGCTGCTCCTGGTCCCTGCTCGATGGCCCCAGACACTGACTTTATAGAGGAGCAAATGTTGTCTCCATACAAGGTTTATGATGATAAATACTGTAGACAGTTGAAACATGTTTTTGTAGATGGCTGTGCCTATCACCACAAGGACAAGGACCAGCTCCAACTAGCGGCTGGCATCGGGATCGTATGGACCCAAGGTGTAGCGCCAATCTCTGTGGGATACAAAATTGGACCGAGAAGCAGCCAAATTGCGGAGCTCACTGCCATTCTGAAAGTCGTTGAGATGGCTATAAAATACCACATTAAGGAATTTGCCATCATCATCGACTATAATTATGTCAGAAATAGTTTTGTTGAATACCTCACCCGATGGAAACGGAACAACATGGTAAAAAGTAACCATAAACCTGTAAAACATGGTAAGTTGTTTTGTCAGATTGACCAATTAGTAAGGGAACATGAAATCACCCTATATTTTAAGAAAACCAAAGGCCACTCCAAAGTCCTAGGTGAAGAGAAGGAAGGAAATGACCAGGCCAACACCCTAGCCAAAGAAGGGGCCCTAACAGGTGAGTTGCTAGATATAGATCATCTCCTCGGGTCAATACAGTCAGAAGCCGTTACTAGGCAACAAGCTCGGGTGACTGATAATTCAAATGCATTGCAGTGGTGTCATGAAAACCCCAGTGAAGATTTAATCACCGCCCAAAAAGAGGACCCAATAATTGGCTTATTTTATGAACATTTGAAATGTCCGAGCCAGAACCCCCTTAGTCAAGAAAATGATCCTTGCAAGGAAGACTTACGGATATTAATGAAATCCAAAACCCAATTCACGTTGCATCAGGGATTGCTGATCCGTACCTCCAAGGGGGGTATCCAACAATGGGTAGTTCCCCTCAAATTCAGAGGTTTAATGCTCCAGCATGCCCATGACGCCCCCATGTCTGGGCACCGCGGAGAACGAATCACCTATGAGATCCTCCGGGATTACGCCTACTGGCCTCATATGCTGCGTGATGTGAAAGAATACTGTCAGGGATGTCTAATATGTCCTCAATTTCAACCGGCTTCGCCCACCCATAGGGCACCCCTTCAGAGAAGGGGGATATGTATGCCATGGTCAGACCTTCAAATGGATTTTATTGGGCCTGTAACAAAATCTTCACGGGGAAATCGATATATGTTAACCGTAACATGTTTATTTACCAAATATGTTGAATGCATTCCCACACCAAATAACAGTTCTGACACATGTGCTGCCCTTTTGATAAATCCCATCTTTTCCCGCTTTGGCATTTCAACAGAGAATGGAATCCGACAGAGGCACTTATTTCACTAGCGAGGTAATAACCAAATTGTGGAAGATCCTAGGGGTAAAAAGAAAGTTACACCTCGCCTATCGGCCTGCTTCTAGTGGCGGAGTGGAGCGGTACAATCAAACCATTGTCAACATACTAAAAAAATTTGTGAAAGAAACAGGCAGGGACTGGGATGTGAAACTTCCTTTAGTACTGATGGCATTACGGGCAACCCCAAATACTGTCACAAAAGTGTCACCCTTTGAACTTATGACCGGAAGGCGGATGGTCCTACCCCAACATCTCCTATACCGCACCACCGATCATAACTTAATCAATGCCACCACAACGCACCAATACATTGAAGATTTACGAAAGCATTTACAATATGCGCTCTCATTTGCAAAAAGAAACCTTGAAAGAGCCGCGACTAGCGCCAAAACATATTATGACCTCAAAACCACTAAAAAGGTTGAGATCGGGGACCGGGTATATCTCTACAATTTCACGAGAAGCCAGGTAAAAGAACGGAAATTCCTACCATCCTGGAGAGGTTCATTCAAAATAGTGGACAAAATCTCCCCCGTGGCATATAAACTGCATATTCCATGGAATGGTGAAATTAATGAGAGATGGGTACACATCAATCAGTTACGGGCTTGCCATCCCAAGTCCCAATTACAATTACTGGAGGAATGATCCTCAGCAACATATACCTTCAAGGTCAATTAAAAGGGTTAAATCACCTGAGAATTAAGTTTATTTTATCACATCTCCACATGATACTCAAACCTCTATTTGTTTGTTTTTCAGCTGATTGTGTATACATCAGAGGAATGGTATCCCCGCCACCATCCAAACCTGCAATCAAAGATGATAGCACCCGGAAATACCAAAGATGGAACTCGGCCATGAGACTACCCCAGGAAACTACCACATGGAAAGTCCTTGGTATTTTGCTATGGATGTCCATACCAGGCCGGACCAGCCCCATCGCCCGACCAGGACCTTCCTCTGGGATATTAGTCCAAGAAAGCCCCGGATTTATCTTAACAGACAAGAGAATCACCACCCAAAAAGTATGTATTAGCGTGGATCCAAAGACCTCTATAGAAAGACTTTTTGACCCACAGAGGATCCAATCCCCTGAGATCAAGGAATGGTACCCCATGCACCTGAAAGCAGCAAGAAATCGGGTGGACGAGATACTAACACAAGCTCGTAAGCCATTTATCCCGGCAACTATAACCCGTGAGAAGAGACCCAAGAGGTTCGTGGGAATCCTGGTAGCTGGACTCATCTTCACCGTCCTCGGAGCTGTAGTATCCACCACCATATCTGCCGCTAATTCCGTGTCCGTAAAGACTCTTACAATGGAAATTGAGAATTTACAAATGAATATTCGAGCCATACACCAGGAGCTTGAAACACAAAAAACTGAGTTCACCGATTTCCGCACCATCATCAATGACACGATGGTCACTGTTAACTTACATTCAGAACTGATCACCCGGTCGATCGACCTCCATCAGAGTCACGAACTATTCAAAAGGGAACTATTATTCATCCAGGAACCAATTCTTTTCCACACATTAGGATATCTCAATGAAATACAGAGTGGAATGAATGATCTCTCCCACGGACATATTCCCCTGTACTTTGTGTCCACTGAGATGATAAAAACCCTACTCACAAGAGTCAATGGGGGCGAGGTAGAAGATTTCCAAGTCAACCTGGCCTTCGAAACAGGAAGCGCTATACCGATATATATTAATCCCGAAGATCTTGAAGTATGTTTCTTGTTAGCCATACCCTTCGTCTCCTCTAAAAATATTTTCCAAATGAAAACAGTACATAATGTCGGAACATGGAGGGGTGATATACACGTCCAGATCAAAACCCCAGACCTGATTGCCTATCAACCATGGATGCCGGATTTATACGCTATACCCCTTTTAAAGGAATGCACATGATTCAAGGACATCAATTTCCAATGTAACGGAAACCCATTCGTGTATGACACAACCCACGCCCTATGTGGCATGGAATATGAAAAACATGGGTCCGAAGAATGTGAAGTACAAATGCGGAAGACTACAGATGCCTCAGAAGTACAAGAGATACTCGTGAAGGACAAATGGCTGGTGAGCACTTCGTTAAAAAACATGAGCATATTTTATGAAAAGCAGATCATGAGCCATGTCATAGCTATACCCGCTACCGTATCTATTATCAAAGTTCCAACCAATGCCAGAATCACGATCGGGAAAACCACATTATATCCGATAGGAACCGAAGTCTGGGAAGGGGAAGTTGAAAGTGTCGATGCCTTCCAACATCAAGACATACCAATGAACCCAGACCTCAAATTCCTGTTAGAACATAAGCCTAACCACACCCTCCAGATGTCTATAAAAAAGAACAATCTGTCAATTGAAGCTTTTGAATATTCTGAGAAGGACCACATTTTATTAGAAAGCAGATCGTATTTTCCCCTGACTGATATAATAATTTTAATCTGCATCGGACTGTTGATACTATGGCTAGTGGGTCTTACCATCAAATTGACAAAAGTATCCCGAGAAACGCATGGACACTTACCCACGGTTTTGAGGCTCCTTAGCGGGAGTTACCCACAACCTTAACTGTCAATATCGTACATACCAAGTAAAAAAAAAAAAAAAAAAAACTGCAAACCAACTTCTGACTTTCACCACGTTATAAAAAAAAAAAACCCAGCACATTCCCATGACATACCCGGAGCTATCCATTTCCCACCAACCAACGGATGACGGCCCTGAGATGCACACATCAATCACCAACATTTGTGTTTCCTAAGAAAAAAAATTACACTCATATGCAGGTGTCTACACCCTTTAAACATAGATCCACAATCTGGATCCATCTCCACAACTAGAATTACAAAACCAGAAGGAAGCCATATTTCTTCAACATGTTGCGGTGGTGAAGTCTTTCAAACGACTTCCGGCATTTGAACACTTCACAAGGGGGGATTTGTTGTGAATTCATGAAGAAATATATATTACATTTCCTGGCAGAAACATGAGAGATGCTTAGGCCTCAAAAAGTAGATGAACTGTGATGTTGCAATAATTGAACTGTTGCCCTTTTGGAGATCTTTAGAACAAATTAGACGCTCTCATGTTTTTCCAAGTTTCTCTACTACTTCAAATATTGAAGACTTTTACAAGCATGTATTGTAAGGAAAACTGTTGGAACAAAAACTGCTCTCGTCACAAAACAAGGAGATATTTACATGGTATTGTGAATAAACGAAAGCTACCACAGGATACAAGGTTATACAGACTATTCTCACATAGAGATAACCTCACCTGGCCTAAACCTGTTGTGTTCAAGTGAGGGACTGTTTAAATAGCTAACACCTTAGCTAACATAACTCATTGTATGAACTTTTAGGATGGTTTAGACAAAAAAGTCATTTCTAAACACCCAGTGGGAATGTTCAAGGTCCATCTCAACACGTTAGAGAGAGTTGAATAGTATATACTATTCTTACCATTATACACATTATGAAAATAGAACGTATTAACTTAAAAGGATAGACTCAAAACACATGTGAGACACCTGGTGGTTGAAGACGGTATTATGCGGACTCCTTAAAATTTCCAGAGAAGGTTAATAATTAAGTATCTTAAACCAATAGAAAGTGAGCCAAACCTTCTGGGCTGAACTGGTGATATTTTTATGAGCTTATTATCCCAATTGGAGATAAAAGGCGAGGAGGGCCAAAAGGAAGGGATCACAGACCCCACACTGGATGCACTCCTGACATCAAGAAGTCTGTTGATATTTAACCCTTCCTGATCCTACTGGACTTTATGACGAAAGCCATTTGACGCGCTTAAACTTTATCGGAATTTGATTCTTCAGCTGATTGGTAAGATCCAGACACCAAATTTATTTAACTTCTGTCCTTGAAATGACGGATTATATGGTAGAGGTTAATGTTTGAGGTTTATGGACTGTGATATTGATCATATCTTAGAGGTTAAATATTTATGTTTATTGTTTGTTTAGGGGTGTAGTACTACCACCGTTTTTTAGGTAATTTAAACCAATATTTACATCGCTTTAAATGTCTGTAGCCCCAGGGAAGCTTTGTGACTCCATTTAAATTTTAGCTCTGTTGGTTTAATAAGTAATTCAAATGGGCAGTATGGTTCCGTTGACTCGGTGAGATAAAACTTTGAATTTCTTCCGGCCGGAGAGATTTGAAGAAGCTCTCCCCTGAGCAACAAGGGATACTGCGTTCTTGAAGACAAAGGGTAAAATTATACCCATATTTTTCCAACAGACCATTGTGACTCCTCTGGGTGATTATAATAATTTTCCTCACTACCCATACTGATGTTTGATAATGTATGTGTGAAGTCTCAATCACTAGAAAATTATGTTCTGTATAAAATTGTATGAATATATCTGCTAATGAATAAAGGGCAAATTAGTTACCTTTCAAGTTTGTTGGGACATATTTGATACTTTGGTATGAAAACCCCATAAATCAATCAACTCAGGAAAGAATTGTGGTGTGCACCGAAAGTAGGAACCAAATTTAAAAAAATTACCGTAAGGTTGGAGGCACTGAAATAAATACTGAATCTTCATTAAGATTCCATACCACACTCACAACAACATAAAAACAAAAAACACAATAAGAAACATGATAAAGAACAAGTGATGTAATAAAACATCGGGTGGGGTGTGTGGCGGAACTATCCCCCCGAAAAGTGGCCAAAAACCCCCCATCCAGGGACGTACCTGAGGGCCAGACACCCAGGGCGAGCCCAGGCGAGGGGCACCCCAACCAAAGGCCAATTGGGTCGCACCGTATCTATGACTGCAGAGGGCATACAAAAGACCTGGCAATCAAGTATAATGCTATTAGATAGTGTATGTAAAAAAAAAAAGAAAGAAAAAAATAAATATAACCAGATGAGTGGGATAATTATCACCACATCAAATCAATAGGGCTAACATAGCCGCATTAACTTACAATTTAAAAGTAAGTATAATCCAAGGGGAACGCCTGGAGGAAGTTGGAGGGATATACTCAAAAGCAGATTGGAAAATGCAGATATTTGTCTAAAAAATGAGAAATCCAAAATCAGTGAAGATAAACCATGAAAAAATAGTAAATACCTATATAGATAATTACATACACACTGGTATGTAAAAAACAGGGACAATGATTAAGAGGCAGCTTACCCAAGGTGGAATTGCAGGTGGGTCAGAGATGCCAAAAACAGTTACCCTGTACGCATATACAAGGCACCAGATAGGATTATATTGGTTTAAACAGCAACAAAAGTAGTCGCATCCTATAATAGAACAAGTGGTGTAAGCTCAAGACCAAAAGGTGACAAAGACTGAGGTAGACAAAAGGAGTGTAAAGAGGATCAAACATACCCTGTGAGTAATCCGCAATGGTGACAGGCGTTCGTGTCCAGCTGGAAGGAAGGACAGGCTGGCTTATGTACGCCCCCCACACCTGATCAGCGCGGCTGATCGAGTGTGCGGATGCAAAGAGAGGCTTCTGCGCATGCGCCCGCAGCGGCATCCCCGGAGCCTACAAGGTCCAAGATGCATCGCGGGCGAGTGCCGGAGTCACGTGACCCGTGTAGGAGTGGCCCATACAGGACCATGTTCCGCCACACACCCCACCCAATGTTTTATTATATCACTTGTTCTTTATCATGTTTCTTATTGTGTTTTTTGTTTTTATGTAGAGACCTTTAATATTGCTACAGGCTCATACCATTCCCTGAGGAAGCCAATGTCTTGGCGAAACATGTAGGAATTGAGCACCTGTTTTGAAGGCCCTCCTCACCAGGCCTACTCGATTGTATTTGCTCTGTATCAATTTATTTGTGAACTGCACCCATCATTTTAAAGACTTGCTTTTCTATATGTGATAATATATGTCAATAAAGTATTTTTGTAATTGTCACGGAACTTCCCACACTCCGCTTGAGTGCTTCCATCAGTATACCGCTTCCTAAGTTCTGGAACACGAGTCCAATGAATCTGGCTATAGGAACCCCCATGAACTAGACAACACCAGTCTTGGAGTACATCAGAACTAACTCTTTATTTGAAATCTCACACACATTTATACAGCAGGCTGACTCAAAGCTAACCTAATTAACATGAGCTAATTTACTAAAAAATTTACCCAGACCAGATGACAGACTTGTGGGCACCGAGCTTCACACAGTAGTATAAACACAATAGCTGGAGCTAATTACAATTAACAATACAAACAACAATCTCCCCTCCTCCTCAGCCTAGTCATCAACAGTTCGTCTCCCAGCCAGTCCTGGAGGCTAATGTGATCAGCTCACTCAATTAACAGGTTCAGTTCAGAATCAACCAAACCAATAATAGTCTCTACATACATCCTGGGAGATATTGTGGACAAATATTACTGTCCCATTTTAAGTAGTCCAAGATATATTTTCTCACTCACCCTGTGCCAGGATAGCACAGGGTGACTTACACATAAGAGGTGGATGAGGAGCTGAAAGAAGGACATCCCCTACTTTCCAAGGGATTCTGAGTACCACGGGTCCTCCCGTCACATCTCTCCCCTTTCGGCAGAAGACTAACACAGGAGGAGACCCCAGACGGGTTGACTCCGAAGTTAGTAAGTAGTTCCAGTCCTCTAATGCCTGTACCCACACAGTACCCCAAATAAATTGTTCCAAACAAAGCATTACTCACCCAGCCAACCTCTGCCTCTCTCAGAGAACATCTCTGCCGCTGGGGAGAGGCCTGGACTGGCCCTTCTCCCTGGAGTCCTTTCTGCCGCTGGAGAGGAGACAGGGTGACTGGGCTCACTCTGTCATGCTGTTGGTGATCTGGGCCCACTGCCCCGCATCCCTGGGGTATACAGGTGGACACTGAAGTCCCATCCACCTTCACAGGAAATCCATCCTCTGTTAGTTGAGGGCAGAGTCCAGCAGTCCTCGGCCCTGTTGCCAGCCCTTCTGCTGGAAACCCCACACCATCTGTTCCGGCTAACTGTTGGGGAGGAAGGCCGACTGCCCTGCCTCCCTGGAACTCTGTAGTTGTTGCCGGTGCTGGGCAGAGGTTGGTAACACTCTTCCCTGTTGCCAGCACTTCTGCTGGGGACTCCGCATCCTCCGCTCCGGCTAACCGTTGGGGCAGGAGGCTGGATTCCTCCACTCCCAAACTGTGTAGCTGCCATTGGGAAGGTGAGCCGGCTGCTTCCTTTTCCATTCCCTCATCTGGTTGCTTGGATGACATGTGTCTGGTACTGTCTCCCAGGTGCACTGATCTTTGCTGGGGAGGGAAGGCAGCTTCCTCAACCCTGGCCAACTGTTGGGGAGGGACAACACACACCTCCTCTCCCTTCTCCCCCTCCCCCTGTATCTGCTGCTGGGAAGTGATTGCCACCTTCTCACCCTGGGCCTCCGAAACAGGTGTGGGGCAGAGGTCTTGGACCCTCTGTCCGGTTGCCAGATCTTCAGCTGGAGAAGTTTGTTGTAACTCCACAGATACTGCTGTTGGTGCTGGGCAGAGCACAGTGAAGTTTGGCCCTAATACCAGCTCTTCTGCTGAAGGCTCATCAGGTTGTTCTTCCTCAGCAGAAAAGTCTATTAAATCTCCTATCTCTATAACTGGTGTCTGGGGATAGAGGTTCACCATCTCCTGTCCATGGAACCCAGAAGATGTTATTAGTGCTGGACAGAGGTTAGCAGAGCTCTGCCCTGTTGTCAGCACTTCAGGTTTGGGGATGTCAATCTCTGGATTTTCCACTGCCGATTCTCTGGCATGCTGCTGAACGTGTTCTAGCAGTTTCCTGTATGCCCTTTCCAGATGCTGTTCCTTCCTTAGCAAATGGTCCAGATCAGGTTTGAGCTCTGAGACCCCTGCAAGACCGAGCATAGCCTCTCTATATTCTCGCAGGTCCTCAAGGTCAGGCTCCCCTTCATCGCCAAACATAAAATGATCTGTAAGGCTCTCCCACAGCAATCCAGGGCCTCCAAAGTCATATCCCTCCGGAGAGCATTCTGTTGTCTCCTCTAAATATCCCTCCTCTGCGTGCCATTGCAGAGCCCGATAATGATTGTCCAGCTCTATCTCCTGCTGGACCAGCCTGTCCAACTCAGTCACCCATTGCTCCTGGGGCCGCTCTCCCAGGAATGCCATCCGCAATGCCCGTTGGTCACTGGCCCTTTGCTCTTGGGTTGGAAAGCACTTGCCCTGTTTTATACTAGCGAGCTGGAGGGCTCCAATCCAGAGCTCCACCCAAATCTGCTGCCTGAGCTCCAGGTATTCATCCTCAGACACAGTTCTGGTGTATGTTGAAAGGATGATCCGCAGCAGCCCCGGGAACTCTGATGCCAGGTCCATATCTCCGCTGGGGTGACTGAAGTCTGCTATGCTGATCTTGGATCCAGTTGGAGGTTTTGATATCCCAGACTTCAGGAAGCTTTCCCGCTGCTTGCCACCAATGTCACAGAACGTCCCACACTCTGCTTGAGTGCTTCCGTCAGTATACCGCTTCCTAAGTTCTGGAACACGAGTCCAATGGATCTGGCTATGGGAACCCCCAAGAACTAGACAACACCAGTCTTGGAGTACATCAGAACTAACTCTTTATTTGAGATCTCACACACATTTATACAGCAGGCTGACTCAAAGCTAACCTAATTAACATGAGCTAATTTACTAAAAAATTTACCCAGACCAGATGACAGACTTGTGGGCACCGAGCTTCACACAGTAGTATAAACACAATAGCTGGAGCTAATTACAATTAACAATACAAACAACAATCTCCCCTCCTCCTCAGCCTAGTCATCAACAGTTCGTCCCCCAGCCAGTCTTGGAGGCTAATGTGATCAGCTCATTCAATTAACAGGTTGAGTTCAGAATCAACCAAACCAATAATAGTCTCTACATACATCCTGGGAGATATTGTGGACAAATATTACTGTCCCATTTTAAGTAGTCCAAGATATATTTTCTCACTCACCCTGTGCCAGGATAGCACAGGGTGACTTATACATAAGAGGTGGATGAGGAGCTGAAAGAAGGACATCCCCTACTTTCCAAGGGATTCTGAGTTCCACGGACCCTCCCGTCAAAGTAATTTTATCTGATTACTCACTCTTCCTTTTCTCTGGCACCACTATAATCCCTCTATACTCCCAAATTCTCATTATGGCAGACATGTTGGACAATTTTGGGACCATTTGCATTTATACAGCGATCAGTGCGATTAAAAATGCATTGATTACTGTGTAAAAGTGACTGGCAGTGAAGGGGTTAACCTCTAGGTGACGCTGTAGGGATTAAGTGTGTCCTAGGGAGTGATTCTAACTATGGGGGGGAGGGGCTGTGTGTGACACTACACTGATCACCGCTCCTGATTACAGGGAGCTGTGATCAGTGAGAGTGTCCTTAGGCAGAACGGGGAGATACTTGTTTACATTAGCCTCTCCCCGTTCTTCCTCACCATGAGACTATTGTGGGTATCCCCACGGACATCGGGTCCACGGGACTCACGATCACGCAAGCCCCCTCCTAAAGGGCAACGTACAGGTACGTTAATCTGCCTGTACGTGCCCTTCTGCAACAGTATATCTGCGTGAGGTGGTCGGGAAGCTGTTAAAGGAATAAAGGAAAATTAAATTTTTACTGTTTCACTTTAAGCATTATTAAAATCACTGCTCCAGTTTTTAAATTTTTTTTGCATTGATACATGTCCCCTGGGGCAGGACCCAGGCCCCCAAACACTTTTTATGATAATAACTTGCAAATATGCCTTTAACCACTTGACGACCGCCTCACGCCTCACGTCGGCAAGGTGGCACGGACAGGCAAAATCACGTACATGTACGTGATTTGCCTTCCACGGGTGGGGGGTCCGATCGGACCCCCCCCGGTGCGACCCCCCCGGTGCCCGAGGCGGTCGTCTTTTGTCCAGCGGCGATCAGAGGTGAGGGGGAGACCATCCGTTCGTGGCCCCCCCCTCGCGATCGCCGCCGGCCAATCGAATCATTCCTTTGCTGCTGTATGCTAAACAGCAGCAAAGGAAATGATGTCATCTCTCCTCGGCTCGGTAATTTCCGTTCCGGCCCGAGGAGAGAAGACAGGTATGTGAGTGCACAACACACTACACACTCAGTAGAACATGCCAGGCACACTAAACACCCCGATCCCCCCCCCCGATCGCCCCCCGATCCCCCCCCCCCCCCCTGTCACAAACTGACACCAGCAGTTTTTTTTTTTTTTTTTGTTTTTTTTTTTCTGATTACTGCATAGTGTCAGTTTGTGACAGTTACAGTGTTGGGACAGTTACTGTTACCCCCCTTTAGGTCTAGGGTACCCCCCTAACCCCCCCTAATAAAGTTTTAACCCCTTGATCACCCCGTCACCAGTGTCACTAAGCGATCATTTTTCTGATCGCTGTATTAGTGTCGCTGGTGACGCTAGTTAGGGAGGTAAATATTTAGGTTTGCCGTCAGCGTTTTATAGCGTCAGGGACCCCCATATACTACCTAATAAATGTTTTAACCCCTTGATTGCCCCCTAGTTAACCCTTTCACCACTGATCACCGTATAAGTGTTACGGGTGACGCTGGTTAGTTCGTTTATTTTTTATAGTGTCAGGGCACCCGCCGTTTATTACCGAATAAAGGTTTAGCCCCCTGATCGCCCGGCGGTGATATGCGTCGCCCCAGGCAGCGTCAGATTAGCGCCAGTACCGCTAACACCCACGCACGCAGCATACACCTCCCTTAGTGGTATAGTATCTGAACGCATCAATATCTGATCCGATCAGATCTATACTAGCGTCCCCAGCAGTTTAGGGTTCCCAAAAACGCAGTGTTAGCAGAATCAGCCCAGATACCTGCTAGCACCTGCGTTTTGCCCCTCCGCCCAGCCCACCCAAGTGCAGTATCGATCGATCACTGTCACTTACAAAAGACTAAACGCATAACTGCAGCGTTCGCAGAGTCAGGCCTGATCCCTGCGATCGCTAACAGTTTTTTGGTAGTATTTTGGTGAACTGGCAAGCACCAGCCCCAGGCAGCGTCAGATTAGCGCCAGTACCGCTAACACCCACGCACGCAGAATACGCCTCCCTTAGTGGTATAGTATCTGAACGCATCAATATCTGATCCGATCAGATCTATACTAGCGTCCCCAGCAGTTTAGGGTTCCCAAAAATGCAGTGTTAGCGGGATCAGCCCAGATACCTGCTAGCACCTGCATTTTGCCCCTCCGCCCGGCCCAGCCCAGCCCACCCAAGTGCAGTATCGATCGATCACTGTCACTTACAAAAGACTAAAACGCATAACTGCAGCGTTTGCAGAGTCAGGCCTGATCCCTGCGATCGCCAACAGATTTTTTGGTAGCGTTTTGGTGAACTGGCAAGCGCCAGCGCCCTAGTACACCCCGGTCGTAGTCAAACCAGCACTGCAGTAACACTTGGTGACGTGGCGAGTCCCATAAGTGCAGTTCAAGCTGGTGAGGTGGCAAGCACAAATAGTGTCCCGCTGCCACCAAAAAGACAAACACAGGCCCGTCGTGCCCATAATGCCCTTCCTGCTGCATTCGCCAATCCCAATTGGGAACCCACCGCTTCTGCAGCGCCCATACTTCCCACATTCACATCCCCAACCAAATGCAGTCGGCTGCATGAGAGGCATTTTCTTTATGTCCTCCCGAGTACCCCTACCCAACAAACCCCCCCAAGAAAGATGTTGTGTCTGCAGCAAGCGCGGATATAGGCGTGACACCCGCTATTATTGTCCCTCCTGTCCTGACAATCCTGGTCTTTGCATTGGTGAATGTTTTGAACGCTACTATGCACTAGTTGAGTATTAGCTTAGGATACAGCATTCCACAGACTAGGTGCACTTTCACAGGGTCTCCCAAGATGCCATCGCATTTTGAGAGACCCGAACCTGGAACCGGTTACAGTTATAAAAGTTAGTTACACAAAAAAAAAATATATAAAATAAAAAAAAATAGTTGTCGTTTTATTGTTCTCTCTCTCTCTATTCTCTCTATTGTTCTGCTCTTTTTTACTGTATTCTATTCTGCAATGTTTTATTGTTATTATGTTTTATCATGTTTGCTTTTCAGGTATGCAATTTTTTGTACTTTACCGTTTACTGTGCTTTATTGTTAACCATTTTTTTGTCTTCAGGTACGCCATTCACAACTTTGAGTGGTTATACCAGAATGATGCCTGCAGGTTTAGGTATCATCTTTTTTTTTTTTTGAAAAATATTTATTGGGTTTTATGACATATAAAAGTACAGGACTTAGTGTTACAAAGGTCACAGAGTAATAAACGTACATTCTATAAGTAGCATAACTTCCCATGGTATTAAAAGTAAACTCTTGTCATATCAATTGGACCAGATGAGAAGTAGCAGAGAGACAAAAATAACATAAAAATAAAAATAAGAGGAAAAAGAAAAATTAAGGGGAAGGGAAGATGGGGGGGTTCATGTTTGCCATCCTATCAACATTACGGGTAAAACTTTTCTCGAGACACAAAATCTTAACATCTAAGTACCTTCAGGAGTGGAGGCAGCGTCTGACTAAACTCAAGAGGGTGGATGTCAAGGGGTACAATGGATTTATGGATAACCTACGGTGGGTTGAAAATAAAAGAATCTGGGGTGGGAGGTATTTTGAGTCGACCTAGGGAATTGGTGACATCATTTGTTAAGTACCATTTCGAGTATCGAAATGGGTTCATTATTTCGACCATAGCCTGCGGAGCGAATGTAGCTTCAATGTATTTCCTCCATCTTTTGAAGAAACGGGAAGTTGATCGGAAATTAAGGGTGATAGTGTCCAGCCTTTCTAGATTAAAAGTGATGTTAAAGCTGTTTTGAACGTTGTTAGGGAAGGAGGAGTAGCTGATATCCAGTGAGACATGATAGTCCTGCGGGCCACTAGAAGACACAGGTGAGCCCAGTGTGGAATATTTTGTGAGACCCTTGTTGGTGATGAGGGTGAAGGGGGTATGCTGAACAGGCATAGTAGGCGGTCCTTTGTGCACTGAAGTTTGTGGACCTCGTTGATGTAGTTGATCACCTTAGTCCAGTAAGCATCGATCTTGTTGCAGTCCCAGAGTCTATGTAGTAACGTGGGTCGAGGCATGTTACACCAGGGACATTGAGCTTGGGTGGGGTCTTCCTTGTTGTAGCGGAAGGGGAAATAAGCTCTGTGAATGATCTTGAATTGCGTTTCCCTCCAAGATTCAGAAGAAGTAAGGTGGCGGATTGTCTTGTACCCCTCAAGGATTTTTTCTGGCAGAGATTCGTCACCCAAGACGTGTGTCCACTTTTGAAAGGGTTTGAGGGCATACTTCCGTGTTTGATGTTGTATAAGATAGGAGTAAATATTGGAGATGGAGTAGTTATTACTTTTGATGAGAGTATCAATGCAGGATGTTTCAAGTGGGTTGGTATGAGGACCAGAACATGATTTGAGGTAATTGATGAGTTGGTGATAAAAGAAAGCATGTGTTGGTGGTAGGGAATATTCCCGCATTAGGGTATGAAATGGTTTGAATTTGCCTGGCTTGTTGAGGTAGCAGGAGGAGACATCTGTGAGGCCTTTAAGTTTCCATTGGCCAAAAGCTTTATGGATGAGAGATGGAAGGAACATAGGGTTGCCTTGTATTTTGAGGTATTTGGAGATGCTGGATGGAACTTTAAGCAATTTTCTGACTTCTCTCCATGCAATAACCGTATCTTTAATTATTACACTTGTTTTGAGGTGGGGGGGTAATGTATTGGGGTTAGAATGAAGGATGGCCGAGAGGGTATATGGGTGTACCATAGCCTCCTCCAAGTATAGGTTAGAGTACCTAGAACCACCAGTTAGCCAGTCTAAGCCCTGTCTAAGTAAACATGCCAGGTTGTAAAAACGCATATTGGGCAGTCCCGCCCCACCCTCGCCCTTCGGGAGACATAATTTCTGTAGCGCTATGCGAGGTTTTTTGTGAGACCATATAAAGGTAGTTAGGGCCCTCTGGATTTTTTGGATGTCAGAATGTTTAATTAGGAGAGGTATGGTCTGCATTGGGTAGAGTAGGCGCGCAAAGGACACCATTTTGAATAAATGGCATCTTCCAAAGAGCGAGAGAGGTAGGGACCCCCAAGCCTCCAACTCCTTTACAATTTTGGTTATCAAAGGGGGGTAGTTCAAAGAATATAAGGAGGATGGCTCACGTCCTATTTTAATGCCCAGGTATGTAATGTGTTGGTTGGCTATGGTCAAGGGGGATAGGTGTTTCCATTTACTGGAGAGATGGGGGTGTAATGGTAGGATCTCACTCTTGTCAAAATTGATTCTGAATCCCGAGCAGAGTCTAAAGTCTGAAAAAAGTCGTTTGAGTCTGTCAAAGTCTGTGATAGGGTCGGTGGAGAATAGCAGTATGTCGTCCGCGAATAGTGCCGAACGAAGAGTGTGGTTCTCCAGAGTGATGCCACTGATTCCATCAGCTGAATTTAGTATTCTGGACAGGGGTTCGATTGCTAGATTGAACAGGAGTGGAGACAGGGGGCATCCCTGTCTCGTTCCTTTTGTTAATGGAATCGTGTCCGAAATGAAATCAGGGGTGACAAGACGTGCGGTGGGGGATGCATACATTTGAAGCAAGAATCTCATAATCGGTCCTGAGAATCCAAATTGTGTCATCACTCTAAAGAGCCAGGAGAAACTGATGTTATCGAAGGCCTTTTCCGCGTCTAATGACATGATGGCGATGTCTTGGTTAGGGTGAGTTTTGGCATATTCTAGAGCCATTAAAACCTTACGGATGTTTAGGGTGGCCGATCTGCCCGAGACAAAGCCAGATTGAGCTGGGTGCAATAGAGATGGAAGTAAGGGAGCTAGCCGTGACGCAATTATTTTGGATAAGATTTTGACATCAACATTTATTAATGAAATTGGTCGGTATGAGCCCGGTAATAGGGGGTCTTTCCCTTTTTTAGAGATTAATTTGATGTGGGCCTGTGTTCCCGTAGGAAGATAGGGCCCTCCGTCCCACATAGCTGCGTAGACATGTTTTAAAGTATCAGGGATGAATTCTCTAGTCATTTTATAGAATTCAGCGGTATAACCGTCGGGTCCCGGGGCTTTGGCCGAGGCCATGTTTTTGATCGTGAACCGAATATCATCGACGGTGATGGGGGCATTAATCGTCTCTAATTGTGTGTGGTGGAGTTTGGGTAAGCGTATTTTGTCGAGTAGTAAGTCAGTGGTAGGTAGGTCAGTCGGGTCAGCTTTGTATAGATTGGTATAGTATTCCACGAGTAGGTTGCTTATTTCAGCTGGGGAGGTGGTCAAAGACCCTGTCTTAGCTCTAAGAGCTGAGATACGGGTGGGATGTCTGGGGCCTGAGCACATCTTGGCCAGAAGCCTACCAGCCTTGTTTCCAAATCTATGAAAATGTAATTGGGAGTAAGATGTTTTGGCCGCTTCATGTTGTTCTGCCCACAGGTCAAAGGTGCTTTTGGCCTGTCTCCATTTTTGTATGTTTTCTATGGTGCGATTTAATGTGAGCTGCTCATGAGCCTGTCGTAGGGCTTCGCTTGATTTACTATACTGTTGCTTGGCTTTCTTTTTAAACTGGGTTGTGTACGAAATTATTTTACCTCTTAAGAAGGCCTTGCCTGCTTCCCAGAACAGGTTAGGGTTCGTAATGTGTGCTCCATTAGTGGAGATGTATTCCTCCCAGGCGCAGTATAATGTATGTTTAAAGTCTTCATTGTCACTTAAATAGGAGGGGAAACGCCAAGTAGGGGAGGGAGATGAGCGAGCTGTTTGGGTGAGATGAATCACGATTGGGCTGTGGTCTGAGATCACTGCGTCTTGTATGTCTGGTGCACTGATTATGGAGCTCAGGGATGGGGAAGCAAAAAAATAGTCTATACGTGAAAACGTGTTGTGCGGGGGCGAGAAAAAGGAGTATTCCCGTTCCGTTGGGTGCATTAGGCGCCATACATCCTCAAATTGTATGGAGGCAATGGCTTGTGCCAATAGGGTGGTTGTACATGATGAGGAAGTACGGGTGTGTGTTCTGTGTGTAGGGGGGCCCGAGCGATCAGCCAGGGGGGACATGACTGAGTTAAAGTCCCCACCCAATAGGTGTAGCGTCTCTGGTGTAGTTAGCACCCATTTCACTAAGTCCTGGAAGAAGGAGGTGTCAGGAGAGTTGGGAGCATAGATGTTAGTAAGTGCTATGTATTTGTCATCTATGGTCAGATGTAGAGTCATTTTTCTTCCCTCTGAGTCAACCTTGATATCTCTGACTTTGTGTTGTAGATTTTTATGCAGGAGGATAGCAACCCCTGCTTTACGCCCCACTGCTGGTGAGCCATAGACAGAGCCCACCCACAATCTACGTAGACGTTGCAAATCGTCTGCAGCCAGATGTGTCTCCTGAAGTAGAGCCACATCTGCCCGGAGACGCCGCAGGTGTCTGAGAATGGACATACGTTTGTTGGGGGAACGCAATCCCTTAACATTCCATGAGACAAACTTTAGGTGACTCCCTGGTGTAGACTGTGACATAGTTGGCATTTGAAAGTGTTTTGGTTTAGGAGCTTGTATAGAAGCCCTTGAGTGGATGTATTATCTACCTCCTGGGAGCCGCCAAAGCGCCTCAGAACCCCTGAAGACATAGGAATTAGGCTGGCAAACATGAACTTAAACTTCTCTAAGCAACAATAATATGTAAACATTAGTGAGGCAGTATATCGTGTAAGGAAATACAAATCTCGAGTTGTGGACTTCTCTTTTTTCCACATGAGGTCTCACCTATCTAGCCAGCGTAGCTCCCATTGATTGCCAGCTCCTCAGCTAGGGGCAGGGCGGTAGCAACGGGGGGTGGGGATAGGGAGGGTGAGGGAGAGGAAAGGGGAATAGGGAGGGGGGGGGGGGGAGTAGGATAGGAAGGGGGGGTGGTCCGGGGGGGGGATCTCCTGAGGAGGTAGTGCAGGCGTAAAGTAATCAATGGCGAGGTATACTGAACATAGGGGAGAGCCTTCCTCTTAAAATTGGGCTTAAGTAACCGAAAAATAGAAAATACAAACAAGCATAACATTTCAAGGGTCTTTGTAAGGGAAGGTTTCCCAGGTAGTGGGGGGTTATGGCAGTCATTGATTAACATGACTATAACATTACAACGTTATAATTCTTAACTGTGTAACTTTAGCCACAGGCTGGAAGGGGTAGTGCTCTATAGGGAGCATGTACGGGAGTTTATAAAACCCTCAAAAGAAAGAAAAAAAAAAAAAACATCTTCATCTTAATGATAAAGATTTTTATAGGAAAAAATATAAAAGATGGGTTGATACTTCCCGTCCTAAGGTGACGATGCCAAAAGGGTGGTGATGTGGAGTCTACCATCAGTTCCTTCAACGATTCCCAGAACGGTCTTCCTGGTTGGTGAAGCGGCTGCGCTTATATGGAGGTTTGCTGTATAGATAGTATGGTGCCGCGCTAATCCTATTCTGTGAACTTCTCTTTTGTGAAATGCAATACAATAAATAAATATAAAGGCCCAGCCTAAAGGGCTAGTGATAGGTATAAGCGAGTGTTAAAATCCACTCTGTACGATAAATAAATAAAATAAAAATAAAAATAAAATATATAGTGGATGTGGACAATAAATAAATAAACAGCCTAAAAGCCTCAGATATTCCAATCGTAACTGTCCATAAGTGTAGATGTTGTGATAATGTGACAAAAACTAAGGAAATATAATTAACATAAATTAAATCCAATAATTAGCAATGAGCAAAGTGCAAGGTGCCAACACTGTGCAAACTAAATAGCTAAATCATAGCGTAAACATGGTGTGAACCAACAATATTTCATAAGGTGCAAGCGTGCAGACAAACTTAATATAAGGTGTAAAGTCCAAAAAACTGGATGGTGGCAAAAATAGTATGTCCCAGCAGCTGGAATATAAAAATCATACAGAAATAGCGTCCTTAATCTTCAATAAAATCTTTGTGACTTAAAGTGCTGGCATGCGCATGTAGCAGTTAAAGTGCCCGGTGACTCAAGATTAAGTGCAGCTTCGTGTGTGAACACTCCAGTGAGCAATGGCCCCTTACCTCACAGAAATGGGGCAACAGCATATGACCAAACTGGTTCTTTATCTTTTTTTCGCCTAGCGGCTCCTGCGTTTTCCTCACCGTCCTGGGGTGGGATTCCCTCAGATTCCCTCAGATTCCCTCAGGTATGGTCCAGGGGGGTGTATTGAAAGTAGGAATAAAGGAACCCAATAGTGTAATACCGTTTACAAGATAACTAGGTTTTATTAAATAAAAGTGCAGGTACTCACATTTAAAATAGAACAACAGGGTGTTTGTATCCGACGAGCGGCGAGCTCGTAGCTTTCTGTCAGTGTACTCAGCCTATCCTGTCCCTACGCGTGACGTCACACCACACGTGACTTCTTCAGGGGATAAGTATAGGCTGTAAATGTGTCCTTAAATACTGTAGTATTGGCCGGCAATGGGCGGCCATTTTCCCGAAGTTCTATGTGTTTGAGTTACGGCGGCCATTTTCCTAGAGGTTTTTTCGTTCTGATTCGATTTAGAGTATGTGTCAGCTGACGAATATTAGCCAGTGAAGGCTGTCTTCTAATTCGATGTCAATTGTACTGTCAGCAAAGGAGGGCATTGGTATTTTCGATGGTAGGAGCCCAGCTCACAGGGAAAACGAATTATTATTTGGAGTATACTTATCTATATTGTTATATCTATGGTATGGCATCCTGCAAAAGCGCAGGAGGAGCTAAATCGTGACTAGATGGTTTATATGATGTTTCAGACGGAGGGAAAGGCAGCAGACACTGATAGAATGGCGAATGTGCAATAATAAATATACATATACATTCTGAGCAGCGTTTATAAACTTTAGGTTTGCAGCATGATACAAATAAAGTAATAAAATAAAAATAGAATTAAAACAGAATAAATTAATTGGCAACAATCCGCCATATGCAAGTGGGAGAATTAGGAGGGAGTGTAGATCTTTATTGGTTAAATGAAATTTAAAAAATTCAAGTTAAAATCCTTAAAAGGCTAGCAGATACTGACTCCTGCTAACGTATATTAGCTTCCTTGATCGGGGGGCAAATGGATAGGTAAATATGTGACCTCTAGTTTGAGTAAAGGGTATCAGTAATCTAAAAACAATTAATTTAAAATTGAAAAAATTAAACTTTTCAATGTACCTACATATATTTCAAATAATCTAAAAATGCATTCTAAAATCATTTTAAAAGTCACTCAGGAAACAGTTAAGGTCAAACTCGATGTTTAAGCCCCGGGGCCAGAAAGTGTCCAAGGTATAGATCCACTTGGACTCCAACTGGCTCAAGGTTCTCACTTTATGGCCCCCCCGCCAGTGTTTTGTGTATGGGGTGATACCCCAGAATGTCAGGTTAGTAGGGTCTCTATTGTGGCAAGTGAGAAAATGCTTTGATACACAGTGTTTGTCGTAGCCGTTGATGATGTTTTTGACATGTTCCTTGATGCGGACTCTAAGGGGTCTTTTGGTCCGCCCAACGTACTGTAGACCACAGCTACATTCAAGCACATATACTGCCCCTTCTGTGTTGCAGCAAACGAAATCTTTGATTTCGTGATTTTCTCCTGTGCTGGTTGAAGTGAAACTGAAAACTTTCTTATTGGGGTGTTTAGTCTTGAGGCATGCAAAACACCTCTTACATGGGAAAAATCCGTTTCCGGAGAAGAACGTGAAAGGTTTCTTGGGTGGGTCCACAACATTTTTCACTAGTATGTCTCTTATTGTTGGGGCTTTTTTGTATATGAATTTTGGGTTCTCCGGGAGAATGTCTTGTAGTTGTCTATCTGTCCGCAGAATGTGCCAATGGCGTTTTATTATTTTTTCTATCTTTTTATATTGTACGTTAAAATCTAAGATGAGGGGTATCCCTTCCATTGGTTTTTCTTGTTGGGGAATTTTTTCTTCAATCAATTGGTTCCGATCCAATTTAGCCACTTCATCTATTTTTGTTTTAATAAATTTACGATCGTAGCCTTTTGTGGTAAATCTCTCGCCCATCTTCTCGGCCTGTTCAAAGTATGTCTCAATTTTAGTGCAATTTCTTTTTATGCGCATTAATTGTCCTTTTGGGATATTAAAAATCCAATTTCTGTGATGGCAGCTTGTGGTTGGGAGGTAGCTATTTCTATCTACCCCCTTAAAATGCGTTTTGGTATTGAAAGTGCAGTTGTCAAGTGAGATCTCTAGGTCTAAAAAGTTTATTTTTTCCGAACTAATATCCCAAGTTAATTTGATATTTCTATCATTATCATTGAGCTTTATGAGGAATTCAGTTAAGTGTTCTTCTTCTCCATCCCATAGTATAAAAATATCGTCAATGTACCGTTTGTATATGACGAGTTGTCTTGGGCGTTCACAAAAAACATTATACTCTTCCCACTGTGCCATGAACAAGCCGGCAATACTTGGGGCAAATCTGGCTCCCATGGCCACCCCAGTCTGCTGGTGAAAATAAGAGTGGTTATACCAAAAATAATTATTTTTGAGACTAAATTCCAGGCATTTGATTAGGAACTTCCGCTGCATACACGGGAGTTTTGTATATTTTCTTAGACCCCATTTGGCTGCTTCACAGGCCCTGTGATGAGGGATAATTGTGTATAACGCTGATACATCTGCGGTCGCCATAATCCATGTTTTATTCTCTCCCTGAATGTTATCTATGACCCGTAGCATTTCTTTGCTATCTTTCAAATAGGCTTCAGTTTTCTGAACCGCCGGTTGCAAGAAAGTGTCTATGTACTGGCCCATCCTCGCTGTTATTGACTCGATGCCATTCACTATCGGCCTAGGGGGTGGGTTAGTTTTATTTTTATGTAGTTTCGGGACTGAGTAAATAATTGGTGTACGGCAAGATTCTGGTATAAGGAATCTTGCTTCCTTTTTATTCAGTATTGTCTTTTTGACTCCCAAATGGACCACTTGTTCGAGCGCCTTGCGGCATGCAAAGACTGGGTTTTTTAATAATCTTGTGTATGTATTATTATCCTCCAGCATGAGGGCCATAGTATTGTGATATTGTTCTTTAGACACAATCACAATTCCTCCCCCCTTATCAGCTGGCCGAATGACGATGTCTTGCCTTTTGGATAGTTTGCGGATCCCACTCTTAATGTAGTTTGGTTCTTCTTTTTTCTTAATCTTTACTTCTTTCAATTCTTCTAAAACAATTTTCTTAAAAACATCGATGTGCTTATTATCTTTTGCTGGTGGATTAAAAACTGATTTATTCCTGAGTGAACTATGTAAAATCCCATTGTCTTGCTGTTGTACAGTGTTAGTAATTGGGGGGTTTCCTACCATATATTTTTGTATATTCAATTTTCGTATGAATTTTTGAATGCCTATGTAGGTCTCGAATTTGTTGAGGTTTTTTGTGGGTGCGTATTTGAGCCCTTTATCGAGTACCCCAACTTCTTCTTGTGACAGTTCCAAGCCACTAAGATTGAAGATCCCCTCTCCTTTTATCGTCTCCTTCTTTTGTTTTCTCTTACCGGATCTTCGTCCTCTCCTCTTTCTAGACTTTTTCTGGAGCCCCGTGTTTCTTCTGGGTTTCTCACCGGGTGATTTTCTCTGCTCCGATCTAAAAAAGGCTTGTTGCAATCCTGTTCTCCATACGGTGGAGGGTAGGGTCTGGCTGCTCTTTCCTCTCCTTCTCTGTTTGCCAGAGGGGCGTAATAGTTGTAGGTGGGAATTGGGCTGCGTGTCTGCGGCTGATATTCCCTATGGACTGGTCCTCTTCTATCGTCATATCCATAATCCTGTATGGGGGTTCTCTCTCTTGGTCTGTAGTATTCCACCTCTCTGTTTTCTCTGTAATCTTGCATGGGTCTCCTTTGATCTCTGTATTCATAAGGTGGGCCTCTATAATCCCGTTCTTCATATGGCGGTCTGTACCAATGGTTCCGGTTGTAAGGTTTTCTAAAGTTCCTCCCATAGAACGGTTTTCTACCTCCATTTCGTGGTGTCCGATAATTTTGTTGAGGTCTTGTTTCATTTCGGTATGGTGTATGATTCTGATATTCATTGTTTCTTCTATCGTTCTCTCTTTGTCTAGGGGTCTCATTTCTGATCTGTTCTCTTGAGTCTTGATAGTTTCTAGTTTCCGTAACTGGCCTCGGTGGTTCATTCTGTGTTTGAGGGTAAAGTCTTACCGTTTTTTCAGGTGTGGAGTATGTGGATGCACATTCTATTTTACCTACTAGGCTTTGCCATTTGAATACTTGGTCATTGCGAAAGTCATTGGTGTCCCTCGTGTGTTTCTTGCTTTTTCTAAGTTGGACTTCTTTATCTTTCTTAGCAAGGTCTTTGTTCAATTGAGTCATTAGAGTTTTGTATTCAGCCGTGTCTTTATATTGTTCAATGCTTCCTCTAAGGTCAACAATATTCTGATCGATCATCTTTTCCTTCCTCTTTTTCCTATCTAATAGGAAGCCTATGAGTTCTAGGCCTTTTACGTTGAAGAATTTATACCACTCTTCGTTGGATTCCTGATCCGTGAGCCCATCATTTGGGGGGACATCCCACCTTAACCTCCTGGGGACAATGCTTTCCTTCAAGTATGTTTCGAAGGTGCAGATGTCCCACCAGAGGCTCACTTTCTTTTCCATATTGTGTCCTAACTTCCGCATGAGGCTTTCAAGGTCTAGGCTGCTGGTGGTTTTAGTTTTATTAATATTGAATACTTCTTCTAAATTGACTTGCCTTTTTTCCATATATGAGAAAACATCCATGATTGCTGCAAGAATGAGGAGTGTGATATGGTAGACAGTTGTATAAGAGGATATTCCTGCGCTATCAGATATGGAAAGGCTAAACGTGGAGCAGCTGCATGCACCTATTAGGTGTCACTTGGCCTGGAGGAATGCTGTATAGATAGTATGGTGCCGCGCTAATCCTATTCTGTGAACTTCTCTTTTGTGAAATGCAATACAATAAATAAATATAAAGGCCCAGCCTAAAGGGCTAGTGATAGGTATAAGCGAGTGTTAAAATCCACTCTGTACGATAAATAAATAAAATAAAAATAAAAATAAAATATATAGTGGATGTGGACAATAAATAAATAAACAGCCTAAAAGCCTCAGATATTCCAATCGTAACTGTCCATAAGTGTAGATGTTGTGATAATGTGACAAAAACTAAGGAAATATAATTAACATAAATTAAATCCAATAATTAGCAATGAGCAAAGTGCAAGGTGCCAACACTGTGCAAACTAAATAGCTAAATCATAGCGTAAACATGGTGTGAACCAACAATATTTCATAAGGTGCAAGCGTGCAGACAAACTTAATATAAGGTGTAAAGTCCAAAAAACTGGATGGTGGCAAAAATAGTATGTCCCAGCAGCTGGAATATAAAAATCATACAGAAATAGCGTCCTTAATCTTCAATAAAATCTTTGTGACTTAAAGTGCTGGCATGCGCATGTAGCAGTTAAAGTGCCCGGTGACTCAAGATTAAGTGCAGCTTCGTGTGTGAACACTCCAGTGAGCAATGGCCCCTTACCTCACAGAAATGGGGCAACAGCATATGACCAAACTGGTTCTTTATCTTTTTTTCGCCTAGCGGCTCCTGCGTTTTCCTCACCGTCCTGGGGTGGGATTCCCTCAGATTCCCTCAGATTCCCTCAGGTATGGTCCAGGGGGGTGTATTGAAAGTAGGAATAAAGGAACCCAATAGTGTAATACCGTTTACAAGATAACTAGGTTTTATTAAATAAAAGTGCAGGTACTCACATTTAAAATAGAACAACAGGGTGTTTGTATCCGACGAGCGGCGAGCTCGTAGCTTTCTGTCAGTGTACTCAGCCTATCCTGTCCCTACGCGTGACGTCACACCACACGTGACTTCTTCAGGGGATAAGTATAGGCTGTAAATGTGTCCTTAAATACTGTAGTATTGGCCGGCAATGGGCGGCCATTTTCCCGAAGTTCTATGTGTTTGAGTTACGGCGGCCATTTTCCTAGAGGTTTTTTCGTTCTGATTCGATTTAGAGTATGTGTCAGCTGACGAATATTAGCCAGTGAAGGCTGTCTTCTAATTCGATGTCAATTGTACTGTCAGCAAAGGAGGGCATTGGTATTTTCGATGGTAGGAGCCCAGCTCACAGGGAAAACGAATTATTATTTGGAGTATACTTATCTATATTGTTATATCTATGGTATGGCATCCTGCAAAAGCGCAGGAGGAGCTAAATCGTGACTAGATGGTTTATATGATGTTTCAGACGGAGGGAAAGGCAGCAGACACTGATAGAATGGCGAATGTGCAATAATAAATATACATATACATTCTGAGCAGCGTTTATAAACTTTAGGTTTGCAGCATGATACAAATAAAGTAATAAAATAAAAATAGAATTAAAACAGAATAAATTAATTGGCAACAATCCGCCATATGCAAGTGGGAGAATTAGGAGGGAGTGTAGATCTTTATTGGTTAAATGAAATTTAAAAAATTCAAGTTAAAATCCTTAAAAGGCTAGCAGATACTGACTCCTGCTAACGTATATTAGCTTCCTTGATCGGGGGGCAAATGGATAGGTAAATATGTGACCTCTAGTTTGAGTAAAGGGTATCAGTAATCTAAAAACAATTAATTTAAAATTGAAAAAATTAAACTTTTCAATGTACCTACATATATTTCAAATAATCTAAAAATGCATTCTAAAATCATTTTAAAAGTCACTCAGGAAACAGTTAAGGTCAAACTCGATGTTTAAGCCCCGGGGCCAGAAAGTGTCCAAGGTATAGATCCACTTGGACTCCAACTGGCTCAAGGTTCTCACTTTATGGCCCCCCCGCCAGTGTTTTGTGTATGGGGTGATACCCCAGAATGTCAGGTTAGTAGGGTCTCTATTGTGGCAAGTGAGAAAATGCTTTGATACACAGTGTTTGTCGTAGCCGTTGATGATGTTTTTGACATGTTCCTTGATGCGGACTCTAAGGGGTCTTTTGGTCCGCCCAACGTACTGTAGACCACAGCTACATTCAAGCACATATACTGCCCCTTCTGTGTTGCAGCAAACGAAATCTTTGATTTCGTGATTTTCTCCTGTGCTTGTCCCCAGGAGGTTAAGGTGGGATGTCCCCCCAAATGATGGGCTCACGGATCAGGAATCCAACGAAGAGTGGTATAAATTCTTCAACGTAAAAGGCCTAGAACTCATAGGCTTCCTATTAGATAGGAAAAAAGAGGAAGGAAAAGATGATCGATCAGAATATTGTTGACCTTAGAGGAAGCATTGAACAATATAAAGACACGGCTGAATACAAAACTCTAATGACTCAATTGAACAAAGACCTTGCTAAGAAAGATAAAGAAGTCCAACTTAGAAAAAGCAAGAAACACACGAGGGACACCAATGACTTTCGCAATGACCAAGTATTCAAATGGCAAAGCCTAGTAGGTAAAATAGAATGTGCATCCACATACTCCACACCTGAAAAAACGGTAAGACTTTACCCTCAAACACAGAATGAACCACCGAGGCCAGTTACGGAAACTAGAAACTATCAAGACTCAAGAGAACAGATCAGAAATGAGACCCCTAGACAAAGAGAGAACGATAGAAGAAACAATGAATATCAGAATCATACACCATACCGAAATGAAACAAGACCTCAACAAAATTATCGGACACCACGAAATGGAGGTAGAAAACCGTTCTATGGGAGGAACTTTAGAAAACCTTACAACCGGAACCATTGGTACAGACCGCCATATGAAGAACGGGATTATAGAGGCCCACCTTATGAATACAGAGATCAAAGGAGACCCATGCAAGATTACAGAGAAAACAGAGAGGTGGAATACTACAGACCAAGAGAGAGAACCCCCGTACAGGATTATGGATATGACGATAGAAGAGGACCAGTCCATAGGGAATATCAGCCGCAGACACGCAGCCCAATTCCCACCTACAACTATTACGCCCCTCTGGCAAACAGAGAAGGAGAGGAAAGAGCAGCCAGACCCTACCCTCCACCGTATGGAGAACAGGATTGCAACAAGCCTTTTTTAGATCGGAGCAGAGAAAATCACCCGGTGAGAAACCCAGAAGAAACACGGGGCTCCAGAAAAAGTCTAGAAAGAGGAGAGGACGAAGATCCGGTAAGAGAAAACAAAAGAAGGAGACGATAAAAGGAGAGGGGATCTTCAATCTTAGTGGCTTGGAACTGTCACAAGAAGAAGTTGGGGTACTCGATAAAGGGCTCAAATACGCACCCACAAAAAACCTCAACAAATTCGAGACCTACATAGGCATTCAAAAATTCATACGAAAATTGAATATACAAAAATATATGGTAGGAAACCCCCCAATTACTAACACTGTACAACAGCAAGACAATGGGATTTTACATAGTTCACTCAGGAATAAATCAGTTTTTAATCCACCAGCAAAAGATAATAAGCACATCGATGTTTTTAAGAAAATTGTTTTAGAAGAATTGAAAGAAGTAAAGATTAAGAAAAAAGAAGAACCAAACTACATTAAGAGTGGGATCCGCAAACTATCCAAAAGGCAAGACATCGTCATTCGGCCAGCTGATAAGGGGGGAGGAATTGTGATTGTGTCTAAAGAACAATATCACAATACTATGGCCCTCATGCTGGAGGATAATAATACATACACAAGATTATTAAAAAACCCAGTCTTTGCATGCCGCAAGGCGCTCGAACAAGTGGTCCATTTGGGAGTCAAAAAGACAATACTGAATAAAAAGGAAGCAAGATTCCTTATACCAGAATCTTGCCGTACACCAATTATTTACTCAGTCCCGAAACTACATAAAAATAAAACTAACCCACCCCCTAGGCCGATAGTGAATGGCATCGAGTCAATAACAGCGAGGATGGGCCAGTACATAGACACTTTCTTGCAACCGGCGGTTCAGAAAACTGAAGCCTATTTGAAAGATAGCAAAGAAATGCTACGGGTCATAGATAACATTCAGGGAGAGAATAAAACATGGATTATGGCGACCGCAGATGTATCAGCGTTATACACAATTATCCCTCATCACAGGGCCTGTGAAGCAGCCAAATGGGGTCTAAGAAAATATACAAAACTCCCGTGTATGCAGCGGAAGTTCCTAATCAAATGCCTGGAATTTAGTCTCAAAAATAATTATTTTTGGTATAACCACTCTTATTTTCACCAGCAGACTGGGGTGGCCATGGGAGCCAGATTTGCCCCAAGTATTGCCGGCTTGTTCATGGCACAGTGGGAAGAGTATAATGTTTTTTGTGAACGCCCAAGACAACTCGTCATATACAAACGGTACATTGACGATATTTTTATACTATGGGATGGAGAAGAAGAACACTTAACTGAATTCCTCATAAAGCTCAATGATAATGATAGAAATATCAAATTAACTTGGGATATTAGTTCGGAAAAAATAAACTTTTTAGACCTAGAGATCTCACTTGACAACTGCACTTTCAATACCAAAACGCATTTTAAGGGGGTAGATAGAAATAGCTACCTCCCAACCACAAGCTGCCATCACAGAAATTGGATTTTTAATATCCCAAAAGGACAATTAATGCGCATAAAAAGAAATTGCACTAAAATTGAGACATACTTTGAACAGGCCGAGAAGATGGGCGAGAGATTTACCACAAAAGGCTACGATCGTAAATTTATTAAAACAAAAATAGATGAAGTGGCTAAATTGGATCGGAACCAATTGATTGAAGAAAAAATTCCCCAACAAGAAAAACCAATGGAAGGGATACCCCTCATCTTAGATTTTAACGTACAATATAAAAAGATAGAAAAAATAATAAAACGCCATTGGCACATTCTGCGGACAGATAGACAACTACAAGACATTCTCCCGGAGAACCCAAAATTCATATACAAAAAAGCCCCAACAATAAGAGACATACTAGTGAAAAATGTTGTGGACCCACCCAAGAAACCTTTCACGTTCTTCTCCGGAAACGGATTTTTCCCATGTAAGAGGTGTTTTGCATGCCTCAAGACTAAACACCCCAATAAGAAAGTTTTCAGTTTCACTTCAACCAGCACAGGAGAAAATCACGAAATCAAAGATTTCGTTTGCTGCAACACAGAAGGGGCAGTATATGTGCTTGAATGTAGCTGTGGTCTACAGTACGTTGGGCGGACCAAAAGACCCCTTAGAGTCCGCATCAAGGAACATGTCAAAAACATCATCAACGGCTACGACAAACACTGTGTATCAAAGCATTTTCTCACTTGCCACAATAGAGACCCTACTAACCTGACATTCTGGGGTATCACCCCATACACAAAACACTGGCGGGGGGGCCATAAAGTGAGAACCTTGAGCCAGTTGGAGTCCAAGTGGATCTATACCTTGGACACTTTCTGGCCCCGGGGCTTAAACATCGAGTTTGACCTTAACTGTTTCCTGAGTGACTTTTAAAATGATTTTAGAATGCATTTTTAGATTATTTGAAATATATGTAGGTACATTGAAAAGTTTAATTTTTTCAATTTTAAATTAATTGTTTTTAGATTACTGATACCCTTTACTCAAACTAGAGGTCACATATTTACCTATCCATTTGCCCCCCGATCAAGGAAGCTAATATACGTTAGCAGGAGTCAGTATCTGCTAGCCTTTTAAGGATTTTAACTTGAATTTTTTAAATTTCATTTAACCAATAAAGATCTACACTCCCTCCTAATTCTCCCACTTGCATATGGCGGATTGTTGCCAATTAATTTATTCTGTTTTAATTCTATTTTTATTTTATTACTTTATTTGTATCATGCTGCAAACCTAAAGTTTATAAACGCTGCTCAGAATGTATATGTATATTTATTATTGCACATTCGGCATTCTATCAGTGTCTGCTGCCTTTCCCTCCGTCTGAAACATCATATAAACCATCTAGTCACGATTTAGCTCCTCCTGCGCTTTTGCAGGATGCCATACCATAGATATAACAATATAGATAAGTATACTCCAAATAATAATTCGTTTTCCCTGTGAGCTGGGCTCCTACCATCGAAAATACCAATGCCCTCCTTTGCTGACAGTACAATTGACATCGAATTAGAAGACAGCCTTCACTGGCTAATATTCGTCAGCTGACACATACTCTAAATCGAATCAGAACGAAAAAACCTCTAGGAAAATGGCCGCCGTAACTCAAACACATAGAACTTCGGGAAAATGGCCGCCCATTGCCGGCCAATACTACAGTATTTAAGGACACATTTACAGCCTATACTTATCCCCTGAAGAAGTCACGTGTGGTGTGACGTCACGCGTAGGGACAGGATAGGCTGAGTACACTGACAGAAAGCTACGAGCTCGCCGCTCGTCGGATACAAACACCCTGTTGTTCTATTTTAAATGTGAGTACCTGCACTTTTATTTAATAAAACCTAGTTATCTTGTAAACGGTATTACACTATTGGGTTCCTTTATTCCTACTTTCAATACACCCCCCTGGACCATACCTGAGGGAATCTGAGGGAATCTGAGGGAATCCCACCCCAGGACGGTGAGGAAAACGCAGGAGCCGCTAGGCGAAAAAAAGATAAAGAACCAGTTTGGTCATATGCTGTTGCCCCATTTCTGTGAGGTAAGGGGCCATTGCTCACTGGAGTGTTCACACACGAAGCTGCACTTAATCTTGAGTCACCGGGCACTTTAACTGCTACATGCGCATGCCAGCACTTTAAGTCACAAAGATTTTATTGAAGATTAAGGACGCTATTTCTGTATGATTTTTATATTCCAGCTGCTGGGACATACTATTTTTGCCACCATCCAGTTTTTTGGACTTTACACCTTATATTAAGTTTGTCTGCACGCTTGCACCTTATGAAATATTGTTGGTTCACACCATGTTTACGCTATGATTTAGCTATTTAGTTTGCACAGTGTTGGCACATTGCACTTTGCTCATTGCTAATTATTGGATTTAATTTATGTTAATTATATTTCCTTAGTTTTTGTCACATTATCACAACATCTACACTTATGGACAGTTACGATTGGAATATCTGAGGCTTTTAGGCTGTTTATTTATTTATTGTCCACATCCACTATATATTTTATTTTTATTTTTATTTTATTTATTTATCGTACAGAGTGGATTTTAACACTCGCTTATACCTATCACTAGCCCTTTAGGCTGGGCCTTTATATTTATTTATTGTATTGCATTTCACAAAAGAGAAGTTCACAGAATAGGATTAGCGCGGCACCATACTATCTATACAGCATTCCTCCAGGCCAAGTGACACCTAATAGGTGCATGCAGCTGCTCCACGTTTAGCCTTTCCATATCTGATAGCGCAGGAATATCCTCTTATACAACTATATGGAGGTTTGGTTGGGCTTCGGGGGTGTTTAGGGGGTCCATAGGTATGTTGTGAAGATGACAATGGTGATCCCTCTGCTGCGGCACTGTGTTCCATTTCGGAGCTTCTGTTAGGTAGGTCTCCGCCTCTTCTGGTGTATGAAAGGTGAGTTGCTCCCCTTCAGACGTTTGAACGCGGAGGACAGCTGGATAGGCTAGGGAGAATCGGATCTGATTGTGGTGCAGAGTGGAGCATACCGAGGAGAATGCCTTGCGTTGTTTCATTACCTCTATGGAATAGTCCGCGAAGAGTAGCA
Source organism: Lithobates septentrionalis (assembly GCA_037952835.1). Lineage (NCBI taxonomy): Eukaryota > Metazoa > Chordata > Amphibia > Anura > Ranidae > Lithobates > Lithobates septentrionalis. The sequence continues at coordinate 3,615,686 of JBBDGP010001099.1, forward strand.
GTTTCGCGCCATCCACCACCAGGGAGCGTGTGCGACGGAATTTTTGCATTATGGCATTTTTGTCGGCGTAGTTTAAGTATTTCACTATCACATGCCGGGGTTTAGCACGTGTGTCAGAGTATTGGCCCATGCGGTGTGCTCTTTCAACCGTACACGGTATGCGGAGGCCAAGTTGTTCTGGGATGGTTTTTGCACAAATGTTTGTAAGGTGGGAAGCTGGGATCGACTCTGGCAGACCAATGATGCGCAGATTATTTCTTCTTGAGCGATTTTCCAAATCGTCCAATTTGTCCCATATGTCTCTGTGGGAAGCATTTATGCGTGCAAGTGCTGCAGATGAGGCAGTGCAGTCATCTTCTAATATTGAAATTCTTTCCTCCGTCTGGGAGATGCGCTGGGCCTGGGCCTGGAGTTCTATGTGCAGCTGTTCAAGCCCCCTGTGTACCGCTGCGTCCACAGTGGCTGTAAGGGATGGCCCCAGAAGTTGAACTACCGCCTGGGCAATGTTGGCAGGGGATGCGGGGTCGGATTCTGTCACAGCTGGGGCAGGGAGAGGCTGTGGCTGCTGCTGAGGCCGCTCTGTTAAGTCCGGAGCGGCCGCCATCTTGGCTGTTTCGTCCGCTGTGTCTCCCGCCGGCGGAGCTGTGGAGGGGGGCGAGGACAGCGCCCGAGCGTATGATCGCTCCACAAAGCGATCCATGCCTGCCTGGGATGAAGCGGAGGCGATGGGGGTTTCCCCGGTGCTGTGGCTGGCTTATATGCCGGTTTTGTGAGGAGCTGTGCGGGAGCTGGAGCCGCTTACCTCCTCCTCATGTGGCGCCGGAACCGGAAGTAGGTATCATCTTGGTATCATTCTTTTCAGCCAGCGGTCGGCTTTCATGTAAAAGCAATCCTAGCGGCTAATTAGCCTCTAGACTGCTTTTACAAGCCGTGGGAGGGAATGCCCCCCCCCCACCGTCTTCCGTGTTTTTCTCTGGCTCTCCTGTCTCAACAGGGAACCTGAAAATGCAGCCGGTGATTCAGCCAGCTGACCATAGAGCTGATCAGAGACCAGAGTGGCTCCAAACATCTCTATGGCCTAAGAAACCGGAAGCTACGAGCATTTTATGACTTAGATTTCGCCGGATGTAAATAGCGCCATTGGGAAATTGGGGAAGCATTTTATCACACCGATCTTGGTGTGGTCAGATGCTTTGAGGGCAGAGGAGAGATCTAGGGTCTAATAGACCCCAATTTTTTCAAAAAAGAGTACCTGTCACTACCTATTGCTATCATAGGGGATATTTACATTCCCCGAGATAACAATAAAAATGATTAAAAAAAAATAAAAATGAAAGGAACAGTTTAAAAATAAGATAAAAAAGCAAAAAAATAATAAAGAAAAAAAAAAAAAAAAAAAAAAGCACCCCTGTCGCCCCCTGCTCTCGCGCTAAGGCGAACGCAAGTGGCGGTCTGTCGTCAAACGTAAACAGCAATTGCACCATGCATGTGAGGTATCACCGCGAAGGTTAGATCGAGGGCAGTAATTTTTGCAGTAGACCTCCTCTGTAAATCTAAAGTGGTAACCTGTAAAGGCTTTTAAAGGCTTTTAAAAATGTATTTATTTTGTTGCCACTGCACGTTTGTGCGCAATTGTAAAGCATGTCATGTTTGGTATCCATGTACTCGGCCTAAGATCATCTTTTTTATTTCATCAAACATTTGGGCAATATAGTGTGTTTTAGTGCATTAAAATTTAAAAAAAGTGTGTTTTTTCCCCAAAAAATGCGTTTGAAAAATCGCTGCGCAAATACTGTGTGAAAAAAAAAATGAAACACCCACCATTTTAATCTGTAGGGCATTTGCTTTAAAAAAAATATAAAATGTTTGGGGGTTTAAAGTAATTTTCTTGCAAAAAAAAAAAAACTTTTTCATGTAAACAATAAGTGTCAGAAAGGGCTTTGTCTTCAAGTGGTTAGAAGAGTGGGTGATGTGTGACATAAGCTTCTAAATGTTGTGCATAAAATGCCAGGACAGTTCAAAACCCCCCCAAATGACCCCATTTTGGAAAGTAGACACCCCAAGCTATTTGCTGAGAGGCATGTCGAGTCCATGGAATATTTTATATTGCGACACAAGTTGCGGGAAAGAGACAAATTTTTTTTTTTTTGCACAAAATTGTCACTAAATGATATATTGCTCAAACATGCCATGGGAATATGTGAAATTACACCCCAAAATACATTCTGCTGCTTCTCCTGAGTACGGGGATACCACATGCGTGAGACTTTTTGGGAGCCTAGCCGCGTACGGAACCCCGAAAACCAAGCACCGCCTTCAGGCTTTCTAAGGGCGTGAATTTTTGATTTCTCTCTTGACTGTTTATCACAGTTTCGGAGACCATGGAATGTCCAGGTGGCACAAAACCCCCCCAAATGACCCCATTTTGGAAAGTAGACACCCAAAGCTATTTGCTGAGAGGTATAGTGGGTATTTTGCAGACCTCACTTTTTGTCACAAAGTTTTGAAAATTGAAAAAAGAAAAAAAAAAAAAGTTTTTTCTTGTCTTTCTTCATTTTCAAAAACAAATGAGAGCTGCAAAATACTCGCCATGCCTCTCAGCAAATAGCTTGGGGTGTCTACTTTCCAAAATGGGGTCATTTGGGGTGGTTTTGTGCCACCTGGGCATTCCATGGCTTCCGAAACTGTGATAGGCAGTGAAGAGTGAAATCAAAAATTTTCACCCTTAGAAATCCTGAAGGCGGTGATTGGTTTTCGGGGTCCCGTGCACGGCTAGGCTCCCAAAAAGTCCCACACATGTGGTATCCCCGTACTCAGGAGAAGTAGCTAAATGTATTTTGGGGTGCAATTCCACATATGCCCATGGCCTGTGTGAGTAATATATCATTTAGTGACAACTTTGTGCAAAAAAAAAAAAAGTGTCACTTTCCCGCAACTTGTGTCAAAATATAAAATATTCCATGAACTCAATATGCCTCTCTGGAAATAGCTTGGGGTGTCTACTTTCCAAAATGGGGTCATTTGGGGGGGTTTTGTGCCACCTGGGCATTCCATGGCCTCCGAAACTGTGATAGGCAGTAAAGAGTGAAATCATAAATTTACACCCTTAGAAATCCTGAAGGCGGTGATTGGTTTTCGGGGCCCCGTACGCGGCTAGGCTCCCAAAAAGTCCCACACATGTGGTATCCCCATATTCAGGAGAAGCAGCAGAATGTATTTTGGGGTGCAATTCCACATATGCCCATGGCCTGTGTGAGCAATATATCATTTAGTGACAACTTTTTGTAAATATATATATTTTTTTGTCATTATTCAATCACTTGGGACAAAAAAAATAAATATTCAATGGGTTCAACATGCCTCTCAGCAATTTCCTTGGGGTGTCTACTTTCCAAAATGGGGTCATTTGGGGGGGTTTTGTACTGCCCTGCCATTTTAGCACCTCAAGAAATGACATAGGCAGTCATAAACTAAAAGCTGTGTAAATTACAGAAAATGTACCCTAGTTTGTAGACTCTATAACTTTTGCGCAAACCAATAAATATACGCTTATTGACATTTTTTTTACCAAAGACATGTGGCCGAATACATTTTGGCCTAAATGTATGACTAAAATTGAGTTTATTGGATTTTTTTAATAACAAAAAGTAGAAAATATCATTTTTTTTCAAAATTTTCGGTCTTTTTCCATTTATAGCGCAAAAAATAAAAACCGCAGAGGTGATCAAATACCATCAAAAGAAAGCTCTATTTGTGGGAAGAAAAGGACGCAAATTTCGTTTGGGTACAGCATTGCATGACCGCGCAATTAGCAGTTAAAGCGATGCAGTGCCAAATTGGAAAAAGACCTCTGGTCCTTAGGCAGCATAATGGTCCGGGGCTCAAGTGGTTAAAATGAGCACTTTTGATTTTTCATGTTCGTGTCCCATAGACTTTAACGGTGTTCGCGTGTTCGTCCAAATTTTTTGCCTGTTCGCATGTTCTGGTCCGAACCAAACTGGGGGGTTTCGGCTCATCCTTAGTCTTTACCCGGACAGCATTGCACCATCTGAAGCAGGCTGAAGATGCCAAAAAAGATTTTGCGTATGTAGCAAAAGAGGGGTTTGAAGAGATACCAGCTACCATTGTCCCCAGTGTCCCTCCCAACCCAGCCTCTACATTGAAGAATGCTTCCAATGTTATCATATATCCCTAAAATATTACCCCATATTTTTAACCATTTCTCCATTTTCATCATGTGCTAACCATTTTCCATGCTTCCTAAAATAACCATGCCACTGCCTTCCATGTGAACTGACCCTGGCCTGTTTTTCGACTATGCCTCCGCCTACCGCTTGACCTGCTTACATGGGAACTGACCCTTGCCTGTTTTATTGACTATGCTTCTGTCTACCGCTTGGGCTGATCTGCTACTGTAGTACACAGGAGTCTCACATATGTGAGGGGCTCCAGAATTGTTTTTTGCAGATGGAGAAAGCTAATTTTTTGGTTTTCTCCAAGTTTTGTTATTTTTGGATTAGGGTTTGGAGCCTTAGGCTTCAAAGAGATTTGGGCGGGAGAAGCCTCTACCCCTGTGCCCAGGTCTTACCTGACCGAGGCCCTCTTTGCCTGCTGCTGACTTACTGCCATTATGCCTCTGCCTGTCGCATGAACTGATCACACCTCTGCCTGCTACCTGTACTATGGAAATATTTAGCTGTAGCAAGAGGTAGTATGTTTATGAAGGGCTGGAGTACAATAATGAGTGTCTACAGGTAACAGTGTACCAGGACCAATATTTTGTCTGTCTCTGCCTGGACAATTCCTTTGGACAAATGTTTTGGCTGTGCTGACAATATCCTTGTAGTGACCATCAGGGATGAGCCGAACACCCCCCTGTTCGGTTCGCACCAGAACATGCGAACAGGAAAAAGGTTCGTTCGAACACGCGAACACCGTTAAAGTCTATGGGACACGAACATGAATAATCAAAAGTGCTAATTTTAAAGGCTAATATGCAAGTTATTGTCATAAAAAGTGTTTGGGGACCTGGGTCCTACCCCAGGGGACATGGATCAATGCAAAAAAAAGTTTTAAAAGCGGCCGTTTTTTCAGGAGCAGTGATTTTAATAATGCTTAAAGTCAAACAATAAAAGTGTAATATCCCTTTAAATTTCATAGCTGGGGGTGTCTATAGTATGCCTGTAAAGGGGCGCACGTTTCCTGTGTTTAGAACAGTCTGACAGCAAAATGACATTTTGAAGAAAAAAAATCATTTAAAACTACCCGCGGCTATTGCATTGCCGACAATACACATAGAAGTTCATTGATAAAAACGGCATGGGAATTCCCCAAAGGGGAACCCCGAACCAAAATTTAAAAAAAAAAATGACGTGGGAGTCCCCCTAAATTCCATACCAGGCCCTTCAGGTCTGGATATTAAGGGGAACCCCGGCCAAAATTAAAAAAAAAAAAATTACGTGGGGTTCCCCCTAAATTCCATACCAGACCCTTATCCGAGCACGCAACCTGGCAGGCCGTAGGAAAAGAGGGGGGGACAAGAGTGCGCCCCCCCCTCCTGAACCGTACCAGGCCACATGCCCTCAACATTGGGAGGGTGCTTTGGGGTAGCCCCCCAAAACACCTTGTCCCCATGTTGATGAGGACAAGGGCCTCATCCCCACAACCCTGGCCGGTGGTTGTGGGGGTCTGCGGGCGGGGGGCTTATCGGAATCTGGAAGCCCCCTTTAACAAGGGAACCCCCAGATCCAGGCCCCCCCTGTGTAAAATGGTAAGGGGGTACTTACCCCTACCATTTCACAAAAAAAACTGTCAAAAATGTTAAAAATGACAAGAGACAGTTTTTGACAATTCCTTTATTTAAATGCTTCTTCTTTCTTCTATCTTCCTTCATCTTCTGGTTCTTCTGGCTCTTCTGGTTCTTCCTCCGGCATTCTCGTCCAGCATCTCCTCCGCGGCGTCTTGTATCTTCTTCTCCTCGGGCCGCTCCGCACCCATGGCATGGGGGGGGAGGCTGCCGCTCTTCTCTTCTTCTTTTCTTCTTTTCTTCTCTTCTTCTCTTCTTCTCTTCTTCATTTTCTTCTCCGGGCCGCTCCACATCCATGCTGGCATGGAGGGAGGCTCCCGCTGTTTGACGTCGCTCCTCGTCTGACAGTTCTTAAATAACGGGGGGCAGGGCCACCTGGTGACCCCGCCCCCCTCTGACGCACGGTGACTTGACGGGACTTCCCTGTGACATCACGAGGAATGCCACAGGGAAGTCCCGTCATGTCCCGTGCGTCAGAGGGGGCGGGGTCACTGGGTGGCCCCGCCCCCCGTTATTTAAGAACTGTCAGACGAGGAGCGCCATCACACAGCGGGAGCCTCCCTCCATGCCAGCATGGATGCGGAGCGGCCCGGAGAAGAAAATGAAGAAGAGAAGAAGAGAAGAAGAGAAGAAAAGAAGAAGAGAAGAGCGGGAGCCTCCCCCCCCATGCCATGGGTGCGGAGCGGCCCGAGGAGAAGAAGATAGAAGACGCCGCAGAGGAGATGCTGGACGAGAACGCCGGAGGAAGAACCAGAAGAGCCAGAAGAACCAGAAGATGAAGGAAGATAGAAGAAAGAAGAAGCATTTAAATAAAGGAATTGTCAAAAACTGTCTCTTGTCATTTTTAACATTTTTGACAGTTTTTTAGTGAAATGGTAGGGGTAAGTACCCCCTTACCATTTCACACAGGGGGGGGCCGGGATCTGGGGGTCCCCTTGTTAAAGGGGGCTTCCAGATTCCGATAAGCCCCCCGCCCGCAGACCCCCACAACCACCGGCCAGGGTTGTGGGGATGAGGCCCTTGTCCTCATCAACATGGGGACAAGGTGTTTTGGGGGGCTACCCCAAAGCACCCTCCCAATGTTGAGGGCATGTGGCCTGGTACGGTTCAGGAGGGGGGGCCGCACTCTCGTCCCCCCCTCTTTTCCTGCGGCCTGCCAGGTTGCGTGCTCGGATAAGGGTCTGGTATGGATTTTTGGGGGGACCCCACGCCGTTTTTATTTTTTTTTGGCGCGGTGTTCCCCTTGAAATCCATACCAGACCTGAAGGGTCTGGTATGGAATTTAGGGGGAACCCCACGTCATTTTTTTTTTAAATTTTGGCCGGGGCTCCCCTTAATATCCATATCAGACCTGAAGGGCCTGGTATGGAATTTAGGGGGACTCCCAGGTCATTTTTTTTTTTTTAATTTCGGTTTGGGGTTCCCCTTTTGGGGAATTCCCATGCCGTTTTTATCAATGAACTTCTATGTGTATTGTCGGCAATGCAATAGCCGCGGGTAGTTTTAAATTAGTTTTTTCCTTCAAAATGTAATTTTGCTGTCTGACTGTTCTAAACACAGGAAACATGCGCCTCTTTACAGGCATACTATAGACACCCCCCAGCTACGAAATTTAAAGGGATATTACACTTTTATTGTTTGACCTTAAGCATTATTAAAATCACTGCTCCTGAAAAAAACGGCCGTTTTTAAAACTTTTTTTTGCATTGATCCATGTCCCCTGGGGCAGGACCCGGGTCCCCAACACTTTTTATGACAATAACTTGCATATTAGCCTTTAAAATTAGCACTTTTGATTTCTCCCATAGACTTTTAAAGGGTGTTCCGCGGCATTCGAATTTGCCGCGAACACCCCAAATTGTTCGCTGTTCGGCGAACTTGCGAACAGCCAATGTTCGAGTCGAACATGAGTTCGACTCGAACTCGAAGCTCATCCCTAGTGACTATAGACAATATTCCTGCCTGCTGCCTGGATAATTACTTTTGTTGTCGCTAAGCATGTCCCTGCCTGCTGCCTGGACCAGTGCTTTCCTCTGACAACTGCACTACTAAAACCACAGGTAGTATGGTGTTTTTTGTTTTTTTGTTTTTTGTTTTTTTTTTACCCTTTTCTCAATAGAATTTATTTTGGAGTGTAATTCTTAGTATGTAAATGCGTTTTGTTAGAAATATGAAGAACCTTCAAAAGTGTGATAGGTCATCAAGACATTAGGTGTGTAATTTATGCCCGAAGGTGCTACTTAAATTTTGGGCCTTTCTAAGTGCCAATCTACGATTCTGCTGAGCATTAGCAGATGTGCCAGTTCTTCTGCGGGCTGTTCTCTGACAGTATAAATGAATTAGATGTGTAATTTATGCTCCTAGAACATCTGATGGTGCTCCCTGCATGTTGGGAATCTCTATGTGGCAAGGCTGTGTAAAAGTTGCACACATGTGGTATCGCCATTCTCAGGAGGAGTAGCAAAATGTATTTTGGGATGCAATTTTTGCTATGTACATGCTACGTGTTAGAAATTTTGCGTAAAGGAACCACTTTGTGTAAAAAAAATATAAAAAAATAAGTGTTTTCATTTTCTTTCCACATTTTCGAAAAACTTGTGGAAAAAAATGACACGTTCAAAAGACTCATTACGCTTCGTAGAATATACGTTGGGGTGTTTCCCTTCCAAAATGGGGTCATTTTGTGGGTGTTTCCATTGTCCTGGTGCTCCAGGGCCTTTAAAAGTGTAATAGGTTGTCATGACATTAGATGTGTAAATTATGCTCCTAGAACTCCTGAAGATGCTTCTTGAATGTTGGACCTCTGTATGTGGTTAGTCTGTGAAAAAGTCTCACACATGTGGTATCAGCATACTCAGGAGGAGTAGCAGAATGTGTTTTGGGATGTAGTTGTAGGCACGCATATGCCATGTGAGAGAAATAACCTGTTAACATGACAATTTTGTTAAAAAAAAAAAATCTTAAATTTGGAAAGAATTATGGGAACAAATGACAACTTCAAAAAACTCACCATGCATCTTACTAAATACCTTGGAATGTCTACTTTCCAAAAAGGGGTCATTTGGGGGGTATTTGTACTTTTCTGGCTTGTTAGTGTCTCAAGAAATGAGAGGCCATCAGGACATCAGGTGTGATCAATTTTCAATGATTGGTACCATGATTGACTCTATAACATTCACAAAGACCAAAAAAAATACACTGATTTGGGTTATTTTTACCAAAATATGTAGCAGTATAAATTTTGGCCTACTGTGCAAAATTTTATAATAGCCAGTTGCTGACCAGCCGCCGCTGTTATACTGCGCCCTGCGCAAATCACGGTAGCTGTCCGGCGGGCACTTTAAGGGGTATAGGGGGAGCACACGTGCTGCCGGAGACACGCGCAAGCCCTCCTGGTGACGTAGGAGCTGATGCAATGTCAGACTGGCACCCGTGATCGCTCCTGAGAGAGACAGAACAGAGGTCTGTCAATGTAAACAGACAGAACTCCGTTGTGCCGGGGGGGGGGAAGAGGAGACAGATCTGCTGTTCATACTGCTTAGTGTTAACCCCTTTCCTGCCAATGACACTTATACAGTAATCAGTGGCTATTTTTAGCTTTGATCTCTGTATAAATGTCAATGGTTCCAAAAAAGTGTCAAAAGTGTCCAATCTGTCCGCCCCAATGTCTCAGTCCCGCTAAAAATCACAGATCGTCGCCATTACTAGTACATAAAAATGCCATAATGCCATAAATCTATTCCCTATTTTGTAGACACTATAACTTTTGCACAAACCAATCAATATACGCTTATTGCGATTTTTTATTTATTTTTTTGTTACCAAAAATATGTAGAAGAATACATATCAGCCTAAACTGATGAAGATTTTTTTCTTGGGATACTTGTTATAGCAGAAAGTAAAAAAAAATGTGTTTTTTCAAAATTGTCGCTCTTTTTTTGTTTATAGCGGAAAAAATAAAAACCGCAGAGGTGATACCACCAAAAGAAAGCTCTATTTGTGGGAAAAAAGGGCATCAATTTTGTTTGGGTACAGCGCCGCATGACCACGCAATTGTCAGTTAAAGCAATGCAGTGCTGTATCGCAAAAAATGGCTTGGTCATTAAAGGGGCTAATCCTTTGGGGACTGAAGTGGATAAAAACAAAGAAAAATTAGTTTTTTTACAAAATTTTTGGTCATTTTTTTATTCATAGCACAAAAGATAAAAATCCCAGTAGTGATTAAATACCACCAAAAGAAAGCTCTATTTGTATGAAAAATAGGACACAAATTTCATATGGGTACAGCGTTGCATGACCGCGCAATTGTCATTCAAATTGTGAGAGCACTGAAAGCTGAAAGTTGGCCTGGGCAGGAAGCGGGTGAAAGTGCCCAGTAGGCAAGTGGTTCAAAACCTTAAAAAAGGACTTTAACGTGTAAAGTTTTATATTAGAAGTAAGATGGTTTACATACTTTTATAACTTTGTTTCCATTCTGGATATACTGTATTTAAAGCCTGCAGCAAGGGAACATAAACTGTTCGCTTTTTATTTAAAATTTCCAAGTACATTAAAATGGTACCTGAACAAGTCTGCATAAATAAATTCCTGACATGTCACAATACACAACAGTGTGATTATGAAAAAAAACTTTGATCATTAAAAAGAAGTCAATGAGCTCAAAGTGACTGTGTCTAGGCACCATCCCTTGAAGTCTGCCTGAGGAGCATTGAGGAGAATTTCTGTCAAAACAAAATCTATCAATAACAGACTGGCACAGCGAAAGGCTGTAGGAGTCTCTGGTGGGTTCTGCCGACATGCCCATTGGTGCTATATTGTAACTGTGTGCAGATGTGTCTAAAAAAAGATCAAAAAGTGATCAACCATTTAGGGAGTTCTACCTGGAAGCAGTTGTAGCATGGTAGTTTTATTTTTAAATAGATTGTGATAATTACAGATGGATAGCAGAGGGACCCTGCCCATACTTGCTGATGTTATATGGCAGATATCCTATATCTGGGTATGGATAACCAGAACAAGGCACTTTCAGGCTGAGGAACATTTTTGTCTACTTTTATGAGGCTTGTTCATTACATAATAACTGAGTTTGGTATAAGAGCCTTTAAATCACAATTTTTATGGCTAATTCTTCACAAAATATTAGTCATGCTTAACCACTTCAGCCCCGGGAGGTTTTACCCCCTTCCTGACCAGAGCACTTTTTACAATTCGGCACTGCGTCGCTTTAATTGCTAATTGCGCGGTCATGCAATGCTGTACCCAAACAAAATTTGCGTCCTTTTCTTCCCACAAATAGAGCTTTCTTTTGATGATATTTGATCACCTCTGCCGTTTTTATTTTTTGCGCTTTACACGGAAAAAGACCGAAAATTTTGAAAAAAAAATGATATTTTCTACTTTTTGTTCTAAAAAAAAATCCAATAAACTCAATTTTAGTCATACATTTAGGCCAAAATGTATTCGGCCACATGTCTTTGGTAAAAAAAAATGTCAATAAGTGTATATTTATTGGTTTGCGCAAAAGTTATAGCGCCTACAAACTAGGGTACATTTTCTGGAATTTACACAGCCTTTAATTTATGACTGCCTATGTCGTTTCTTGAGGTGCTAAAATGGCAGGGCAGTACAAAACCCCCACAAATGACCCCATTTTGGAAAGTAGACACCCCAAGGAAATTGCTGAGAGGCATGTTGAGCCCATTGAATATTCATTTTTTTTGTCCCAAGTGATTGAATAATGACAAAAAAAAAAAGTTGTCACTAAATGATATATTGCTCACACAGGCCATGGGCATATGTGGAATTGCACCCCAAAATACATTTAGCTGCTTCTCCTGAGTATGGGGATACCACATGTGTGGGACTTTTTGGGAGCCTAGCCACGTACGGGGCCCCGAAAACCAATCACTGCCTTCAGGATTTCTAAGGGCGTACATTTTTGATTTTACTCCTCACTACCCATCACAGTTTCGGAGGCCATGGAATGCCCAGGTGGCACAACCCCCCCCAAATGACCCCATTTTGGAAAGTAGACACCCCAAGCTATTTGCTGAGAGGCATGGTGAGTATTTTGCAGCTCCCATTTGTTTTTGAAAGTAAAGAAAGACGAGAAAAAAAAAAATTTTTTTTCTTTTTTCAATTTTCAAAACTTTGTGACATAAAGTGAGGTCTGCAAAATACTCACTATACCTCTCATCAAATAGCTTGGGGTGTCTACTTTCCAAAATGGGGTCATTTGGGGGGGGTTTGAACTGTCCTGGCATTTTATGCACAACATTTAGAAGCTTATGTCACACATCACCCACTCTTCTAACCACTTGAAGACAAAGCCCTTTCTGACACTTTTTGATTACATAAAAAAATAATTTTTTTTTGCAAGAAAATTACTTTGAACCCCCAAACATTATATATTTTTTTAAAGCAAATGCCCTACAGATTAAAATGGTGAGTGTTTCATTTTTTTTTTCACACAGTATTTGCGCAGCGATTTTTCAAACGCATTTTTTGGGGAAAAAACACACTTTTTTTAAATTTTAATGCACTAAAACACACTATATTGCCCAAATGTTTGATGAAATAAAAAAGATGATCTTAGGCCGAGTACATGGATACCAAACATGACATGCTTTAAAATTGCGCACAAACGTGCAGTGGCGACAAACTAAATACATTTTTAAAAGCCTTTAAAAGCCTTTACAGGTTACCACTTTAGATTTACAGAGGAGGTCTACTGCTAAAATTACTGCCCTCGATCTGACGTTCGCGGTGATACCTCACATGCATGGTGCAATTGCTGTTTACATTTGACGCCAGACCGACGCTTGCGTTCGCCTTAGCGCGAGAGCAGGGGAGACAGGGGTGCTTTTTTTTTTTTTTCTTTATTATTATTATTTTTTTTTTATCTTATTTTTAAACTGTTCCATTCATTTTTTTTTTTTTAAATCATTTTTATTGTTATCTCAGGGAATGTAAATATCCCCTATCATAGCAATAGGTAGTGACAGGTACTCTTTTTTGCAAAAATTGGGGTCTATTAGACCCTAGATTTCTCCTCTGCCCTCAAAGCATCTGACCACACCAAGATCGGTGTGATAAAATGCTTTCCCAATTTCCCAATGGCGCTGTTTACATCCGGCGAAATCTAAGTCATAAAATGCTCGTAGCTTCCGGTTTCTTAGGCCATAGAGATGTTTGGAGCCACTCTGGTCTCTGATCAGCTCTATGGTCAGCTGGCTGAATCACCGGCTGCATTTTCAGGTTCCCTGTTGAGACAGGAGAGCCAGAGAAAAACACGGAAGACGGTGGGGGGGGGGGCATTCCCTCCCACTGCTTGTAAAAGCAGTCTAGAGGCTAATTAGCCGCTAGGATTGCTTTTACATGAAAGCCGACCGCTGGCTGAAAAGAATGATACCAAGATGATACCTAAACCTGCAGGCATCATTCTGGTATAAACACTCAAAGTCGTGAATGGCGTACTTGAAGACAAAAAGATGGTTAACAATAAAGCACAGTAAACGGTAAAGTATAAAAAATTGCATACCTGAAAAGCAAACATGATAAAACATAATAACAATAAAACATTGCAGAATAGAATACAGTAAAAAAAGAGCAGAACAATAGAGAGAATAGAGAGAGAGAGAACAATAAAACGACAACTATTTTTTTTTTGTTTTATATTTTTGTATGTGTTTTTTTTTTTTTTACACATTTTTTTGTAACTAACTTTTATAACTGTAACCGGTTCCAGGTTCGGGTCTCTCAAAATGCGATGGCATCTTGGGAGACCCTGTGAAAGTGTGCCTAGTCTGTGAAATGCTGTACCCTACGCTAATACTCAACTAGTGAATGGTAGCGTTCAAAACATAAAGGACATAAAGAAAATGCCTCTCATGCAGCCGACTGCATTTGGTTGGGGATGTGAATGGGGGAAGTACGGGCGCTGCAGAAGCGGTGGGTTCCCAATTAGGATTGGCGAATGCAGCAGGAAGGGCACTATGGGCACGACTGGCCTGTGTTTGTCTTTTTGGTGGCAGCGGGACACTACTTGTGCTTGCCACCTCACCAGCTTGAACTGCACTTATGGGACTCGCCATGTCACCAAGTGTTACTGCAGTGCTGGTATGACTACGGCCGGGGTGTACTAGGCCGCTGGTGCTTGCCAGTTCACCAAAACACTACCAAAAAAACTGTTAGCGATCGCAGGGATCAGGCCTGACTCTGCGAACGCTGCAGTTATGCGTGTAGTGTTTTGTAAGTGTCACTGATCGATCGATACTGCACTTGGGTGGGCTGGGCTGGGCCGGGCGGAGGGGCAAAACGCAGGTGCTAGCAGGTATCTGGGCTGATCCCGCTAACACTGCGTTTGTGGGAACCCTAAACTGCTGGGGACGCTAGTATAGATCTGATCAGATCAGATATTGATCCGATCAGATACTATACCACTAAGGGAGGCGTATGCTGCGTGCGTGGGTGTTAGCGGTACTGGCGCTAACCTGACGCTGCCTGGGGCTGGTGCTTGCCAGTTCACCAAAACGCTACCAAAAAAACTGTTAGCGATCGCAGGGATCAGGCCTGACTCTGCGAACGCTGCAGTTAAGCGTTTAGTGTTTTGTAAGTGACAGTGATCGATTCAGACCTCTTCTTTAATTGGCATTTGCTGTGAGAAGCAAAGAAGCCTGTCTGTGGTAGGCCACCTGTGGACAAGCCTCCCCCTCGTGCTCTGGCAAGCTTGCATGATGGACAGTATGTCCGTGTATTCCATTCCATTACGGACAGGAGGCTGAGACACCTAGAAGTCGTCTAAGAAGTAGAGGCATCTGATCTCAGAATTCTCCTTATGACCGTTACCGTCCTTTTCTGATGGAAGCAAAACAGAGGAACCAGTAGAGCCCCCCACAGGCACTTTAACTGTTGGAAAGCAAAAGTTGGCCTCTTTTTTTTTATGTAGAAAGGAATGATGCCCAGGTAGTGGCGAATCTGGAGACCCTGTTCTCCAAGAGGAACTGACACGGCACTGAAACCTCTGTGAATATTCTTAGAGATATTCATAGGCTAAAAGGTAGGCTGATAAAGCAGAGATGTGTCCAACCAATCACCAAATTTACTTACTTTGGAATAAAAAAGAAAAGAAAACATTTTTGGTGTTTGCTGCAAGCGAATGCTTCTCTCCAACCCCCGCGACCTACAAACAGAGGTGGGTAGGAAACCTACAATCTCTCCTGTGAGATGGGAGCAGGACAGCTCCCCTCTGAGTCTGAAGTGTCTGTAAGTATTGTAACCGATTGTGATGGATCTGGCAGCTCCGAGGGGGAGAAAAAGGTCCGGAGAAGGATCAGTGAGGAATCCACCGAAATGACCATGAGTGCCTATCCTCCAAGGATCTGCACAATCCACTGTCCAGTAACCCGTGATGCGTACCCACTGGGACTTACCTTAAAAGTCTGGGCATGCATCTGGTAAAAGGGTTTTGTGGGTACCTGCGGTACACCCAAAGATTTTCATTTATGGACCTTATGAAAGGTTGCCCCTAGAGGAGCGGAACCTAGTGGGAGAAACACATTTCTACCTTTATTTATTATTATTTATTTTTAGCCGTAACTGAGTATAGCATTGCCTTGACCAGGCACCAGGTTGAGACTAGGGATGAGCTTCGTGTTCGAGTCGAACCCATGTTCGACTCGAACATCGGCTGTTCGACCGTCCGTCGAATTGCGAACGTTATGGGCCGTTCGCGCCAAATTCGTGTGGCGCGTCACGGCCCATAATTCACTGCGGCATCGCAGTGCATTGCTGGCTGATGATTGGCCAAGCATGCACTATGACCCGCATGCTTGGCCAATCACAGCGCCGTCAGTAGAGAGAGCTGTAATTGGCCAAAGCCAGGGTGGCTTTGGCCAATTATGGCTCAGGGGATTTAGTACACGCCCCACACTATATAAGGCCGCCTGCACGGCGGCCCTGTGTAGTGTGTTCCGGTGTGCTGATAGAGAGAGAGACAGACAGTGTCATTTGATTTGAGAGCTAGATTAGGCTAGATCTGTTCCTGCTCTTTACATTTAGTGCAGTGCGTCCTGCTCACAGTGTTCAGCTAGATCTGTTCCTGCTCTTTACATTTAGTGCAGTGCGTCCTGCTCACAGTGTTCAGCTAGATCCGTTCCTGCTATTTACATTTAGTGCAGTGCGTCCTGCTCACAGTGTTCAGCTAGATCCGTTCCTGCTATTTACATTTAGTGCAGTGCGTCCTGCTCACAGTGTTCAGCTAGATCCGTTCCTGCTATTTACATTTAGTGCAGTCAGTGCGTCCTGCTCACAGTGTTCAGCTAGATCCGTTCCTGCTATTTACATTTAGTGCAGTCAGTGCGTCCTGCTCACAGTGTTCAGCTAGATCCGTTCCTGCTATTTACATTTAGTGCAGTGCGTCCTGCTCACAGTGTTCAGCTAGATCCGTTCCTGCTATTTACATTTAGTGCAGTGCGTCCTGCTCACAGTGTTCAGCTAGATCTGTTCCTGCTATTTACATTTAGTGCAGTGCGTCCTGCTCACAGTGTTCAGCTAGATCCGTTCCTGCTATTTACATTTAGTGCAGTCAGTGCGTCCTGCTCACAGTGTTCAGCTAGATCCGTTCCTGCTATTTACATTTAGTGCAGTCAGTGCGTCCTGCTCACAGTGTTCAGCTAGATCCGTTCCTGCTATTTACATTTAGTGCAGTGCGTCCTGCTCACAGTGTTCAGCTAGATCCGTTCCTGCTATTTACATTTAGTGCAGTGCGTCCTGCTCACAGTGTTCAGCTAGATCCGTTCCTGCTATTTACATTTAGTGCAGTGCGTCCTGCTCACAGTGTTCAGCTAGATCCGTTCCTGCTATTTACATTTAGTGCAGTGCGTCCTGCTCACAGTGTTCAGCTAGATCCGTTCCTGCTATTTACATTTAGTGCAGCCAGTGCGTCCTGCTCACAGTGTTCAGCTAGATCCGTTCCTGCTATTTACATTTAGTGCAGTGCGTCCTGCTCACAGTGTTCAGCTAGATCCGTTCCTGCTATTTACATTTAGTGCAGTGCGTCCTGCTCACAGTGTTCAGCTAGATCCGTTCCTGCTATTTACATTTAGTGCAGTGCGTCCTGCTCACAGTGTTCAGCTAGATCCGTTCCTGCTATTTACATTTAGTGCAGTGCGTCCTGCTCACAGTGTTCAGCTAGATCTGTTCCTGCTATTTACATTTAGTGCAGTGCGTCCTGCTCACAGTGTTCAGCTAGATCCGTTCCTGCTATTTACATTTAGTGCAGTCAGTGCGTCCTGCTCACAGTGTTCAGCTAGATCCGTTCCTGCTATTTACATTTAGTGCAGTCAGTGCGTCCTGCTCACAGTGTTCAGCTAGATCCGTTCCTGCTATTTACATTTAGTGCAGTGCGTCCTGCTCACAGTGTTCAGCTAGATCCGTTCCTGCTATTTACATTTAGTGCAGTGCGTCCTGCTCACAGTGTTCAGCTAGATCCGTTACTGCTATTTACATTTAGTGCAGTGCGTCCTGCTCACAGTGTTCAGCTAGATCCGTTCCTGCTATTTACATTTAGTGCAGTCAGTGCGTCCTGCTCACAGTGTTCAGCTAGATCCGTTCCTGCTATTTACATTTAGTGCAGTCAGTGCGTCCTGCTCACAGTGTTCAGCTAGATCCGTTCCTGCTATTTACATTTAGTGCAGTGCGTCCTGCTCACAGTGTTCAGCTAGATCCGTTCCTGCTATTTACATTTAGTGCAGTGCGTCCTGCTCACAGTGTTCAGCTAGATCCGTTCCTGCTATTTACATTTAGTGCAGTGCGTCCTGCTCACAGTGTTCAGCTAGATCCGTTCCTGCTATTTACATTTAGTGCAGTGCGTCCTGCTCACAGTGTTCAGCTAGATCCGTTCCTGCTATTTACATTTAGTGCAGTCAGTGCGTCCTGCTCACAGTGTTCAGCTAGATCCGTTCCTGCTATTTACATTTAGTGCAGTGCGTCCTGCTCACAGTGTTCAGCTAGATCCGTTCCTGCTATTTACATTTAGTGCAGTGCGTCCTGCTCACAGTGTTCAGCTAGATCCGTTCCTGCTATTTACATTTAGTGCAGTGCGTCCTGCTCACAGTGTTCAGCTAGATCCGCCCTGCTATTTACATTTAGTGCAGTGCGTCCTGCTCACAGTGTTCAGCTAGATCCGTTCCTGCTATTTACATTTAGTGCAGTCAGTGCGTCCTGCTCACAGTGTTCAGCTAGATCCGTTCCTGCTATTTACATTTAGTGCAGTGCGTCCTGCTCACAGTGTTCAGCTAGATCTGTTCCTGCTATTTACATTTAGTGCAGTGCGTCCTGCTCACAGTGTTCAGCTAGATCCGTTCCTGCTATTTACATTTAGTGCAGTCAGTGCGTCCTGCTCACAGTGTTCAGCTAGATCCGTTCCTGCTATTTACATTTAGTGCAGTGCGTCCTGCTCACAGTGTTCAGCTAGATCCGTTCCTGTTATCTTCCTACTGACAGGCAGGCTTGTCTGGTTACAGTATATAAAGCTACCTGAAGAAAATTACAGGTGTTCTATCCCAGCTTAGTGCAGCTACAGGCCATTAGTATGTCTGGAAGGCCAAGAAGGAGAGGCAGACAGTCACAAGCCAATAAGAGAGGGCAAGCAGGCTCTGTGTCTAGTGCTGGTCGTGGAGACGGTGCATCCTCATCAGCACGTGGCCATGGGACACGCTTGGCCTTTTTTTCGGCAGCTGGCCGTGTTGAGCCGCAACATGCAGAAAACTTGGTCGAGTGGATGACCAAGCCGTCCTCATCCTCCTCATCCTCTCTCACCCATGCCCAGGGTGCTTTGTCTGGCAAAGCAGCGGCCTCTTCCCTCAGCTCAATGTCATCAGTGACTCCTTCCCTAGCTCCACCATGTCCTCATGAAGATTCCCTCGAACTGTTTGACCACAGTGTTGGGTACATGCTCCAGGAGGATGCCCAGCGTTTGGAAGGCTCTGATGATGATACTGAGCTCGATGAAGGCAGTAACATGAGCACGGACAGAGGGGGTGCCCAAGAAGGACAGCAATCTGGCAGTCATGCTCCCCCTGCTGCAGCATACTGCCAGGTTTGCTCCAGTGATGAGGAGGG
This sequence comes from Lithobates septentrionalis, assembly GCA_037952835.1. Classification (NCBI taxonomy): domain Eukaryota; kingdom Metazoa; phylum Chordata; class Amphibia; order Anura; family Ranidae; genus Lithobates; species Lithobates septentrionalis. The sequence goes on from JBBDGP010001099.1 coordinate 3,634,614, forward strand.
AGGGGATGATGAGGTCACTGACTCAACGTGGGTGCCTGATAGGAGAGAGGAGGAGGAGGAGGAGGAGGAGGCGGCACATCACCAACGAGGCAGGATGCCCTCCAGGGGCCAGCCTAAGGGCAGCACATTGACTACATCACACCCCAAAGCTCCACATGTGCAGGGCGCTGCAGTCTCTGCGCGTTATTCAAAAAGTTCTTTGGTGTGGGCCTTTTTTGAGACGAGTGCATCAGATCGCACCGCTGCTATTTGCAACATATGTCTCAAGCGTATCTCGCGTGGCCAAAACATCTCCCGCTTGGGTACCACATGCTTGACCAGACATATGTTGACCTGCCATGCAGTTCGTTGGCAAGCATATCTAAAAGACCCACACCAAAGAACAAAGAGGATCTCTCCTTGCTCCTCATCAGCTGAGATTTCCAACCCCACTAGACCTTCAGTCCTCTCTGAGACCTGCAGTGAGAGGAATGAAGGTGTAGAATTAGGTGTGTCACAGCCAAGTACTTGTGGGCAATCTGCTTTTGGTACACCGACGCCAGATTGTACCAGGCAAATTTCCCTGCCCCAGCTGCTGCACCGCCGAAAGAAGTTTGCTCCCAGCCATCCACATGCCCAGCGGTTGAATGCTAGCTTGGCAAAATTGCTAGCACTTCAACTGCTGCCTTTTCAGTTGGTAGATTCTGCCCCCTTCCGTGAGTTTGTGGAATATGCGGTTCCTCAGTGGCAGGTACCCAAACGCCACTTTTTCTCACGGAAGGCGATTCCAGCTCTCTACCGGCATGTGGAAGGCAATGTCCATGCCTCGCTGGACATGGCGGTCAGCGGTAAGGTGCATATTACCGCTGACTCATGGTCCAGCAGGCATGGACAGGGACGTTACTTAAGTTTCACGGCGCATTGGGTGACTCTGCTGGCAGCTGGGAAGGATGCAGGACAAGGTGCAGTAGTGTTGGAGGTTGTTCCGCCACCACGCCTCCAAAATGCTGATTGTGACACACCTCTCTCCTCCACCCCCTCCTCTTCTTCTTCCTCCATGGCCTCTTCCTCGGAACCAGCGGTGCTCCGTAGGCGTTCAAGGGGCTACGCAAGTACGCAGGCCAAAAGATGCCATGCGGTGCTTGAGCTGGTGTGCTTGGGGGACAGGAGCCACACTGGGGCAGAGGTTCTGTCAGCTCTGCAGGGGCAGGTTCAGAGGTGGTTGACGCCACGCCAACTTAAGGCAGGAATGGTGGTTTGCGACAATGGCACCAACCTCCTCTCTGCCCTCCGACAGGGACAACTGACCCATGTGCCCTGTTTTGCTCACGTCCTTAACTTGGTGGTGCAGCGGTTCTTGGGCAGGTACCCGGGCTTACAGGATGTCCTGAGGCAGGCCAGGAAAGTCTGTGTGCATTTCCGCCGGTCATATAATGCCAGTGCTCGGCTGACGGACCTCCAAAAGGAGTTTAACCTGCCCAAGAACCGCCTAATCTGTGACATGCCCACCAGGTGGAACTCGACGTTGGCCATGCTGCAGCGGCTGCACACGCAGCAGAGGGCCATCAATGAGTACCTGTGCGACTATGGCACCAGGACAGGGTCAGGGGACCTTGGTTTTTTTTCCCCACGCCAGTGGGCCATGATCAGGGATGCATGCACTGTCCTGTCACCATTCGAGGAGGCCACGAGGATGGTGAGCACTGACAGTGCATGCATCAGTGACACTGTCCCCCTTGTCCACCTGTTGGAGCACACGCTGCGTGGAATAATGGACAGGGCACTTGAGGCAGAACAGAGGCAGGAAGAGGAGGACTTCCTTAGCTCTCAAGGCCCCCTTTATCCAGACAGTGTTCCTGCGTGCCCGCCGATCACACAGGAAGAGGACGAGGAGGAGGAGGAGGAGGAGGAGGAAGATTGTGTCAGTATGGAGGTGGAGCCTGGCACTCAGCATCAGCAGTCTTTAAGGGATCAGTCCCAAGGAACACATGGACTTGTACATGGCTGGGAGGAGGTGGCTGCGGACGTTGTTGTCCTTAGTGACCCAGAGGACTCCGGACCGAATGCCTCAGCAAACCTACGCTGCATGGCCTCCCTGATCCTGCAAAGCCTGCGTAAGGATCCTCGTATTCGTGGTATCAAGGAGAAGGACCAATACTGGCTGGCAACCCTCCTTGATCCACGTTACAAGGGTAAGGTTGCGGACCTTATCTTGCCATCGCAGAGGGAGCAGAGGATGAAACATCTTCGGGAGGCCTTGCAGAAAGGTCTGTGCAACGCGTTCCCAGAGACTGGGAGGTTACAAACTCCTGTTTCTGGACAACGTGTTGCTGAGGCTTCGGTCAGTCAAAGAAGGAGCGGTGGAGAAGGTGGCCGTCTGACCGATGCGTTCAGACAATTTTTTGGTCCGCAGCCCCACGGTATGATCGGTTCCAGCAACCATCGCCAGCGTCTGTTTTACATGGTGCAGGAATACCTAGGGGCAAGATCAGACTTGGACACCTTTCCCACCGAAAATCCTCTGGGTTACTGGGTCTTGAGGATGGATCACTGGCCAGAGCTTGCACAGTATGCAATTGAGCTACTGGCCTGTCCTGCATCCAGCGTTCTTTCGGAACGCACATTCAGTGCTGCTGGAGGCGTGGTAACCGATCACAGGGTGCGTCTGTCCACTGACTCGGTCGATCGGCTGACCTTCATAAAAATGAATCAGTCTTGGATCACCACCAGCTACCAAGCACCTGATGCTGATGTAACTGAATAATTTTTTTCAGATCCCTTCAAAGACTGCCTATGCTGATGCTGAGTGACTATCCCTGAGTAATTATCCTCTTCCTCCTCAATCATCACGCTGATAGCTTGTAAGAACATTTTTGGTTCTGGGCGCCACCACCAGTGCCTAAGGCACAATTTTTCAGCCCCTGTATAACAGGGGCGTGTAATTACAATTTTTGATGTAATACTTTGCAGCAGGGCTCGTTCCTGCATTCCAACTAGAGTGTCTGTGAGGGGTTGCAGTGTTGTGGCACCAGCACCAGTGCCTAAGGCCCAATTTTTCTGCCCCTGTCTAACAGGGGCGTGTAATTACAATTTTTGATGCAATACTTTGCAGCAGGGTTCGTTCCTGCGTTCCAACTAGAGTGTCTGTGAGGGGTTGCAGTGTTGTGGCACCAGCACCAGTGCCTAAGGCCCAATTTTTCTTCCCCTGTCTAACAGGGGCGTGTAATTACAATTTTTGATGCAATACTTTGCAGCAGGGCTCGTTCCTGCGTTCCAACTAGAGTGTCTGTGAGGGGTTGCAGTGTTGTGGCACCAGCACCAGTGCCTAAGGCCCAATTTTTCTGCCCCTGTCTAACAGGGGCGTGTAATTACAATTTTTGATGCAATACTTTGCAGCAGGGCTCGTTCCTGCGTTCCAACTAGAGTGTCTGTGAGGGGTTGCAGTGTTGTGGCACCAGCACCAGTGCCTAAGGCCTAATTTTTCAGCTCCTGTTCAACAGGGGCATGTAATTACAATTCTTGATCTAATATTTCACAGCAGGGCCCTGTGAGGGCTTACAGTGTTTTGGCCACAGCAACACCTAAGGCCCAAATTTCTGCTGAGTATATAGGGCAGGACCCTACTTTCAAACATCTAACTTACAAACGACTCCTACTTGCAAACGGAAGGAGACAACAGGAAGTGAGATGAAATCTACCCCTAGGAAGGGAAATTCTCTCATGTAAGAGTTAATATGGGAAAACAATTTCTCCTTTCCACTGATGCTTTCCAATCCTTGTTCCACAAAAAAACCCAAATTTTCAAAAAAACACTTTTCATTGGGACAAAAAAGTGAGGTGAAATCTTCTGAAGAGGAGGAAAGACGCAAAACAAATGTCACAGGGGTGATAACCCTTCCCTATGTTTTCCAAAAAGCTTAGAAAAGATTTTTTGGCTGGAGCTAAACACGTTAAAAATGTTCAAAATTACAAAGAGATTCTACTTAACAACAAACCTACAGTCCCTGTCTTGTTTGCACCGCCTGTATACTGCTGTTCAGAGTATATAGGGACCTTTCCTTATTTTAATTTGGGTGCGGGGTTCCCCTTAATATCCATACAAGACCCAAAGGGCCTGGTAATGGACTGGGGGGTACCCATGCCGTTTGTCTCACTGATTTTCATCCATATTGCCAGGACCCGACATGACATTAAACCCGCAAGCAGTTTTAAATGAGATTTTTTCCTTTAAAAATGACATTTGGTGCAGGGACTGTTCTAAACATGGGAAACACACGTCACTTTACAGGCATACTATAGACACCCCCCAGGTACGATATTTAAAGGAATATTTCACTTTTTTTTTTTTTACTTTAAGCATCATTAAAATCACTGCTCCCGAAAAAACGGCCGTTTTTAAAAGTTTTTTTTGCATTGATACATGTCCCCTGGGGTAGGACCCGGGTCCCCACACCCTTTTTAGGACAATACCATGCAAATTAGCCTTTAAAATGAGCACTTTTGATTTCGAACGTTCGAGTCCCATAGACGTCAATGGGGTTCTAACGTTCGTGCGAACTTGCGGTCCGTTCGCGGGTTCTGGTGCGAACCGAACCGGGGGGTGTTCGGCTCATCCCTAGTTGAGACTATTGCTGCTTCCGCAGTGAAATTTGCCAATACATCTTGGCCAGGTCCCAAGATATCAGCCTTAAGGATTTCCTCCCCAACCATATCCTGGGAGCAGAAACCCAAAGTACCCGTCACCAAGGTAAGGGCCTCTGTTGAGTGGCAGGCCCTTCCCAGACGCCACCCTATTGGACAACAGCCGCCCTCACTGTAGGCATGGATTTCAGCGATGCTATATCCGCCTTGAACTAAACCAGTTTCCTAATGGAAAAGTGATTGCTCATTGAAAGGGTAAATATGGCTTTGTCTTTTAACCCATGGTCTTCATGACTGCCTGGATACATAGTTCTCCAAAGAAAAACTGACACCAAGTAGCTCCAGATCTTCCTCTGGTGCAAGGGAGCTAAAATCATTTGCAGGCTGCACTCCCTCCTCAGGAGTACTGAGAGGATGATTGATCCATGAGGCAGGTTGTTCTGCTAGTGGCTAGACCCGCAACAAGGGGGCTGGCTAGCTAGAGTAATTACAGTGAGTTTAAAACAGAAGTTTTGTGCCACCTTATAAGTAATAAGAACATTTGGTATTACCTGTCAGCTGCAAACTTCAACCAGGCCGACTTCACTCACCAGCCTCCTGGGCATAGGCACTGTGCCACAGGTCCTGCAGGACTCTTGTTGGGGTGCGGGGTCTGGGAAAGAAGAGCAAAGACGTTTTCCTTGGAACCTCTCTCCTGAGTGGGAGTGGCATCTGAGCTATGCTTCTCTGAAGAACGTCCGCCTTTCTATGGCCTCTGGCTCTGGCCTTTGAGAGCGTGGGCGCTCGGAGCTGAAGCAAATCAAAGCAATCCGCATGAGAGGGAACTCTTTTCCTGAAAACATACCGACACGGTGGTCCCCCCTAAATGTTGTGGGTCTTTTGTATGGGTGGTGACTGATACTCAAACCATGGAGAAATGGGACAACCAGCTGAGAGACGTACAGCTGCAGAAAGACAGAGAAGAGGAAAAAAAGATAAGGCAACAGCGACTTTGCTTCTCCCTCTAATAATGTATATCTAAATATATACATACATATATATATATATATATATATATACATATACATATATATATATATATATATACACACACACACACACACACACATCTAAACACTCTCTCATTTCCCTTTTTTTTTTTTTTTTTTTTTTTTTTTAAACAATATGCATGCATATATAAGTACATGCACATACCGCTCCATATAACACCCCCCCCCCCCCCACATACATACCAACCAACAAAAGAACACACACACATATATACACAAACATATACATGAACATATATACATACTGCAGAGGGTCAGCCTGGGGCAGGGTTAAGAAGAGGTTAAATTGAAGAGGGCAGGTATTTCCCCTTCAGACCTGCTTATTGTCAGCAGGGCTGAAAATCTCAGAGAGGAGCTGTTTGAGTAGGAGAGAGAGAGAGAGAGAGACAGACAGAAAATGTGAAAATGTCCATTGCTGGATGGTGTGCTGGGTGAGCTTAACCACATAAAGACTGTAGCTCTGATTGGAGCCATGAACTATTACCTATAAGCCTGTGTGCTGCTGAACTGTGAGCTGTACCTGTGTGCACAACCGTGTGACAAGACAAGTCTGTCTTATCTTATGTTTATTTTGCCATTTTGCTGAATAAAGCCACTTTTGTTTTAATGGGCTGTCTCTGTGTATATACATATATACACACACACACACACACACACCTGCCCCAAACCTATACATGCACAACCTACAAACATAAGCTACACCTACAGCCGGCCTAGCAAGGGACAGAGAACCTGTCTAGGGGGAGTAATGTACCCAGACCAGTGCCACTGCAGGAGGAAAAGAACAGGAGGTGCAGAAAATGAGAAAATGACAGGAGACAAACAAAGGCAAAGGTAAGAAGGATACAAAGCTGGTCTCCCCAAACAAGCGTTGCAGACACCAACCTTAAAGACAGATTTCATTCCTAAAGAGGAAAAACTGCTAAGCTTCATCGAGACCCACAGAAGGAGCTCCCAAGCTACTCTGGTGCTTTTAGCAGCCTGATACTGGGACTTCGTACTGGGAGAGGCTTAACTCAGCCGGCAGCTGCCTGGAGGCAGAGGGGGGGAACATAGTACTGCTTACTCTTCACTAGTGCGTGGAGGTTTGAGGACAAAAAGAAGAATGGGGCGGAGCCTAACTGGCCTTTAATTTATGCTATTTCATTGGTCCTGAGGGAGGGGAGAAAGGCGGAGCCTATCACTAGTATGCTGCCATAGTGGCATCAGGAAATGGTGTTTTTCATACAGAAAGTCCCATGACCAAGCAAACACTCCACCAGATGAAAGATGAAGAGTGTGCAGAAAAATTACCCACCATAAAACTTTCTGCATGAAAAACACCACTTTATTGCACTTTATTTTTGATTATTGTGTGTAGTGTGTTCCGGCGTGCTTAGAGAGAGAGAGACAGTGTCATTTCATTTGAGTTAGCTAGATTAGGCAGGACAGTCAGTGAGTTAGCTGCACTTACAGTGTATTGTGTGTATATATATGCATCCCAGGTGTTGTGTGTATATATATATATATATATATACTGTATTCAGTTTAGCTAGATCCGTACCTGTTATCTTCCTACTGACAGGCAGGCTTGTCTTGTTACAGTATTTACAGCTACCTGAAGAAAATTTCTGGTGTTCTTTTGATCCTAATAGTACCAGTCAGGCAGCTAGACTATTTACAGTTAGTGTAGTGCGTCCTCCTCACAGTGTTCAGTTAAAGCTACAAGTTAGTTTAGTGTGACCTCTGCACAGTGTTCAGCTAAAGCTACAAGTTAGGGTAGTGCGTCCTCCTCACAGTGTTCAGCTAAAGCTACAAGTTAGTGTAGTGTGACCTCTGCACAGTGTTCAGCTAAAGCTACAAGTTAGGGTAGTGCGTCCTCCTCACAGTGTTCAGCTAAAGCTACAAGTTAGTGTAGTGTGACCTCTGCACAGTGTTCAGCTAAAACTACAAGTTAGTGTAGTGCGTCCTCTGAACAGTGTTCAGCTAAAACTACAAGTTAGTGTAGTGCGACCTCTGCATAGTGTTCAGCTAAAGCTACAAGTTAGTGTAGTGCGTCCTCCTCACAGTGTTCAGCTAAAACTACAAGTTAGTTTTTTGCGAGCTCTGCACAGTGTTCAGCTAAAGCTACCTGTAGAAGGTTGGTGGGGTTCTCATACTACAGGCAGGCAGTTGATTTTGCTAGCTGCAGTATCAGTATATATATATAATATATATATCCCAGCTTAGTGCAGCTACAGGCCATTAGTATGTCTGGAAGGCCAACAAGGAGAGGCAGACAGTCACAAGCCAATAAAAGAGGACAAGCAGGCTCTGTGTCTAGAGGCAACAGTGCTGGTCATGGAGACGGTGCATCCTCATCAGCACGTGGCCGCGGGACACGCTTGGCCTTATTTTCGGCAGCTGGCCGTGTTGAGCCACAACATGCGGAAGACTTGGTCGAGTGGATGACCAAGCCGTCCTCATCCTCCTCATCCTCTCTCACCCATGCTCAGGGTACTTTGTCTGGCAAATCAGCTGCCAACGCGGCCTCTTCCCTCGGCTCAATGGCATCAGTGTTTCACAGCCAAGTACTTGTGGGCAATCTGCTTTCGGTACACCAACGTCAGATTGTACCAGGCAAATTTCCCTGCGACAGCTGCTGCACCACCGAAAGAAATTCGCTCCCAGCCACCCACATGCCTGCGGTTCCTCAGTGGCAGGTACCCAAACGCCACTTTTTCTCACGGAAGGCGATTCCGGCTCTCTACCGGCATGTGGAAGGCAATGTCCATGCCTCGCTGGACAGGGCGGTCAGCGGTAAGGTGCATATTAGCGCTGACTCATGGTCCAGCAGGCATGGACAGGGACGTTACCTAAGTTTCACAGAACATTGGGTGACTCTGCTGGCACCTGGGAAGGATGCAGGACAAGGTGCAGTAGTGTTGGAGGTTGTTCCACTACTACGCCTCCAAAATGCCACTAATAATGATTCTGACACACCTCTCTCCTCCACCCCCTCCTCTTCTTCCTTCATGGCCTCTTCCTGTGCTTTGTCCACGGAACCAGCAGAGCTCTGTAGCCATTCAAGGGGCTACGCAAGTATGCAGGCCAAAAGATGCCATGCGGTGCTTGAGCTGGTGTGCTTGGGGGACAGGAGCCACACTGGGGCAAAGGTTCTGTCAGCTCTGCAGGGGCAGGTTCAGAGGTGGTTGACGCCATGCCAACTTAAGGCAGGAATGGTGGTTTGCAACAATGGCACCAACCTCCTCTCTGCCCTCCGACAGGGACAAATGACCCATGTGCCCTGCTTGGCTCACATCCTTAACTTGGTGGTGCAGCAGTTCTTGGGCAGGTACCCGGGCTTACAGGATGTCCTGAGGCAGGCCAGGAAAGTCTGTGTGCATTTCCGCCGGTCATATAATGCCAGTGCTCGGCTGGCAGACCTCCAAAAAGGAGTTTAACCTGCCCAAGAACCGCCTAATCTGTGACATGCCCACCAGGTGGAACTCAACGATGGCCATGCTGCAGCAGCTGCACATGCAGCAGAGGGCCATCAATGAGTACCTGTGCGACTATGGCACCAGGACAGGGTAAGGGGAGCTTGTTCTTTTTCCCCACGCCAGTGGGCCATGATCAGGGATGGATGCACTGTCCTGTCACCATTTGAGGAGGGCACGAGGATGGTGAGCAGTGACAGTGCATGCATCAGTGACACTATCCCCCTTGCCCACCTGTTGGAGCACACGCTGTGTGGAATAATGGACAGGGCACTTGAGGCAGAACAGAGGCAGGAAGAGGAGGACGTCCTTACCTCTCAAGGCCACCTTTATCCAGACAGTGTTCCTGCGTGCCTGCCGATCACACAGGAAGAGGACAAGGAGGAGGAGGAGGGTTGTGTCAGTATGGAGGTGGAGCCTGGCACTCAGCATTAGCAGCAGTCTTTAAGGGGTCAGTCCCAAGAAACACATGGACTTGTACGTGGCTGGGAGGAGGTGGCTGCGGACCATGTCGTCCTTAGTGACCCAGAGGACTCCGGACCGAATGCCTCAGCAAACCTACACTGCATGGCCTCCCTGATCCTGCAAAGCCTGCGTAAGGATCCTCGTATTCGTGGTATCAAGGAGAAGGACCAATACTGGCTGGCAACCCTCCTTGATCCACGTTACAAGGGTAAGGTTGTGGACCTTATCTTGCCATTGCAGAGGGAGCAGAGGATGAATCATCTTCGGGAGGCCTTGCAGAAAGGTCTGTGCAACGCGTTCCCAGAGACTGGGAGGTTACAAACTCCTGTTTCTGGACAACGTGTTGCTGAGGCTTCGATCGGTCAAAGAAGGAGCGGTGGAGAAGGTAGCCGTCTGACCGATGCGTTCAGACAATTTTTTAGGCCGCAGCCCCAAGGTATGATCGGTTCCAGTAACCATCGCCAGCGTCTGTTTTACATGGTGCTGGAATACCTAGGGGCAAGATCTGACTTGGACACCTTTCCCACCGAAAATCCTCTGGCTTACTGGGTCTTGAGGATGGATCACTGGCCAGTGCTTGCACAGTATGCAATTGAGCTACTGGCCTGTCCTGCATCCAGCGTTCTTTCGGAACGCACATTCAGTGCTGCTGGAGGCTTTGTAACCGATCACATGGTGCGTCTGTCCACCGACTCGGTCGATCGACTGACCTTCATAAAAATGAATAAGTCTTGGATCACCACCAGCTACCAAGCACCTGATGCTGATGTAACCGAATATTTTTTTTTTGAAATTTCAGATCCCTTCAAAGACTGCCTATGCTGATGCTGATTCACTATCCTGAGTAATTATCCTCTTCCTCCTCAATGATCACGCTGATAGCTTGTAAGAACATTTTTGGTTCTGGGCGCCGCCACCAGTGCCTAAGGCACAATTTTTCAGCCCCTGTTTAACAGGGGCGTGTAATTACAATTTTTGATGCAATACTTTGCAGCAGGGCTCGTTCCTGCATTCCAACTAGAGTATCTGTGAGGGGTTGCAGTGTTGTGGCACCAGCACCAGTGCCTAAGGCCCAATTTTTCAGCCCCTGTTCAACAGGGGCATGTAATTACAATTCTTGATCTAATATTTCACAGCAGGGCCCTGTGAGGGCTTACAGTGTTGTGGCCACAACAACACCTAAGGCCCAAATTTCTGCTGAGTATATAGGGCAGGCCCCTACTTTCAAACATCCAACTTACAAACGACTCCTACTTGCAAACGGAAGGAGACAACAGGAAGTGAGATGAAATCTACCTCTAGGAAGGGAAATTCTCTCCTGTAAGAGTTAATATGGGAAAAACTTTTCTCCTTTCCACTGATGCTTTATCACCAATCCTTGTTTCACAAAAAACCCCAAATTTTCAAAAAACATTTGTCATTGGGACAAAAAGTGAGGTGAAATGTTCTGAAGAGGAGCACAGGCAGCAAAACAAATGTCACAGGGGTGATAACCCTTCCCTATGTTTTCCAAAAAGCTTAAAATAGATTTTTTGGCTGGAGCTAAACACGTTAAAAATGTACCAGTTCAAAATTACAAACAGATTCTACTTAACAACAAACCTACAGTCCCTGTCTTGTTTGCACCGCCTGTATACTGCTGTTCAAAGTACAGAGCCTGTATACTGCTGTTTCCTTTTTTCATTTGGGTGCGGGGTTCCCCTTAATATCCGTACAAGACCCAAAGGGCCTGGTAATGGACTGGGGGGTACCCATGCCATTTGTCACTGCTCCCAAAAAAACGGCCGTTTTTAAAAGTTTTTTTTGCATTGATACATGTCCCCTGGGGCAGGACCCGGGTCCCCAAACCCTTTTTAGGACAATACCATGCAAATTAGTCTTTAAAATGAACACTTTTTATTTTGAACGTTCGAGTCCCATAGACATCAATGGGGTTCTAACGTTCGTGCAAATTTTCGGTCCGTTCGCAGGTTCTGGTGCGAACCGAATCGGGGGGTGTTCGGCTCATCCCTAGTAATGAAAAACTTTACATTACAAGCAGCTAATTAGGTGAGTGATGGCTTATTTTAAAGCACTTTCACTGCTTGTAATTAACATGCAAATAGCTTAAAGCTTTTGTTTACCCCTAAAAAATAAAAAAAAAAACAAAAAATAGATCCTATTCCCTTAAACCATGTTATACAGCACAGTGGTTGTGCTGTGTAATTTCCCTCTGCAAACTGACCACAATAATCATGGCTGCTGAGCCCTGACACTGTGGTCCGTTTACGAGATTACGTCATCCGCAGCCCTGCTGTCTGCTCTCCTGTGTCCTTTCTGTCCTCCTCCTCCCTCCCCTCCCTACCTGTCTGCTCATACCAGCGCCTGCCCCCCCCCCCCACTCCTGCTGCTCTCATAACTGCAGCTAAATTGTCTTATTCCCTCTGTACCTTAATAACAAGTGTCCCTGTGCCTGTGTAACATAAAAAATCTACCGGTCTGTACCTACAGTATATGAGCTCCGCTTCGGGCGCTCAGCTGATGCGCGTCTCTCTATCTTTATCACCTCTCCCCCCAGGTTAATGTCAGCAGAAGTGCTCGGACCTGCCCACTGCAGCTGTGATACGGAGAGTGAAGAGAGCCGAGGAATCAGCGGAGCGCTGGGAGCGGAGCTCATATAGGTATAGATCGGAAATTTTTTTTACATGGCACAGGCAGTGGTGTATTTATGTTTTGTGCTGCCCTAGGCCTGACTAAACTTGTGCACCCTCTAATTTAAATATGGTACACCCCTTCCTGTCAAGGCCACACCCCTTCCTGTTTAAGACCCACCCTGCAATCTGTAAACCACACCCCTTCCTCTTTAGGCCCCACCTTTTCCTCCTAAAGCTCACCCTCCAGTCTATTGGAAGGCAAACTCTGCATGAAGCACAGGTAAATGCAGGTCAGAAGGAGGTTAAGTGCACCTGTCAGTGGATTCTGAATGATCACTGAAACATCTCAAACTGATGTCAGAACAAATGCCAGTGCTAAGTGATAACAAAGGCACTTTGTTGTGTTGGAAGTGCTTATTTTCACCTGTTGAAATACCCCTAAATTACATCACATTGGGCCAGCAGATAAGGTTGGGCTCAATCCATATTTGTGGATTATTGGACATACAATGGTGATCTGACCACACGGGTACCGCGCTTGACTGTTGGTGCTTCTTATCCCAGGAGGAACACTGGGGATGGGGACCTGCCCAACTAATGTTCCATTTGATGGCGATCATGTAAAATTCACAAACCGGTTTCATAGTCAAAGAATTAGGACTCAGTCAGACCTAAAAATAGACCCCAAAATAGGTCAACACACAGACTGAAAGATCTTTAACTTGTGCATGTTTAATTGCAATACAATACATTTTGCAATACATTTTGCTAAATAGAGTAACTGGCATAAAGATGTTTCTATAGAGAAAACCCTAATGCCGCGTACACACGGTCGGACTTTCCGGCATACTTGGTCCGGCGGACCAGAGTGTGCCGGACAATCCGCCCGTGTGTAGGCGGCGGCGGACTTTTCCGGCGGACTTTTTCCCAAAAGCCCGCCGGACCTAGATTTGAAACAAGCTTTAAATCTTTCCGTCGGACTCAGTTTCGGGCGGAAAGTCCGCTCGTGTGTGTGCTTGTCCGACGGAAAGCCCGCTCGTGTGTATGCTGGTCCGACGGACCAGATACGACACAAGGGCAGGGTATTGCATCTCGCGCTCGCTGCAATAGGAAAAACTAATTTTCCTATTGCGGCGAGCGCGGAGCATACCAGGCCCTTAGGTCTGGTATGGATTATAAAGGGAAGCCCCTACGCCGAAAAACGGCGTGGGGTCCCCCCTAAAATCCATACCAGACCCCGATCCGAGCACGCAGCCTGATACTATGGCACTGACAGGATCGGATTCATCCCCAGATACCAATTCAGTTACTGGTTATACACACACAGATAAAACATAGTCTTTAAACTCGGGCGGGACGGGACAAAACAAGAGATCCAGAAGAAAAAAAGGAAAACGAGGAGGGGAGGTCAAAGACACCGAAAAAATAAGCGAGAGTCGCTATCAGCTGCGAGGACGGAAATAACCCAGAGTTTTAATGTGGTAAATTTATCTGAAAGACCGCTATCGGCCACAGACATTACATTGCTTTCAAGGGGTTTAAACTTCTGCCCCTCTAACCATTTCAATTTATTTGGAACAATTCTGGATGTGAATAAACTGGCTCGGACATTAACACTACAGAAACACTATTTTTCTGAAACAGAAGATTCAGATGTTCCCCTGCCAACAGACCAGTCATCAATCGGTGAGTCTACCTCTTCTTCTCCTCAGTCTTTCAAAGATGTGTGCGCCTTAATGGACCTCACTGACTTGGTTATTGAATCAGATATTAATATGGATGACATTGATGTTTGTTGCAGTTCAGTATCATTTAAGATGAAATCTGATTTTTATCCTGTGAGTTCTAGAGGCAAAAACATGGACACATATCAGACTCTGGTTGAAAGGGATTTGACCTTGTTGGCACGGAATATCTCAAAAAAATCAGTTGATAATTTATCTGTTGATGAGAAAATGTCTATTGAAAATTTACGCAAAGATGACAGTATAGTTATCAAAAGTGCAGACAAGGGGGGTTCGGTGGTTGTCATGAATGCGGCTACATACAGAGATGAGGCCATGCGACAACTATCGGACACCACTACCTATTGCAAATTAAGGGGTGACCCTACTGAGTCATTTAGGGCAGAGCTCTCCTCATTGTTGGATCGAGCCGTCCGAATGGGTCTATTCACACAAAAAGAGAAGGAGATGTTTATACCTATGTTTCCGGTTATGCCAATTTTCCACCACCTCCCTAAACTACACAAAGGGTTAACTCCCCTCACAGGGAGACCGATCGTGGCAGGCATAGACTCACTAAATGAGAGATTGGGTCATTGGGTGGACCAGCAACTGCAACCATTGGTAGTTGAGCTGCCAGGTCACCTCCGTGACACCAAACAACTTTTATCTAAACTTAATGGTTTAACATGGAATGAAAATTACAGTTGGCAGGACCACTCGCAGACTGAGGGATCGTCTTTACGATCACCTCTATGACATAGAGAAGGAACATGCCACTAACATTGCTCGCCATTGGGTTGATATTTATTTCAAGGATACTTCCAGCCTCACCATTCAAGGCATTGAAAAAATTGTTAAACCTCCTAGAGGTGGGGACAAATTTGGCATATTGTGCAAACAAGAGGTTCGGTGGATTTTTAATCTAAATACTAGACGTCCCACCGGCCTCAATTTTGAATGGGACGTGTCCCACTTTTATCAATAGATATGCACCGTGTTATGCCCATGTGTATCCCCAATATCTCACATACATGTGTGGCTATCGTGATACCTTAGCCTAAATTTATTTAGTATATGACGTAATGCTCCCTGGTTTATATTTGTCAGTGGCCATCTTTCACTTCGATTTTTTTGTTTTTTGTTCTTCCGATTTGCTATAAATTTTGTGTATATTTCCATGTTTTTTTCGATTTTTTTCGATGTTTTTTGATTTTTTGCGATTTTTTGCGATATTTTGTGATTCTGCGACTTTTTGCGATTTGTGCGTTTTTTGTGATTTTTTTGCGATTTTATATATATTTGGTGATCCGTTGCTGTTTGTGATCTACTTAGAGCCTGGAAGTTTAAATTATAGCTTTTGTAACAAAATTATCATCTTAATCATGTTATTGCACCAAGTATAGAGAGACTATGTCTCCTACACATCTATCCACACAATATCTGTTGATTTTCTAGGGTTCTTTGAGATTCAACTGAGAAAATCAGTAGCGTGACCACCTTTCCCATAGCAGTTACAGGTACAGCGAGATCATTGCTCTTTGTTTACTGTTCCTTGCATAGCCATCCAGGTAATATTTATAGATCTCTATAAATTTTGGACCACCGTCTGAAGTTTACGTTATTTAGCACACATAGCTAGTCTATTAAAAAAATGTTAACGTAACTCCTTTAGGGTCCCTCTCTATTTTCCCACCTTTTCCATGCACCATTTAAATGCTTCCCCATTGGATGACGATTTTCTGTCTTTTTCTTCTCTTTTTTTCTTGGCCATTTGTTGCAAATTTGAGATATATTTTTTGTTTATGTTTCCAATATGAATGGATTCCAGACGTCGTTGAATGGGGCTTGCGTTCTTCTTGAATGCATGGATTTATGTGGGAATAATGATTTATACATAATCATTTTTAAACGAAAATCAAGGTTTTATTTACACAATTTTCAAATGTAATTAGGTTTATATATTTCAGGATGATGTGTATGTGTATATATATGCAGTTACCAAGACATAATTGATAGTGCTGGGAATAGGATTATTGGTATTTTCACATCAATTTCTTGTATATGTTATTTTGCGATTTTGCGATTTTGTATGGTTTCAGCATGTTTTACATTTTTACAAGTTTTGTTTATCATCATTTATACACAAGTTTTCCTTTGAGATTATTTAGCATTTATGATTTGAAAATTAGTGTTGTTACTTTGTACTTTGCTATTGTTTAATATCGTTTTAGTATTTATCATGGTCTTCATCCCAAGGTTATGGATGTACACAATGGGAGAAGTTGAATAATGCGAATAGTAAAAATAATCATGTGTCTAGTGCATGTATATACATATATATATGCGCATTGGTTCACTTAGTAAACTTTTTTTCGTTTGGTGAACCTTTATAGGCATTATTACATTGTCATGTTATCTTGTCTTCAAATTTTGATTCAAAATTCAACTTCACATCCCAGGTGTCTCCTATCTCTTGGGTGTCGGTCTAGAGTTTGATCATGTGGGCAGGTCTCTATTTGAGACCATCTCTGGATTGGCTATCAAAACCTGAAGTTCCTATATATACCCATGATCAAACTTTAATCATTCAGCTATGAATAAGCGCCATGATGGGGCGTGAAACATGTTAGCTGTCTTTCCTGTTCCTCCCTGTACATGAGGTGACTGCATTTGGATTTTATTTCTTCATATCAATAAAGATGTCTTCTATGGTGTGCGGCCGTCCAGGATATTTTTCTCTTTCCTCAAGCTTGTGCAGAGCCAGCACCTGTGAGTTCCATTAGGGCGGGTGTCTTGATACGGATTTGAGAGATTGGAGCGGCAATCTTTTGCTAATCAATGTCTTTAGTCTGCTTGTCTTCAGCAAACTGTTTGCGGGCTTTCTTGTGCATTATCTTTAGAAGATGCTTCCTTCTGGGATGACAGCCATGCAGAGCAATTTGATGCAGTGTGTGGCATATGGTCTGGGCACTGACAGGCTGACCCCACACCCCTTCAACCTCTGCAGCAATGCTGGAAGCACTCATACATATATTTCCCAAAGACAACCTCTGGATATGACGCTGAGCACGTGCACTCAACTTCTTTGGTTGACCATGGCGAGGCCTGTTCTGAGTGGAACCTGTCCTGATAAGCCGTTGTATGGTCTTGGCCACCGTGCTGCAGCTCAGGTTTCAGGGTCTTGACAATTGTCTTATAGCCTAGGCCATCTTTATGAGGAGCAACAATTCTTTTTCAGATCCTCAGAGAGTTCTTTGCCATGAGGTACCATATTGAACTTCCAGTGACCAGTTTGAGAGAGTGAGAGTGATAACATCAAATTTAACACACCTGCTTCCCATTCACACCCGAGACCTTGTAACACTAACGAGTCACATGACACGGAGAGGGAAAATGGCTAATTGGGCCCAATTTGGGCATTTCACTTAGGGGTGTACTCACTTTGTTGCCAGCGGTTTAGACATTAATGGCTGTGTATTGTTATTTTGAGGGGACAGCAAATTTACACTGTTATACAAGCTGTACACTCACTACTTTACATTGTAGCAAAGTGTCATTTCTTCAGTGTTGCCACATGAAAAGATATAATAAAATATTTACAAAAATGTGAGGGGTGTACTCACTATTGTGAGATACTGTAGCTGATGACAGCTCAGGGAGCTGTTATTCAACTAGGATTATTATCGGGATTGGTCACATGCGTTGGGTCGTCTGGCTTTTTTTAAGGTGCGTGGCAGGCATTGTGATTGATGATGGATTTACAACAAAGGATGTTTGTTGGGGATTTTAATAAAGGACTTGTCAAGCACTTGTCAGACATTTCTAGGCTACAATTTTCTTTTTGTTAATATGAGTAAGCGCTCTATGGGAGCGTGAAATGCGTTAGCAGTTATGCTGAATTATTCCAACAGAGCCATGTACGGATTTTAATCATGTCATTATTTTTTCAATAAAGAGGATTTTATTTTCACTTTTCCAATCCGGAGTGCGGCTGTCCAGATTTTTTCCATTGCATACATACCATTGGAATAGCAATTGCCGGCACCTGGAGCTCTCACAATTATCCACACAGCGGAAGACGGGAAGTTTGAACCCGGTTACCTGGAGCGGTGGCAACCATCCTGTTCGTACTATATACTCCATATTCATTCACGTAGGGAGGGGTGGCATCTGGTAAAAATCTGATAAGCTCCCCTCCTGCAGACTCCTACAAACTCTCACAACCATTAGATAAGGATTGTGGGGAAGAGGCCCTCATCAATATGGGGACAAGGTGCTTTACCAGGACACCATCCATGTTGAGGGCATGTGGGCTTGTATGGTTCAGGAGGGTGGGGGAGTCACATGCTTATCTCCCCCTTTCCTGGCCAGCCATTTCAACTTTGATTTTTAGGGGATCTCAAGTATGTTTAATTTATTCTTGCTGCCAGGTGTGCTCCAGAAGAAATTACATTTACAGAGAAAAAAAAATAGAACAGTTTAAATTACTACCCTGTTTACCCGAAAATAAGACCTAGCATGATTGTCAGTGATGGCTGCAATATAAGCCCTACCCCCCAAATAAGCCCTACCCTGTTTCCCCGAAAATGAGCCCTACCCTGAAAATAAGACCTACAAGGACTTTAACTAGGGCTTATTTGGGGGGGTAGGGCTTATATTGCAGCCATCACTGACAATCATGCTAGGTCTTACTTTTGGGGAAACAGGGTAGCAAACTACATTCATTGGGAGCTTTTTTTTTTCCTAATTACATAGCAGATCCTTGGAGGTGTGTTTTTTTTTAACAAAGAAGCTGTCATTGACATGTCATTTGCCATCAATTTTTAATTTTTTTCCTTTATAAATGTCAATGCTGCTGCAGCACTTTCTGTACATCACAGAGATTTGTCCCTTCACATACAGGATTAGGAAACCCTCCAGGCAAATTATTTAAATTGGAAATTTTTTTATGTTTTATTTCACAGGTAAACAGCTGGGGGGATCCAAAGACAAAGGACCACACTAATGGAACTGGAATACTCTGGTAGTCATTGGCGAGGGGGTCCCCAAATTAGTTTGGTCTTCCAGAGAAGATATGTGCTATTAGTCTTCTGCCTGCTGCCCTCACACCAATTCTGACAGTGGGGGCCCTCTCACCTGGCTGCAGATTAACTAGTTGCCGCCCACCCACCATCAACACAGCGGTGCGGCTCTGGTTCTGGGATGACGTCATATGATGGAGTCCCAGAACGGCTGCTCTCACGCTCCTGCACGGCGATAGCCACCGCGCTGTGTTACTAAGAAACGGCGCAACCCCAATCTCTGTAAAGAGCCGCGTCCGCTGCTTTTTAACCATGTGATCGGCTGTGTTCAATCACAGCTGGGCACATGTAAACACGGAGATGCTGGTAATCGGCGCTCCTCGCCTCACACTGACAGAGTGTGTGGCGAGGAGAGGCGATCAGCAGCATCTCCTCACAGGAGAAATCTACACATGTAATCAGGGCACTGATCATGAGTGCCCTGATTACAATAGCTACACCGGTGTCACAAATCAGTGCCAGCGATGAGTGCCTACCATTGCCAGCAATCAGTGCCTACCACTGCCAGCAATCAGTGCCCACTACTGCCCGCAATTGCCACCAATCAGTGCCCATTAGTGATGCCAGTCCGTGCTGGCTATCAATCCAGTCTATCAGTGCTGCCCATCAATGCCCATCAGTGCCACCCATCAATGCCCATCAGTACCACCTATTGGTGCTGCCTTTCAGTGCCCACCAGTGCTGCCTATCAGTGTCAATAAGTGCCACCTATTAGTGCCCATTAGTGCCACCTAACAGTGCCACATATCAGTGCCACCTATCAGTGCCCATAAGTGCGGCATATTAGTGCCTCCTTATCAGTGCCACCTAATCAGTGCCCATAAGTGCTGCCTCATCAGTGCCCTTAAGTGCGACCTCATCAATGCCCACCAGTTCAGCCTATCAGTGCCCATCTCAGTGCCGCCTCATCAGCACACATCAGTGAAGGAGAAAAATTACTTGATTATAAAATTTACTGACAGAAACTAAGTAAAACATTTTTTTTTCAAATTTGTTGGTCTTCTTTTTTTTGTTTTAGTAAAAATAAAAACCCCAGCAGTGATTAAATAGCACCAAAAGAAAGCTCTATTTGTGTGAAGAAAATTATAAAATTTAATCTGGGTACAGTGTAGCATGACCGCGCAATTGTCATTCAAAATGTGACAGCGCTGAAAGCTAAAAAATGGTCTGGGCAGGAAGGGGGTGTAAGTGCCCTGTAGGCAAGTGGTTAACAGGTTCAGCTGCCTCTCAACCTGCTCAGCTGCCTCTGCTCATCCGGTGTGCCCTCTCTAAGCTGTGAGAGAAGGAACATGTCCACATGTCCAGGAACTCAGGGAGTTGTGGAAATTGAGTTAAAGGAGCTTGTGTCTGCACTTGAGCATGGTAAGTAAATGGGCACTCCTGTACAGTTCTTATTTGGGATGAGAGCAAGAGAGAGAGAAATTTGCCTGCATGAAGGTACTTGGCACAGAGACAGAGAGGGACCTAGAGTGTTGGAGTAGGGGACAAGTAGATCAAAGAGAGTTTACCTGGGCTATTTAGGGAGCAGAGAGTTAGAAGGGGGGCAAGATGAGGCACAGAGGTTTAGAGCAAGGTATTGGATAGAAAGATCTGGATGCCGCACACTGGATAAAGTAGAAAACTTGTCTTTATTGTAGAGATAGGACCATCAAAAGTACAAGACAATCTCTACAATAAAGACAAGTTTTCTACTTTATCCAGTGTGCGGCATCCAGATCTTTCTATCCAATACCTTGCTCTATTCAGCATTTAGCCAGCACCTGGGACTCTTCAACTCTGAAGGCTTCACATTAACTTTACACCTGGGTCTGGATCCACCTGAGCGGTGAAACACTCTCCCTGCTACACAGAGGTTTAGAGTGGGGTAATAGATGGAGCATAGATATTTTCAGAAATGGAATATAGAGAATAGGGATGAGATCCTTGACAGTTTGCAGAAATATCTGGAGAGCACATAGGACTTACACATGGTGCAGAGAGAAGACGCAGAGAGTCCTAGTGGGGGGCAGGAGAGGTTTCAGAGAGTTGGAGAATGAGGAACACTCTACACACTTTATCATTTGTTCATGCCCATTGTTTGCCTTGGCACTCTTTGAAAGCAGCTTTCTTATCAACATACAATCAATTTTCTAGACCTCTCTGTGTCCCTGTATGGCAGCTTCAACATTTAATCTAATTTTAAATTACCAGTAGGTTTTTGTGAGTAATTTAAGCAATAGAACTATGGGCAGTCTGTCAATAGCATTAACACAGCAGTTTTCGTTTTTCTGAGTCCCCGCTGTTCGTCCTGCAGTGAAATTACTGCAGCGGTGATACCCTGTCAACAGGGTAGTCATAGATGGATATGTTGTTTTAAATGTTTTAAAATGTGAAAAAAAAAACTCCTACTTCAGCTGACACTTTAAACATTTACAGCACCAGGTTATTTTTCATTTTCATATGAATAAAAGTTGACTGTTATAAGCACCCCTAGTAATGTTATTTTTTTTGTCCCAACTGTTAGTGTTGCTGGACATCTTGGCCTGCATGTCATTGTGGAGAAAATATAAATACATGACATTTAAATAAAGAAAAGTAATTTATATTCTTAATATGAACATTAGATGTATTTACCTCATACAGTAACCACAATATAATATTATTTGATATAATGATCTTTTAACTTGGCAAATTACACAAAAAATGTAATGTCTTGCAATAGGAATGATTACATCATGTTATATAGATTGCTGTAGGTATATAAGCAGTAGAGTATTATTTTTCTAGTTCTGTACACTGAGTATAATTCTCAGAATCTGTTCTTACTCTGTATGTATGAATGCTATTTAGTACTTCTTCTCATGTCCTGTGTGCTGGGGGTGCTTCTGCACTTGCTCATGTGATGAACATTAGAATTAAAGAGGGAGTCCACCCAAACCGCAAAAAAAAAAAAAATATTAAAAGCTAGCAGCTACAAATACTGCAGCTGCTGACTTTTAATAAATGGCCACTTACCTGTCCCAGGGTCCAGCGATGTCGGCAGGGGACGCCGAGAACCCGCTCGTTTCTCGGCAGCTGCCACCGCCATCCTAGGTGAGGGAATCAGGAAGTGAAGCGTTGCGACTTCACTTCCCGGTTCCCTACTGCGCATGCGCGAGTCGCGCTACGCATCGTAAGTGGTCCCCGCTATCTCCTGGGAGCTGTGTGTTTCCCAGGAGACAGCGCGGAGGGACAGGAAGAGGCATAGACTCCCATGGGAGTCTATGCCGGAAGTGGGTGCAAATACCTGTCTTAGACAGGTATCTGCACCCTCCTCCCCCCTGAAAGGTGCCAAATGTGACACCGGAGGGGGGGGGTTTCCGAAAAGCGGAAGTTCCATTTTTGTGTGGAACTCCGCTTTAAGCAATGTCATTTGGATATTTTTACACTTGTTTTTTGGGGCACATTTTGGACAAGCTTCTTTGTTTAAAATAAATGATTGTTTCAGGATGACATTTCTTTTTTTTTTTCTTTTTTTTTCAAGAGAATAATTTATTAATTTCATTACAATATTTCTTAATGTGAGTATATGAAATTTCAAGGATGAGAAAAAAAATGTATACCTGTTGTAAGAAGTAAGCATTAGATTGAAAGCAAAAGTATTAGGATCAGACCACACAAGAAAAAACATTTCCAAAACCCAAGCAAAACCAAGTCTTTGCCTGCAGAATATTGTAAGGATTTCACAGTTTAAGAGTATGACAGAAGCTACAGACCTGGATAAACAAGAAACAAAAATAACCATAAAAATAGAAAATGCTCTAAACTAATCGGGCACTAATAAAATGTATAGTAAGCATAACAACAGCCAATATAGATGCTATGAAGCCTGGGGTAGGAAGAGGGCCTCAATAAAGAGTCTGTTAAACCGCGTACTCATGAGCGGAATGTCCGACAGAAAAAGTCAGACGGAAGCTTTTCATCGTCTATTCTGATCATGTGTAGGCCTCAGACTTTTTTTTTCAAAAATTCTGACGGACCTAGAAATGGAACATGTTCTAAATATTTCCGACGGAACCAATTCCTATCGGGAAAACCGATCGTCTGTATGCTGTTCCGATGGACCAAAAACAACGCATGCTCTAAAGCAAGTACGAAATGGAAGCTATTGGCTACTGGCTATTGAACTTCCTTTTTCTAGTCCCGTCGTAAGTGTTGTACGTCACCGCGTTCTGGACAGTCAGACTTTGGTCGGATTTTGGTTTGACCGTGTGTAGGCAAGACTGCTTGAATGAAATTCCGTCAGAGTTCCATCAGAGAAACCTTCGGAGTTTATTCCGACGGCAAAACTGGTCGTGTGTACGCAGCATAAGACTAATAAATTTCAACAATAAAAGGTCTGAAGTCAGACCTCAGGATCATAGCTAGTTACAGACTCCTGCATGTGCAATAAGAAGCATAGCTAGTTACAGACTCCTGCATGTCCAATAAGAAGCATTATTCAGTCTTTGCTGTGTAGATTTATTGCCCTGCAAAGTTCTCAAAGTTTCTCCTCTGCAAGAAACCCTAAAGGACAGCTGAAGTTTTCAGTTTTACAAAAAGTTGGCTAGATTTTGAGAAAGTTTGTATTAGGGTTATAGAGAAATAAGGGCTGATTTCTAAAGACAAATAGGCTGTTTACTTTGCAACAAAATTTTCCACAGTGCTTTGTGAATTGCAATGTCTTGAAAAAGTATTCATACCCCTTGAAATTTTCCAAATGTTGTCATGTTACAACCAAAAACATAAATGTATTTTATTGGGAGTTTATGTGATAGACCAACACAAACTGGCATATAATTGTGAAGTGGAACAAAAATGATAAATGGTTTTTATTTTTTTTTACAAATAAATATCTGAAAAGTGTGTCGTGCATTTGTATTCAGTCTCCTTTATTCTGATACCCTTAACTAAAATCTAGTGGAACCAATTGTCTTCGTAAGTCACTTAATTAGTGAATAGAGTCCACCGATGTGTAATTTAATCTCAGTATAAATACAGCTGTTCTGTTAAGCCCTCAGGGGTTTGTTAGAGGACCTTAGTGAACAAACAGCATCATGAAGGCCAAAGAACACACCAAACAGGTCAGGGATAAAGTTGTGGAGAAGCTTAAAGCAGGGTTGAGTATTATAAAAAAACATCCCAAGCTTTGCACATCTCATGGAGCCCTGTTCAATCCATCATCCAAAAATGGAAAGAGTATGGCACAACTGCAACCCTACAGCAAGACATGGGCGTCCACCTAAACTGACAGGCCGGGCAAGGAGAGCATTAATCAGAGAAGCAGCCAAGTGGCCCATGGTAACTGGAGGAGTTGCAGAGATCCACAGCTTAGGTGAGAGAATCTGTCCACAGGACAACTATTAGTCGTGCATTCCACAAATCTGGCCTTTATGGAAGAGTGACAAGAAGAAAGCCATTGTTGAAAAAAAAAAGCCATAAGAAGTCCCATTTGCAGTTTGTGAGAAGCCATGTGGGGGACACAGCAAACATGTGGAAGAAGTTGCTCTGGTCAGATGAGACCAAAATTTAACTTTTTGGCCTAAAAACAAAATGCTATGTGTGGCGGAAAACTAACACTGCACATCCCTCTGAAGACACCATCTGAGCACATTTTAAAGCAGAGCTCCACCCAAAAGGGAATGTTCAACTTAAAGGCCTTCTCCCCAGCTCCTGTTTGTGAAATGGAGCTTTTGGGGGGAGCAGGTACCCGATTTTGGCAGGTACCTGCTCCCACTTCCATGTCAATAGACTTAGGCAATTGGAAGCTGAGGTTTCTCTTTCCCCCACTCTTTCCCAAAATCTTCTGGGACAAATGACAGGTCCCAGAGGACTTCGGGACTAGTCACAGAGCACAGTGCTGCTCATGCTTGAGCTGTGATGCTGCAAGGTTTTACAGCCGGGTGCCCATAGTGAAGATGCCGATGCTGGCAAGGGAGGACACAGGGAGAACATGACTGGGGTAAGCACACCTCTGGATCGTGGGATAGGTGAGTGGCGGTTTATTAAAAGTCAGCAGCTTCAGTTTTTGTAGCTGCTGCCTTTAATTTTCACTTCAGAGTTTTATACTTGTTGGCTGATTTGAAATAAAAAATAGTATTTGATGTACATTGAACACTATCTAAACCTTTCTTTTTTGAGCGTTCCACACAATACCTGAAGTATTGTTGTGCATGGAGGTGGATTGAAGGACATCTGGACCAGGCAGAGGGGAACAGCACTCTTGGTATATACCGTATTTATCGGCGTATAACATGCACTTTTTTCCCCTTAAAATCAGGGGAAAATCGTGGGTGCGTGTTATACACTGATCCCTGCTGTCTCTGAGGGAACAGGGGCGAGCGCCGCTGAATTGCATAGAGCTGCAATCTCCTGTGTAACCGGTGCTCCGTCACTCACAGCCACGCCTCCTGGCCCCGCATTGGGCCACTGTTCTGTCTATCATTTGAGCAGGGCCACGAGGCGTGACTGTGAGTGACGGAGGGCCGGGTACACAGGAGATTGCGGCTCTATGCAATTCAGCGGCACTCGCGGGTACACAGGAGATCACGGCTCTGTGTAATTCAATGGCGCCTAGAGGCTGCAGATGGGCACTGAGCAGAGTGCATTGATGAGCTGTGACCCTAATTTTGCTTCAAAGTTCTTTATTTAAAATGTAAGTTTTTTTCCTAAAACTTCTCTCCTAAAATTGGGGTACGTGTTATACACCTGTGCGTGTTATACAACGATAAATACAATAATACCCTGCTTAAAAGGGAAAGTGGATGAGACCTGATGTTTGAAGGGATTTGCACAATATAATTAGGGGAAGATACGTTTCAGTGAACACAGTGGATTTTTAGCAGAGTCCCCTGCTATTCACAATGTTCTACAGTTCATACAGTTAGGACTTAATAAAGGTCTTGTTAATAGAGCATTAAAGACCCAAATCTTGGCCATCTCAGCCTTTACCAAAAAAATGGACTCTGGACAAACTCAATCCAATTCTTCAAGGCAGTCTGTCATTTGAAACTGCCAAGTTAGTATTGTTTTCCCAAATATGATCTACTCCTGGTAATGTATTTTCCAGCTTCAAGAAAAGCAATCCACCATTGGATTGGGAAGTACAATATTTACTGTAATTTTCCTTTTCTGATCAATTCCATGAAAACATTTGCACCCATCCATGTGCCAGACCAGGAGCATGTTAGTCATAGAATGCTGTGGTAGGCTACTAAGTAGAATTTATTGAAAGATCTAACCAAATTTGTATTCTACAGACAGAGTCACCTTTATGCTTTTATGAAATTAATCAGCAAAGTAAGCTGTTACAAATTTTTGTGCCCACTATCATAGCATATTCTCTATCATGTGTAAAGTTCAGCATCATATGGGAGGAAGAAACAACAGCACAAGAGACATTGCTATTAAAATCTGTCAGCATTTTACAGTTCAGCATTATTTTTTAAGTTTTAGGTCTGCAGAAGGAAGTAGATAAAAGGCATTTAATCTAAAACTTTTGTGGTCACACTGCTGCTTAATACCTTTACACACTCCCTAGTTGTGATGAGTCAAACTATCCTGTTTTTTTCTGTTTCAATATTTTTATTAGAAACATACAGGAGGAATAACAGTAATTACATGTGTCATCAAATGTAGAGGTCCGAAGGAGGGCCAGCAGCTCCCACTAACATTTGGCATGTAACATGTATATGATGAAGATTGGTTGACTTTTTTGCTGTGTTTTTTTTTTTTAAGAAGCTGTTAATGATGTTTTATTAGTCAGCAATTCAAACAGTGTAATTGTTTTTTCTTTGTAAATCCCCCCCCACACACACACACACAAATGCATACCAGACCCTTTGAGATACCCCCCAAAAAAGTGTAAGGTGGCCACTGGCCTGTGGGCAGGGGACTTATTGGAATCATTAAGCTCCCTTTCATAATAAGGGTGCCCTAGATACCACGCCTCCCCAGCAGAATGTGTTTGGGATGGCATAGTACCTCTACTCAGTCACAAAAATAAAAAAGATGGGGGGAGGGCTATGGTAGGTGATAAGAAGTTTTCCATGTTATAAACAACCATTGGAAATGGTACTATTTGTACTAAAATAAAAAATATGCAAAATACATGTGCAAAATGTGACTCTCAATTAAAGTGTTTGTTCACCAATGCCAGAAGTCTGCCACGCAAAATAGTTGAGTTGGAAGCTTTGGTGCAAGACAACTATGATTTAATTGGTATTGCTAAATCTTGGCTCTATTCTTCACTTGACTGGGCTATTAATATTCCTGGCCGGGTAAAAGGGAAAAGTGGTGGTATCTGTCTGTATGTAAGAAGTGATCTTAAAGTGAGTGTGAAGGAGGACCTAGTTGGTGGGGAGTGTGATTAGGCTGAGACATTATGGGTGGAACTGCACATAGGTGTGCGTAGTATAAAGGTAATCATTGTAGTTTGTGTTATGCCACCCAGTGTTAATGAGGAAGTATAGACTCAAATCCTTGCACAGATAGAAAGGGCTACAAGGGCTGTGACAGTGATAATAATGGGGGTTTTAATTGACTGGAGTAATGGCACTGCAGGCACAGTTAAAGTGTAAAAATGTATAAACCTATTACAAGACAATTTTATGGTCCAGTTCATAGAAGCCATGACTAGGGATAATGCTCTGCTGGACCTGGTAATCTCAAACCATGCAGAGCTTATTACTAATGTTCATATAAAATACCATCTGGGTAGCAGTGACCATAACATGATTTAATTTAATGTTAGCTGTAAACAACAAACACATACTGGAAAACTAAAAACACCTAACTTTAAGAGAGCAAATTTTACAAATATAAGGGCTGCTCTCCAAGACTTAGACCCCATACATATTATTAGATTTTCTGCAGATTTTGTCTTCCAATTTACCAAAACCATATAATATGAGGTCAAACCTTAAGAGTTTCAATTTGTATGCAATCAGGCAGGCCCTTGCACTACATGGTTTTGGTAAATCTGAAGACAAAAATCTGCAGAAAATCTAATAGTGTGTATGGGGCCTTAGACTGTGAGGTAATATTGACATTGATGAACACAGAACAGAAATGGTAATTCTTCAAAAAGACTGCATGTGAACTCACAGCAAAGTATTATGCCAGGGGCAATAAGTTTAAAAGGCTAAAAATAAAACATATGTGGCTCACGGTCAAAGTTAAAAAAGCTATAAATAATAAGAAAAGAGCCTTTAAAAAATATGAAAATGAAGGAACACTATCATTGTATAAATGTTACAAAGAATATAACAGAATATGTAAAAACGATATCAAGGCTGCAAAGTTGACTGGAGTAATGGCACTGCTGAAACAGTTAAAGGGCAAAGAATTATAAACCTATTATAGGACAATTTTATGGTCCAGTATATTGAGGCCCCAATTGGGAATGATGCTCTGTTGGACCTTGTAATCTCAAACCATGCAGAGCTTATTACTAATGTTCATATACAGTGGCTTGCGAAAGTATTCGGCCCCCTTGAACTTTTCAACCTTTTGCCACATTTCAGGCTTCAAACATAAAGATATAAAATTTTAATTTTTTGTGAAGAATCACCAACAAGTGGGACACAATTGTGAAGTGGAATGAAATCTATTGGATATTTTAAACTTTTTTAGCAATTAAAAAACTGAAAAGTGGTGCGTGCAAAATTATTCGGCCCCTTTACTTTCAGTGCAGAAAAACTCACTCCAGAAGTTCAGCGAGGATCTCTGAATGATCCAATGTTGTCCTAAATGACTGATGGTGATAAATAGAATCCACCTGTGTGTAATCAAGTCTCTGTATAAATGCACCTGCTCTGTGATAGTCTCAGGGTTCTGTTGAAAGCGCAGAGAGCATCATGAAGACCAAGATACACACCAGGCAGGTCCGTAATACTGTTGTAGAGAAGTTTAAAGCCGGATTTGGATACAAAAAGATTTCCCAAGCTTTAAACATCCCAAGGAGCACTGTGCAAGCGATCATTTTGAAATGGAAGGAGTATCAGACGACTGAAAATCTACCAAGACCTGGCTGTCCCTCTAAACTTTCAGCTCAGACAAGGAGAAGACTGATCAGAGATGCAGCCAAGAGGCCCATGATCACTCTGGATGAACTGCAGACAACTACAGCTGAGGTGGGAGAGTCTGTCCATAGGACAACAATCAGTCGTACACTGCACAAATCTGGCCTTTATGGAAGAGTGGCAAGAAGAAAGCCATTTCTCAAAGATATCCATAAAAAGTCTCGTCTAAAGTTTGCCACAAGCCACCTGGGAGACACACCAAACATGTGGAAGAAGGTGCTCTGGTCCAATGAAACCAAAATCAAACTTTTTGGCCACAATGCAAAATGATATGTTTGGCGTAAAAGCAACACAGCTCATCACACTCAACACACCATCCCCACTGTCAAACATGGTGGTGGCAGCATCATGGTTTGGGCCTGCTTTTCTTCAGCAGGGACAGGGAAGATGGTTAAAATTGAGGGGAAGATGGATGCAGCCAAATACAGGACCATTCTGGATGAAAACCTGTTGGAGTCTGCAAAAGACCTGAAACTGGGACGGAGATTTATCTTCCAACAAGACAATGATCCCAAACATACAGCAAAATCTACAAAGGAATGGTTCACAAATAAACGTATCCGGGTGTTAGAATGGCCAAGTCAAAGTCAAGACCTGAATCCAATCGAGAATCTGTGGAAAGAGCTGAAAACTGCTGTTCACAAACGCTCTCCATCCAACCTCACTGAGCTCGAGCTGTTTTACAAGGAAGAATGGGCAAGAATTTCAGTCTCTCGATGTGCAAAACTGATAGAGACATACCCCAAGCGACTTGCAGCTGTAATCGCAGCAAAAGGTGGCTCTACAAAGTATTAACGCAAGGGAGCCGAATAATTTTGCACGCCCCACTTTTCATTTTTTTATTAGTTAAAAAAGTTTCAAAAATCCAAAAGATTTCGTTCCACTTCACAATTGTGTCCCACTTGTTGGTGATTCTTCACAAAAAATAAAAATTTTATATCTTTATGTTTGAAGCCTGAAATGTGGCAAAAGGTTGAGAAATTCAAGGGGGCCGAATACTTTCGCAAGCCACTGTAAGTGAACATCTGGGTAGCAGTGACCATAACATGATTTCATTTCATGCTAGCTGTAAGCAAAAAACACATACGGGAAAGGTAAAAACACTTAACTTCAAGAGAGCAAATTTTCCAAGGATGAGGGCTGCTCTCCAAGACTTAGACTGGGAGGAAATATTGGCATTGATGGACACAGAACAGAAATGAGAAACCTTCAAAAAGACTGTTTGCAAACTCACTGCAAAGTATATTCCCATGGGCAATAAGTTTAAAAGGCTAAAAATAAAACCTATATGGCTCATGGCCAAAGTTAAAAAAGCTATGAACAATAAGAAAAGAGCTCTTAAAAATAAAAAATGAAGGAACACTATTGTTGTTTAAATGTTACAAAGAATATAACAGAATATGTAAAAAGGTCATCTAAAATGCAAAAATTCAAAACGAACGACAGATTGCAAAAGATAGTAGGACAAACCCCAAAATTTTTTTCAAATACATTAATAGTAAAAAGATCAGGTCTGAGAATGTAGGCCCTTTACAAAGTAATCTAGGTTGGGTGACTGGGGACAATGAGAAGGCAATTGTATTAAATCTTTTCTTCAGCTCTGTGTATACAAAGGAGCATGGGGGAGCTCATGTCCATAATGGGTATGGTATTGACACAGCCCCAAATGATGCACAATGGCTCAAAATTGATATGGTCCAGAAATATTTAGACAGAAGGGATGGGCGAACGGTTCGGCCTGAGCCTAAGTTCGGGCCAAACTTTGGCTGTTCAGACATTCGGCGAACAACGAACATTATGCGGTGTTTGCGGCAAATTCAAAAGCCGCGGAACACCGTTAAAGTCTATAGAACACTAACAGGAAAAACCAAAAGTGCTCATTTTAAAGGCTTATATGCAAGTTATTGTCATAAAAAGTGTTTGGGGACCCAGGTCCTGCCCCAGGGGACATGTATCAATGCAAAAAAAAGTTTTAAGAATGGCCATTTTTACGGGAGCAGTGATTTTAATAATGCTTAAAGTGAAACAATAAAAATGAAATATTCCTTTAAATATCGTGCCTAAGGGGTGTCTATAGTATGCCTGTAAAGTGGTGCAGTTTTCCTGTGTTTAGAACAGTACCACAGCAAAACCTACGTTAGATTTACCGGTAACGGTATTTCTACGAACCTTCCAGGATGGCACACCTGAGAGATGAGGGCTCCCCACAGGAAACACAATCAATTGACAGCTTTTTATAATTTATAAACTAAAAAATGGGAGATTGGCGCTGTTCACTGTTTAAATAATAGTAAAAGCTCTCACCACAGGGGAAAGGCTGTGCTACAAATCTGAGTAGAATAAATTCTTGAAAAAATGGTGAAAAAAATATACTTCAATACGTATAATCGCATAAAATGGTATATATATATCCACGAATATGACTGAGGCTACCAATAAACATACAAACTACTAATAGTAAAAATATAAATATATACAGAAAATAAAAATAAAAGATAAAGAAATCCAAAAAATAAAAAATATAAGTATATTAAAAGAGTGCCCTGAAAAACAATAAGTGATGAACAATCCAAATGGTGTTATACCAATTATGTGTTAAGAAATCTGAATTGTGAAAAAAGTGAAACAAAAAATTCTTGTGAAAATTTTTTTGCATATAAAATCTGAAATTGTGATCACATACCAAGTTGCACAATGGTAAAAAATAAAAATAAAAATATTAGAAAATCTAAAAAACAGCAATAATAGTCCGTGCTTACAAAATATTCAGAAGTGTCCGTGCATCCAATCCATCCATTTTGTAAGCACGGAATATTCCGAATATTTTGTAAGCACGGACTATTATTGCTGTTATTTAGATTTTCTAATATTTTTATTTTTATTTTTTAGTTTATAGCGTTTGGACTTCACCTAGGTGTTTTCCCTTTCTGGGGGGGCTGCAGTTCGTATTGGTGTCTGTCCTGAGCGCAGAATACTAATATATAGCTTCCCCACCCTTCCCCTTGATCCCCAGTATGTAATAAAGTAATCCTGAACTGGTTCACAAGGAGCATCGCTCCACATAGGTACTTACCACCTAGCGTTTAGCTTATCTTTCCCGCCACATAGGGTGGGAAGTAGGCCTGCCATCCTGGAAGGTATGTAGAAATACCGTTACCGGTAAGTCCAACGTAGGTTTTCTCCTATCGCCTTCCAGGACGGCACACCTGAGAGGATAATCAAGTAAACACTGGCCTACCTTCAGGGTTGAACCATAGCTTGTAGGATCTTCCGACCAAAAGCCTTGCTGTGACAACACTTCCACACGGTAGTGCTTCAGGAACGTATCCTGACTGGACCAGGTGGCCGCGCTGCGGACTTGTTCCCAGGAGGCCCCTGCTTTTTCTGCCCAGGACGTTGCTAGTGACCTGGTTGAATGAGCTTTAACCTTTGCTGGTGCTGGAACTCCAGAACTCTCATAAGGCATGGAGATAGCTTCCCTGATCCATCTGGAGACTGAGGCTTTAGAAGCCTGAAGTCGTTTCCGATGACCCAGCGTACAAAACTAGCAGGTGACTGGACCTCATAAAACTTTTTGTAATTTCCAGATAGGTAAGGAGACACCTTCTTACATCTAGACAATGAAGTTTCTTTCTTTCTCATTTTTGGTTTATCACAAAAGGACGGCAATGTTATATCTTGCGTCCTATGAGATAAGGATGCTACCTTTGGTAGATACAAGGGATCTGACCTGAGGGTGACCCTATTTGGCTGTACCAATAGGAAAGGTTCCTTCATGGACAGCCCTTGCCAGTCCCTGACCCTCCTGGCCGTAGTTATTGCTAACAAAAATGATAATTTTAAGGTTAGAAACTTAAAGGGAACCTCTTCTATAGGTTCAAATGGGTGTTTAGATAACGCCTCTAACACCCTTGTCAAGTCCCATGGTGGGAAACTACTTTTGGAGACGGGGGAAATCCT
Organism: Lithobates septentrionalis; assembly: GCA_037952835.1. Classification (NCBI taxonomy): domain Eukaryota; kingdom Metazoa; phylum Chordata; class Amphibia; order Anura; family Ranidae; genus Lithobates; species Lithobates septentrionalis. The sequence continues at coordinate 3,667,686 of JBBDGP010001099.1, forward strand.
TTCCCTGGCCAGCAGAAAACCTTTAATGAGGTCTTCCTTTGCCAATCTTACATCAAGATAGACCGAGAGGGCCGCTATCTGAACCCGAAGGGTGCTGACCACTAGACCTTCGTCTACTCCGTCCTAGAGAAACTCCAGGATAACAGTGGTGGAGGTCATCTGTCTTTCTTTACCCCAGGTACAGAAAGTCTTCCAAACTTTAGAATAAAACTTTTTAGTCACTGGTTTCCTACTCAGAATTGGACCTTTTCTGTCAAAAAAACTGACGGACCTTAGAAATAGAAATAGAAATATAACATGTTTCAAATCTTTCCGACGGACTCGATTAGAAAAAAACGTTTGTCTGTATGCTAGTCCGACGGACCGAAAACGATGAAAGGGCAGCTATTGAACTTCCTTTTCAAGTCCGTTCGAAACGATTGGACTTTGGTGGGATCGTGTGTAGGCAAATCCGTTTTGTCAGAACTCCATCGGAACTCCGTTGAAAAGTACTTTGGTGTTCAGTCCGACGAGAAGTCCGCTCGTGTGTACGCGGCATTGCTCTCTCTGAGCAGCCCTTACTTTTTAAGATCTGGCGCTCACTAACCAGGCTGTCAGCTGGAAAAATTTCGGCCTTGGGTGTAGTACTGGACCTTGCCTGAGAAGAGCCGGCCTGTTCGGGAGCTTCCATGGCTCTGCCTCTGCCATCGAACTTAAGTTTGCGAACCAAGCTCTCCTTGGCCACCAGGGTGCTATCAGGAGGAGTTGGCCTGGGGACTGGCTGAGCTTCTGAAGAACTCTGAAGAACTTGCGGAATCAGTGCTAAGGGTGGGAAGGTGTATGCCATCCTGCACTGCCAGGTTTTCAGTCAGTGCATTTAGTCCTTCTGACACCCTCGCTTGGGAAATCGAGAAATATCTCTTTACCTTCCTGTTTCGCCTGTTGGTGAACAGATCCATTTCCGGGTTTCCAAAGTGTCGCACCAGGGATTGAAATACCTCGGGGTTCAGTTCCCATTCCCCTTGTCTTATTGGATGACGGCTGAGGAAGTCTGCCTCGGTATTGCTTGTCCCTTTTATGTGGACAGCTGAAATCGAGAGAACCTTTCCTTTGGCCCAGTCCAGGATCTGCTTGGATAATTCTAGCAGGAGTCTGGACCTGGTGCCTCCCTGGTGACTCAAGTAGGCTACGACAGTGGTGTTGTCGGAGCTCACTTGAACCTCCTTGCTCATGATGCTCTTTTGAAAGGTTTTCAGGGCCTCCCCCACTGCTTTGAGCTCCCTGTATTTGGACGACATCTGACCTACCAAGCTGTTCCATTGGCCTTGGGCTTTCTCCTTTCCAAGGTGGGCCCCCCATCCCCAGGAACTGGTATTGGTGGTAACTTTTACTGGATTCCACTGAGCCCACGGCCTGCCACCCTTTAGGTTTTTGGGTACTGTCCACCACTGCAGGGAGGACAGGACCTGAGGGGTTAGTGATATCTCCTGATCCAAGGACTCCTATTTGTCCTATGAAGACAGGAAGAAGTGAAGGTCTCTTGAGTGAAGTTGCGCCCAGACTATGGCTGGTATACTTGCTGATATCAGACCTAGGGTTCTTAGCACCTCCCTTCTGGAGCGTGACGGGGTCTTTATCAAGCCCCCAACTGATGAAGCTAGTTTTGTCACCTTGTCCTCTGGCAAGAAGAGCTTCTGCAGTCTGGTGTCCACCCTGTAACCAAGAAGGGTCTTGACCTGTTCTGGTTCGAGGGAGTATTTTTTCGTGTTGATTATCCAACCCAAGTTTTTTGAAACCGACATTACTTTGTTGGTATCTGATCTGACCTGGGTGACTGATGGTCCGGAGATCAGTAGATCGTCCAGGTATGGAATTAGAGATATACCCTGGAGAAGTAGAAAGGCTACTGCCCCTGCTAGGATTTTTGTAAAAATCCTTGGGCTGGCTGTTAACCCGAACAGAAGGGCTCTGAACTGTCAGTGAATAATCTCCCCTCCGACTGCTACTGTGAACCTCAGGAATGCCTGATGATCCATGTGAATTGGCACATGCAGGTAGGCATCCCTGAGGTCCAGAGTCATCATGAAGGCCTCCTTCATAAGGTTTTTGCGTACAGAGTAGATACTCTCCATAGTAAACTTTTTGTATTCCAGGTACCTGTTCAGGTTTCTTGAGTTTACTATCAGCCGATACTTTCCTGCCGGCTTGCAAACAATGAATACGTGGGAGTAGAATCCCTGGTACTGTTGTTCCTTTGATACTGGTACCACCACCTGCTGTTCCACCAATTCCTGGATACCCTCCAGGAGGAAAGATCTTTTCAGGGTATCCCTGGTTGGATGTGTAAGGGTGATCATAGAGGGGGGTTTTGCCGAGAATTCCAAACGATAACCCTCTCTCAGGTTCTGGCAGATGTAACTGCTGTCCGATATCTTTTCCCACTGAGGGACAAAGTGGGACAGCCGTCCCCCCACCCTTATCTTGGCATCACTTGGTTTCTTTGGTGCCAACCTTGGGGGAGGAAAACAATAAACTGTTCTTTTGCTTTCCCCTACCATAGCCCCACCATTTGTTGGGCTCCTTTTTGGCTCTATGCTGTGGTTGCCCTGGGGGGCCTCGAAAAATTATTTTAATTTTTTTTCTTTTTTGGGCTTTATTGGGAATTTTTTACCCTTTCCTGAAGACCCAGACAGAACGTCATCCAGGCCCTGGCGAAACAGCAATGAACCCTGAAAGGGAAGGCCACAAAGTTTACCCTATGATGTAACATCTCCTTCCCAAGACTTAATCCAGACAGCTCTCCTAGCTGAGTTGATTAATGCGGCTGTTTTAGCCGAGGCTCTTGCAGACTCAACTGCAGAATCTGCAAGGTAAGCGACAGCTTTTCCTATCACTGATAGGGAGTCAAGGACGTCACCCGCTTCGGATTACTGAGACAGGTGCTTAGTCAATTTCTCCACCCATAAATCTGCATTCCTGGCTACAAAGGCTACTACTAAGACTGGACCCTTGGCTGATGTATTAGCCTCCCAAGCTTTTCTAAGAAGGGACTCTGCTCTACGGTCCATCAGATCCTTAATACTGCCTGCATCCTCATAGGAGAGGTCAGGCAGCTTGGTGACTTGAGACAGGGTGGCGTTCAGTCTTGGGAGCTTAAAGAATGTCTCTTCGTCGAATGTCTGATTAAAGGGAAATCTCCTTTTCCAAGTTTTTTGTCTGACAATTGTCCTTTCGGGCTCCCTCCATTCCTGTAGGACCAGATCCTTAAGGGATTGATGGACTGGAAACACTCTGGATCGAGCCTTGCTCAGCCCCCTGTATACCTTGTCCTGTGCTGAGGTTACTCCAGGGGCTTCTGGAATCTCCTCAGTAGCATATATTGCCTGCAGGAGTCCATCCAGATCCTTTAGGGTGAAGAGGTGTCTCCTTAACCTGGCATCCTCCTGAGTCTGACTCAACAGGTCTGGATCTAGCTCCCCCTCTAAACTGTTCTGACCTGGCCTGGCTTTCTATATCCCCCTGTTCTCCTCTTCCTCCTCTACCTGGGCTAGAGGGAGTGACTGTAAGGGTGGGAGAAGGGCATTAGGTCTCCCTCCAAAGAGGCTCTCCTGGTAGGATGTGTCTTCTCTAGGGGTAAGTTCCTCTGTGTCAGGGCTCTGGGTTGTTGACTGCCCGGAGGCCTCACGGAAAGCTTTGACTGTTGCCAGCATTTCCATTTGCATAGATGAGAGAAATTTTTTCATCAATGCAGAAGCTTCTTTTCCTGCTAATTTGTTTATACAGTTATAACAGAAGGGCTTTGAGTGGGACTTTATCCTTACAGTACCCACATTTTTTGAGGAGCTATGCCCTGTAGCGGCAGGAGGGTGTTTATCTGGGGCCTCCTGGGCTCTGCTGGGGGATTCTGTAAGACAAAAGATATAGCACATAACATTATTTTGTCTTCCCGCTAACTGCGGCTTGTACTGGGGAGGGGGAAAGGGTAAGGTGATTGGTAAAGTCCAGTCTGTTCTGGCCATCACAAAGATTCTCAGACACCTAGAATCCAGAACCTCTCTACCCCTTCCCCTCCTCCCTTTCCAAGGGGGGTTTGTACTCACCTGGCCCCGACCTGGATCTGCCCGCAGTTGCAATTACTTTCCCTTCCTCCTGTTCCATGAGGAGGTTAGAAGGGTTCTGGGCTGCTGGTACCGCTAGTGGGGCTAGTACAGCAAGCCGACCGCTTTCCACTGCCTTGCTCTGTCTCCACGCCGCTCTCCACGCTTTCTCCTGCCGTTTTTAACACTTCCGGGTTGTGCTGTAACTCCAACGCCGCCCACTTCCTTTGATGCGGCCGTGTACCAGAGTAAGGCTTGGAGAGCAGTACTTCCTGTAAAAAGATTTCCGGCAATGAAGAGAGCGGCTGGCAGCGGTGGTTCATGCACATCCAGCGATGGCGCGGCCTCCCTGCGGCCAGAGCGCTGGTGCAACCTTGGGGGCGACCTGTGAGAAGGACAAGCCTGCAGGTTAGTTCAGTGCTCCCCGGCCTCCCTAAAACCTGTCTCAACAGGGGACCATCAGACCCTCCCTGGTCATTTGGTCTTTAAACAAAACAAACATGCTGCTGTGTTTGGGAGAAACACAATCAATACTGGGGCTTAAGGGGAAGGGTGGGGACTTATAACAAGCTGTCAATTGTGTTTCCTGTGGGGAGGAGCCCTCATCTCTCAGGTGTGCCATCCTGGAAGGTGACAGGAAAAAAATACATTTCTAAAAGGAAAAAAAGTAATTTGAAACTGATCGTGGAGATTTTAGGGGGACCCCCAAGCAATTTTTTTTTGAATTTTTGGTTCAGGGTTCCCCTTAACCACTTCAATACAGGGCACTTAGACACCTTCCTGCCCAGACCAATTTTCAGCTTTCAGCGCTGTCGCAGTTTGAATGACAATGACGCGGTTATGCTACACTGTGCCCAAACTAAATTTTTATCATTTTGTTCCCACAAATAGAGCTTTCTTTTGGTGGTATTTGATCACCTCTGCGGTTTTTATTTTTTGCTAATCAAATAAAAAAAGACCGAAAATTTTGAAAAAAATAAAAGTTTTGCTTTTGTTTCTGTTAAAAAAAATTGTAAATAAGTAAGTTTTCTCTTTCACTGATGGGCACTGATAAGGCGGCACTGACAGGCACTGATACGGCAGCACCAATGAGCGGGCACTGACGGGCACTGACAATGGGCACTGATATGCGGCACTGATGGGCACTGGTAGGCGGCACTCATATGCAGCACTGATGGCCATTGATAGGCGGCACTGATGGGCACTGATGGGTGGCACTGGGTGGCACTGATGGGCGACACTGATGGGCAATGAAAGGCAGCACTGCTGGGCACTGCTAGGCACTGATAGGGTGGCACTGATAGGCGTCACTGCTGGGCACTGATGGGCACTGATAGGCGGCACTGCTGGGCACTGATACGCTGCACTAAAATGAGGCACTGATGGGCATCCCTGGTGGCACTGGCAGTGGCAGGCATTGCAGTGGGCACTGACTGGCAGCTGCCTGGGCACAGATTGGCAGCTGCCTGGGCACACAGTGGCATTTCCCTGGTGGTCTAGGGGCATACCTGATGGTCCAGTGTGGATCGCTTCCCTGGTGGTCCTGGGCGGCATCCCTGGTGGTCCTGGGTAGAATCTGAGGGGGGGCTGTGCTGATAAACAATCAGCACAGACCCCCCCTGTCAGGAGAGCAGCCGATCGGCTCTCCTCTACTCGCGTCTGTCAGACGCGAGTGAGGAAAAGCCGATCACCGGCTCTTCCTATTTACATCGTGATCAGCCGTGATTGGACACGGCTGATCACGTGGTAAAGAGTCTCCGTCGGAGACTCTTTACCTAGATCGGTGTTGCAGAGTGTCAGACTGACACCCCGCAACAACGATCGCCGTGATGCGCACCCCAGGGAGCGCGCAGCGGCTCGATATTCCTGATCACGCCATATGACGTCCGATCAGGAATATCAAACCACTTTGCCGCCGTCATTCTGTAATAGGGCGGGCGGCAAGTGGTTAATATTCATACCAGATCAAAGGGCCTGCTAATGGACTGGGGGGGAACCCATGCCATTTTTTTCAATAAGTTTTATCTATATTGCCGAGACCTGAAAATTCATTACAATACTTTTTTCCTTTAATGTAATTTTGCTGTGCTACTGTTCTAAACATGGGAAAACTGCGCCACTTTACAGGCATACTATAGACACCGCCAGGCACGATATTTAACCACTTCTGTCCCCCCTTTTGCAGGCATACTATAGACACCCCCCAGGCACAATATTTAACCACTTCCTTCCCCTTATATGATGTCCTTGGCTCCCCTGCCATCTAGGGGGTGCGCGCGCGTCACTCGGGAGCCGCTGCGCATGTCTGGCAGCTGCGATGTCCACCGGGTACCCGCGATTGCTGGTAAGAGAGCACGGACGTGGATCTGTGTGTGTAAACACACAGATCCACATCCTGTCAGGGAGAGGAGACCGATCGTGTGTTCCCAGTACAAAGGAACACAGATTGGTCTCCTCCCCTTGTGAGTCCCCTTCCCCTACAGTTAGAATCACTCCCTAGGTAACACACTTAACCCCTTGATCACCCCCTAGTGTTAACCCCTTCCCTGCCAGTGACATTTATACAGTAATCAGTGCATTTTTGTAGCGCTAATCGATGTATAAATGTGAACGGTCCCAAAATAGTGTCAAAAGTGTCTGATATGTACGCCGCAATGTCAGTCAGAATAAAAATCGCAGATCACCGCCATTACTAGTAAAAAAAAAAAAAATTATGAAAATGCCATAAATCTATCCCCTATTTTTTAGACCCTATGACTTTTGCGCAAACCAATCAATATACGCTTATTGAGATTTTTTTCACCAAAAATATGTAGAAGAATACATATCTGCCTAAATGGAGAAAAAAATTGTTTTTGTTTTTTTTTTAAATTGGGGTATTTATTATAGCAAAACTTAAAAAATATTGTGTTTTTTCCAAACATGTCACTCTTCTTTTGTTTATAGCGCAATAATTAAAAACCACCGAGGTGATCAAATACCACCAAAAGAAAGCTCTATTTGTGGGGAAAAAATTATACAAATTTAATTTGGGTACCGTTTTGCATGTCCGCGCAATTGTCATTCAAAGTGTGACAGCGCTGAAAATTGAAAATTTGCCTGGGCAGGAAGGGGGTGAAAATGCCCTGTATTGAAGTGGTTAAAGAAATATTTCATTTTATTGTTTCACTTTAAGCATTAATCACTGCTTCTGAAAAAAAACAGCCATTTTTAAACTTTTTTTGCATTGATACATGTCCCCTGGGGCAGGACCCAGTTCCCCAAACACTTTTTATGACAATAACTTGCATATAAGTCTTTAAAATTAGCACTTTTGATTTTTCATGTTCGTGTCCCCCATAGACTTTAACGCTGTTCGTGTGTTTGTCCAAATTTTTTGCCTGTTCGCAAGTTCTGGTGCAAACCTTATTTCATCCTTATTTGACAGCATAAAGCTGCATAAAGCACCTGGACCAAATGGCATTCACCCACTGATTCCTAAGGCCCCATTCACACCTGAGAATTGTGTGGCTTGAAGCCTGAAGCTACAAAACGCTGGAGGGGAAAAAAAATCAATTATTCTCTATGGAGATGGTTCACATCTCCACTCCAAAAGCCAAAAGCTCCAAAACACCTGAAGCTCAAACAAGTTCTGGAACTTTTCTTTAGGCAGATTACAGGTGTTTTTCTGCTTTTTACATTGGTGACCTTTTTACCTGTACAAAATTGCGTCAAAATTGCTGAAAAAAACACGGCAAACATTGCGGCAAACTCACAACAAAAACTTTCTACCTGAAAACGCTATGCTCAGGTGTGAATTGGGCCTAAAAGAATTGAGCTCTGTCATTTCAAAGCCATTGTTTCAAATTTTTAGGGACTCTTTAATGACTGGACTAGTACCACTGGATTGGCGTAAGGCCAATGTGGTGCCTATATGTAAAAAGGGATAAAGGTCTTTACCAAGTAACTATATAACTGTAAGTTTTACTTTTATAGTTGGGAAGATACTGGAGAGTTTAATAAAAAGATGAGTTCTTGCTGGAAAAAAATATTTTAAGAAACAGACAGCATGGATTCCTGAAAGACAGAAGTTATCAGACAAATTTGATTTATTTTTATAAGGAGGTAAGTAAAACCTTAGCCAAAGGAATGGCTGTGGACGTGGTATACTTGGATTTTGAAAAAGCATTTGACACAGTTTCCCACACACGGCTAATGTTTAAGGTTAAGTCTACAGGCCTAGAAAAATCAGTTTGTAAATGGACAGAAAACTGGCCAAAAGACTGTATTCAGAGAGCAGTGGTTAATGATTTATACTCTGAAAGGTCTAAGGATATTAGTGATGTACCCCAAGGTTTAGCGTTGGCACCCTTACTTTGTGATATATTTTAATAAATTTTAAATGATATAGCATCTGTGATTAAAAGTACCATTCCAGTATTTTTCAGATGATACCAAGCTATACAGTGGAATAGCATCCTTACAGGATGTTTTCAATTTACAAGCCAACCTCAATGCATTGTTTAATTGGGCAACTATGTGGCAGATGAGGTTTAATGCTGATAAATGTAAAGTTATGCACTTGGGAGCTAAGAATATGCATGCATCATACATACTAGGGAGGTAAAACTGGGGGAATCAATAGTGGAGAAGGATCTGGGTGTTCTGGTAGATCATAAGCTTATTAATGGCATGCAATACCAAGCAGCAGTTTCCAAAGCCAGCAAATCCTTTACTGTATTAAGAGAGGTATAGACTCCAGAGAGTGAGAGAGAGAGAGAGATAATTTTGCCCCTGTACAAATCATTAGTAACACCTCATCTGGAATATGCAATTCAGTTTTGGGCACCAGTTCACAAAAATGATATTTGGGGAGCTGGAGAAAGTTTAGAGAAGAGTAACCAATTTGATATGAGGCATGGAGGAGCTCAGCTATGAGGAAAGATTAGAGGAACTGAATTTATTCTCTCTTGAGAAGAGGAGATTAAGGGGGAATATGATCAACATGAATAAATACATAAATGGTCCATACACACACACACACAATAAAATAAAAAATAACTAAATAACTAAATCTAAAATCAGACCTTTATCAAATGGAAAAGACCAGTTCATTAACAAGCTGGGTTCCACTCAAACTCATAGTCAACTTGAATTCAAAGCTCCTCCCCAGCCTTTAATTACTCTTCCTCATTTGATTACCTTTGACACAATCTTGGTTTCATTCCTTGTCCCCCCCCCCAACTGAGACAGAGTGTGTGTATATGTGCGTGTGTGTTCACTTTAATGATAAACAGACCTTAAAGGGAGTCTATACAGAGTAGACTAAAGACTAAATTAAACAACTGTCATTGATCACTTAGTGCCCCTATTCCTCATTCCAGCATATGGGTGTTGGCTGTTGCTTTTCCCCTGTAAGGTTATTGATCTGATCAGTCATCTGATATAAGCAAACCAAACACTCTATCCCTTGCTTGCGATAGAGACAATATACCTGCATTGTTCCTGTTCAAGCCTCCCGTTTGTCTGCCTTGCTTTGCTGTTGGACTTCTCTGTGTATGACCCGCAACGGATATTGGACTATTCCCTGAACTCAGCCTGCCTTATTACCCAGACTGTCATTGGATTGGATATTGGACTATTCCCTAAACTCAGCCTGCCTTATTACCTGGACCGTCTTAGAACCATGCTATTTGTCTGCTAAACTGCAAGTAGTCTGTTGTTCGCTCTGTTTGCATCTGTCCTAGTGTGGTGGCCAGGCACTATAACATTGTGTATAAGTCCTGGCGGCAACCAAGTACCTGTAGGCCTCTTTGTCTTAAGGAAAAAGGGGCTGCTATAGGTGAAGCACACAGTAGCTAGCTATAGTGTCTGACCACCTGCATTGAGTTAGACGTGATATTCATGACAACAACATAGATATTTGTTTAATTCTGTAGTCTTGCAAGAGCAAGGAACAAGCAGAGACTAATCTGCTACAATGTGTTTTTCTAGCCAAAAATCTGCTTGAGCCCATTCTCGGCATATTGCAATGCATGCATTGTAACATTCAAACTCTTTATATGGTTCTGTTTTAGACATGTGCATTTAGTTTCGTTCTGAATCGACAGACAATTTTTTCATTATTCAGAATTTCCGAATTACAAAAGTAACGAATTTAAACTAATCTGAAATAACGGTTCAAATAATAAAAAAAAAGCGAACAAATTCGAAAACAAATTAAAAAAAATAGAAATCAATTTTCTAAAAAATACAGTAATATAGAATATAAAACAATAAAGCAATAGCAGAAAAATAAAAGAATAGTAAAGAATAAAAGAAAGGGGGAAGTGCACAGGATAAAAGCCACGTCTGTAGAAATTGTGGAAGTAGAAATGGGGTAGTACTAAGTAATAGCAAAAAAGCGGACTTTTTAGGCTAAGAAACAATGGAGAAGAGACTAAAACAATCACATTTACTGAGATTAACAAAACATAGAATAATCAAAAGTAGATAAAATATAGCATATATGCATCTTAGGGCTCACTGCACTAAAGCTTAGATGCATATATGCTATATTTTATCTACTTTTGATTATTCTATGTTTTGTTAATCTCAATAAATTTGATTGATTTAGTATGTCTCTTCTCCATTGTTTCTTAGCCTAAAAAGTCAGCTTTTTTGGTATTACTTAGTACTACCCCATTTCTACTTCCTCAATAGTAAAGAATAGAATTTAATAGAATGTAATAAAATAGAACATGACCGTCTTCCAAAATTCGAATTCCAAATAGTATAAATTCGAATTCGAGTATAGATTGGAATATAATTCAAAACAATGGAAACTAAAATAGTATATATTAGTATACTACAAGTTGCACAATGAAGAAAAATTGTGTGTGTGATTCCGCGCAAAACCTCTAAAGAACTAACTAATAATAAACAATAAAGTGTGAAAACACTAAGTGTTAAAACAATATATGTGAATCCACAATTACGGAGAATGACTCTACGTATAATAGTTCATATATGAATGAAAAGTGACTTCAGTGCTGGTACATCAAGTGAAGTGACTAGTACATAAATATAATGTGACTTTAAAAGTGCAAGTGCGTTGATTGAAGATCTGGTGACTTTCGTGGTGTTGGAAACCCACTCGGGGCTCCCAGAACTCTCACCTTGATGACACAGTAAAAGTGCCTGTGTGAATCCGTTGGGTGCTGTACTCGTTCTGTTCCGATGCTGACGTTCTGATGCGTCTATGGGGAGGCAGTGCTCCCTCCGATGGATGGACTCCACATAGGGAATAATCAAAAGGAGGGGACTCCGATAGTGTGATAACGTATAGCCAAAGACTTTTATTAAAATAACTGCTTACATTAAAATAAGGGCAGTAGCGTTGAACAGCAGTAAAAAACAGCGTGGTTTCAATCCCCGCTACGTCCCTTCCGGTCCGCGCTGTTGTGTATCCGGTTACGTCCTACGCGTTACGTCATATCACATGACTTCCTCAGGGCACCGGATTGGCTATTGCTAAAAAATCAATAACTTAAAAATAAGCTAAAATGATGTGTCCAAATAAAGGATGGAGAAGATTATATGTATGTATGTATAGAACGTGCGGCCATACATAATAAAACTATTCTACGATCAATGTAATTGTAAATCTTGATAAAATTGATAAAAAATGAATAATTAGACTATATCTCATAGGGAATATTGTGTTAAAAACATTAAGAAGTAGGTATTATGTATCACTGATAAAGCAGTTTATATCGAGCTCTATATTGAGGCCTCTGGGAGAAAGTGCGTCTACGGAATATATCCATCGAGTTTCGTGTTTGGATAATTCGCGGATGCGGTTCAAACCTCTCCAATGAGTTTGGAGATGTTCGACTCCCCAAAATTCCAACCCCTTGGGGTCCCTATTGTGCTTCAACCTAAAATGCAAAGATACATTGTGATCTTTGTATCCGATTTTGATGTTATTAATGTGCTCCGCAATTCTAATCCGTAACAGTCTCTTTGTCCGGCCTATATAAATCAGGCCGCAAGGGCACCTTAGAGCGTAGACAACATAAGAACTGTTACATGTAATAAACTGTTTCATATCAAAAGACCGGTTGTTCAGCAGGAGGGAGGAGCCGGATGTGGGTGGCTAATTGGGGCGGCTGCTGATCCCGGGATGCCGGACGTCTCTCCCTCCAGCTCCGGCGTGCGGCCGAGATCGGCCTCGTCCCCTCTGTAACTCACCCGTCCTCCGCCCTGGAGCCTGACACCCCACACCGCCCCGCACGGCACCGCAGACCCCCGCAGTCATCTCGGGCACGGATCCCCGCAGCAACAGCGAAGCACCTCGGGTGTACTCAGGCAAGCCGGGGACTGAAGGAGGAGGATGGTTGCTAGGTGAGGACGTGCCACACTGAAGCGTCACAGCGCTGAACGGAGCTGCTGACAAGCACTGACAAGCGGCTGATTAACACAGGGTAGCCTCGTGTAAGGAAAATCTATGCTGCATGGAAAAAGCTGGGTAAGATCGGGTAGAAGCGGCTGAGGGGGTAAGTGTCTTACTCTAAATAAAATATACAGGACCCCCCTTCTTTGCAATGGACTAAAAATATCAGGTAAAACTTGTGGAATGTCAGTTTGCATCCTAGTATTACCAGCTAAATGTACAAGATATATGCTTGAAGATTACTGGGACCGGGACTCACATTAAAGCAGTAATTGATAGCAGTTTAATAGGAGCAGGACTGGTATCAGCGAAAAAGTCCCTTCTCAGAGGGGTTTAACCCGGATGGGTACCCCCTCTGTGTGAGCAGGTCTGGTATCAGCGAAAATAGTCCCTTCTCTGAGGGGTATTAACCCGGATGGGTACCCCCTTTGTGTCTATCTGATCTTTCTCGTTTTTTCCCTTTACCCTTTTTCCTTTGTGTGTTGTTCTTTCCTTCTCCTCCTGAGAATTTTAAACTAGAGCAACTGTATAGTGTGGATATAGGGCATAGGCGTAATCCTAGGAAAACTAGAGGGCCTTTGGAAATACCCGACCCAAAGAGGCCGGAGGAAAGTAATCCCTCGGCCGATCGCATAGTGTACCAGAGAGGGTCGACCACACATACTAGAGTATAATACAAACTACACCGGCAGAATATCCACACCTGGTCCACCAGATCCCCAGCACAAACAGCATAATGAAGGGGAGAGGAGAGAAGGCTGCCACAGCCAGTTCGGCCAGTAGTAGTACCAGTAGAACAAGTGTAAGCCCGGGCGCCATAAGGAAATACATGGTCCAAGATGGGAATAAAGGAAGCCCAGGAAAGGTAGGGGGGTCTAAATGCAAAACCCCCGAACCTCTACTCAAAATAAGCACACAAAGACAATTAGCGGAGATGGAGACCCACATCGTGGGTACGGAGACAACGGAAGAGGCCTCTAGGGTCCCCCAGGAAGATAAACAACTAACAACAAAAAATGAGATGGCAGAAATGTTCGCAAGATTAGAAACACTAATTAAAAGAGAGATCGGAGCAATTCGACAAGATATGGGCCATACACTAAAAAGAGTAGAGGAGTTGGAGACAACAACGGACACTCAGGGAATGGAGATAAAAATCCTTAAACAGCAGATGGAAGAAATCCAGAAAGAACAAAGAAACCTACGGTACAAACTGGAAGATCAGGAGAACCGGAATAGGAGGAAGAACCTGCGGATAAGAGGCTTGCCCGAGGTGGAGGGGGGGAAAGAGAACCTACAAGAAATAATCAATCAAATCTTTGGAGAGCGTCTTGATCCAACTGACAATAGACCAAAGATCAAGCTAGAGCGGGCCCACAGGATAAGAAAGCCAGTGGAAATCAGGGGGGACGCCCCACGAGATGTTATTGTCAGGTTCCATAATTTCCAGGATAAAGAAAGGATCAAATCAAGTATGAGAACAAACCAACAAGTGAAATATGGAGAGATAAACCTACAGATCTTCCCAGATTTATCTGCAGAGACCCTGGCTAGGAGAAGAATCCTCAAACCACTTCTTGCCCAACTCAGAGCGAATGATGTCCAATACTCATGGGGCTTCCCGGCTTGCTTGACAGGACACAAGGAAGGTCGTTCAGCGACATTCAGGTTCCCCGAAGAGACACAAAAATTTTGCCAACGCTTGGAGGTACCATTGGTGGAAATTCCGGGTTGGTGGGAAAAATCTGAAACTCAAGATAGTAGGGAGGGGACCTACACCTAGAAACCAGTTACTAAAATGATGCGACCATAAAGAAGAGACATAAGACTGTATCACAATTAGATATATAGATAACGTTTGGACCAATTTGTAAAGGGGAAGAAGAAGTAAGAGGGAAGGGAAAGGAAGAAAGGGTAAAAGAAGGGGGGGGGGGGAAGGAAAAAAAAAAAAGAGCGCGGTGGAGGTTGGGGGGTGTGGGTCCGGGGGGGGGGAGCGGGGAGGAGGGGGGGAGACGGGCATTCAGGGGGGAGCGGGTGGATCCAAGGAAGGTACCCCCGAGCTCAACCTCTAGGGGGAGAACCGTAGGGCCGGGAGGAGTTAGTGGGGCCACGGTTAAAAGGGCCATGAGAGGGTCCGGTACCCCAAAAGGGGGGGAGAAGGAGGGGAGAGTAGGGGGGAGGACAAGGGGGGGATAAGGGAGGGGCAAGGGTTAGAGGGGGGGAGTGGGGGAGGGGGGAGTGGGGGGAGGGGCGAGACCAGTACAAACCTCATTGTCTCCTGTTGTGGTTGCGGTTGGGTCTTGGAAAGAAGAATAAATGGTTGGAATTAACTTGGTAACATATAATGTGAGGGGGCTCAACTCGCCCATAAAGTGCGCGAACGTGATGGGCGAGCTGAGATCCAATAAAGCCGAGGTGGTCTTCCTCCAGGAGACACATCTATACCTGGGGAGAAATCAGAGGATTTCGTCAAGGGACTACCCGTGTTGGTTTTGTAGCGACTCCCCGATAAGGGGAGCAAAAGGGGTAGCTATTGGTTTTGCTAGGGGAACCCGTTTCCAGATAGAGGAGAGAATGACTGACCCGGAGGGCCGATTTTTGTTTCTGAGGGGAAAGCTAAACGGTGAGGAATATACATTAGCTAACATCTACTGCCCTAACAACAATCCAAGTAAATATCTAATTGGAGTATTATCAAAGCTAGAGAGTTACAGGAGAGGGAGGATTATTGTGGCAGGAGACCTGAATCTATGCCTAGAGCCAGGCAGAGATAATGCGTCGCGTGCCCGGGGGACTGGAGGGGTATGGCTGAATAAACTTAAAAAAAAATTGCACCAGTCTCAACTAGTCAATGTCTGGAGGATGCAACATCAAAAAATATTGGATTACACTTACTACTCCCCCGTGCACGCGACATATTCAAGACTTGACTATATTTTTGTAGATCATAGGTTTTTAGAAGAGGTAGAAAATACAAATATTGGATCTATAACTTTCTCGGACCACGCCCCGGTGACATTACGAATAAAACAAAACAATCAAACACCCCCGTTTTACAATTGGAGACTAAACGAAGATCTCCTTCATGATAAGGAAATTGACAAATTAATAAATGAAGAACTGGAATTTTATTTTAGAACCAATTCCTCTGAAGAAATGTCAGAAGCAATAGTCTGGGAGGCCCACAAGGCTTATATCAGGGGGATAATAATAAAGGCGGGAGTGGAGAAAGAAAGAAGGCAGAACAAAGTCTTGTGTACACTTCAGGAGGAGGTGAAAAAATTAGAAAGGCAGCATAAGGACACGAGGGAAAGAGGGATCCTGGGGAAACTATATGGTACTAGAGAGGCCTTGAGACAGCAGATAGAGGCAGAAAATCGTAAAAAATACAATTTAGTCAAAAAAGAAAGATACATTTCTGGTAATAAACCAGGTCGACTCCTGGCGAGGGCACTAAGCAAAAAGAAAAGTAATAATTACATTGACAAGATAAAGACGAAATCAGGAGAATTTAAATACACGGATAAGGACATAGCAAAAACCTTTCAGGAATTCTATGGGGAACTCTACTCAATAAATACAAAGGATAAGGACAAAGTGAGAGAGCAAAAACGAGAAAAAATTAAAAACTATTTAAAAGATACCGGGATGATTAAGATATCAAAAGAGGAGAGTCTTGTGTTAGAAGTCCCCATTACAGAGGCCGAGGTAAGGAAAGCTATTAAGGAGATCCAGACAGGAAAGAGCCCGGGTCCAGACGGACTGACAGTACTATATTATAAGAAATACCAAGAGCATCTAGTCCCAAAATTATGTACCTACATGAATGAGATAGGAGAGAGAGGGGAAATGAGTAGAGACGCATTGGCAGCTACTATAGCGATAATTCACAAGGAGGGAAAGGACAACACACTGTGCTCTAGTTTTAGGCCCATATCCCTCTTAAATAATGACACAAAAATCTTCGCAAAAGTTATTGCGGGTAGAGTTAAGCAAACAATGAAAAATATCATCCATCCTGATCAAGTGGGGTTCATACCAGGTAGACAAGGTAGGGACAATTGTATTAAAACGCTCTTGATAACCCAGGAAATTAAAAAGAGCGGGGTCCCAGGACTACTGCTATCAATAGATGCTGAAAAAGCATTCGATAGAGTAGACTGGGACTTCATGATAGAAACACTCAAAGAAGTGGGCTATGGGTAGAGGATTTGCAGTTGGATAAGGGCGCTCTATACAAAACCTTCAGCGAGAGTCAAAATAAACGGGACCTTATCCGAGCCTTTTAATATGTATAACGGAACTAGACAGGGATGCCCAATCTCCCCAATGCTCTTCCTGATAGTATTGGAACCCCTCCTTGTTAGTATAAGACAGAACCCAGACATTGGAGGAGTCAATATAGGGGGAATTGAGTATAAGCTCGCCGCCTTTGCGGATGATATTCTCCTCTACATAACAAATCCAAGAATTTCCCTTCCGAATGTCCTGGCTACATTAGAAGAGTACGGGAAACTGTCTAATTTTAAAGTAAACACTACCAAGTCAGAAGTACTAGATATCAACCCAAATAAGACCAGAGATTTCACCCATCAAAAACATTTTCCTTTTAGGTGGGAGAAGGAAGCTCTAAACTATCTAGGAATTAAAATCACAACGTCCGTAGAAGAACTATACCAGGCGAATTTCATCCCGCTCATAAACGAGGTTAAATTAGAACTAAATAGAATTCAGCAGGGGCAACTGTCGTGGTCGGGAAGAATTAATATATTCAAAATGGTTTTGTTACCAAAAATAACATACAAAATGCAAATGCTCCCAGTTACTCTCCCACCTGGTTACCTTAAAAGGCTGCACTCAATGATATCAAAGTTTATATGGAAAGGGAAAATACCACGGATAAAATATAATCAATTAATAAACACTAAAAGTAAAGGGGGATGGGGAGCACCTGACATCAGTAAATATTATGAAGCTATTGCACTGGGGAGGGTAGTAGATTGGGTTAAAAATAAAGGTAAACACTGGGTAGAAATTGAAAATAATGTTAGTAAGTTAAAACTTCACAAAATAATATGGTGCCCACCAAAATTAAGAAAACAAGATATAAAATTGCACGAAATCACTAGTCACGCACTTAGAATATGGGATCGGATCCATAAAAGGGAACACTGGGAATATAATTCACCGCTAATGTCATTGAAGGAAGTAGAATATTTTCCACCGGGGAAGGAAGAGTGGTTCGGGAAATGGCTCCTTGACGAGAATTTGCAATTAAAAGACGTAATAGACAGGGGGAAAATATGTTCAATCCAGGAGCTTAAGAAAAGAGGAGACAAGATAAATATCAATCCATGGCGCTACGGTCAATTAAAACATTTTGTTGAATCTTTGCCACAACCAATTAGAACATCGAAAAATCTACTCCCACTAGAAAAAATATGTATGGAATCAGACGAAAAAAGGGGCTTTTCTAGAATATATAAAATACTGGTAGAGCTGAAGAGGGTAGATACCTTGGCTTTTATAAGTAAATGGGAGAAGGAGTTAGGTTTAACACTGGCAGAGACAGAAGTAGATCTGATATTAAAGCGTCTTTTGACCACGTCAGTTAATTATAAATTGCTAGAGTTAAACTACAAGTGTTTAACAAGAATGTACATGACCCCGGACAAGATGCATAAAATCGATAAGGACAAATCTCGGCTATGCTGGAGGGGATGTAGTGAAATTGGGACGATGGCCCATGTGTGGTGGTCGTGTCCTGAGATAGGGGTCTTCTGGGACGAGATCAGGAAATATATTAAAGAGATTACAAACTATGATGTACCAAGGGATCCCAGGGTTCTTCTGTTTCATTTGAGCGAGATGCCCACCAGGGCCTACCTCAGAACACTTCTACCCCACCTCATAGATGCAGCTAAGAGCCTAATCCCTAAAAACTGGAATAGAAAAGAAAGGCCATCCATGAGGGATTGGATTAATAAAATAAATGAGATACAGGATTTGGAGTACTTAAGGTTCAGTGACGGGATAAAAATGGAGGTGTATTGGATAAAGTGGGGAGAGTGGGAGAAATTTAAAAAATCCATAAGAGCAGCTGAGATATGGTCAACTTGAGCAGTGAAGGGGGCAGACCCTGAGCTAGGGGGAGCAAGGGGAAATCAACAAAAAGAAGAAGGAAAGAAAGGGAAAAAAAAAAAAAAAAAGGAGACGGGAGGGAGTACGGTCTCGGGAAGGGTGGGGTAAGGGGGGGTGGGGGCGGAGGGTAGGGAGTAAGTAACTAACGGTTTATTTTGGAAATAGTGGGGGGGATGTTATTCCCGTATTCTTGCTTGTGTTAAGAAATATCCCAATCAATGAAATAGAGTAAAAGCCATAATGATGTGCTGAAAATAAAGGGAAGTATTTTTTGAATTTCAATTTGAAAAAACTACTCCCATGGTTTACCTTCTCGCTGATGTGGCAAAAAAAAAATAATAAAAAATAAAAAAAAAAAAAAAAAAAGACCGGTTGTTCACTGGAGAGATGAAACTATCAATACCCCTTAAAGGTCTAGCGACCGCTCTGCATGCTTTACATTTTCTGCATGCAAAGAACCCGTTGCGATCCAAAAAGTCTGGGGGCGTTGAGGGGGGTCTAGCACTTTCTTAACTACTTTGTCACCAAAATTGGTGGTTTTTCTATAGATGAATTGAGGAGTAGCTGGCAGCACACTTGTCAGTTTTTTGTCCATCAAAAGAATATGCAAGTGTTTTTTAAAGATTTCTTCAACTTCCTTATATTGGAATGGAATTGGGATATGATATGAAACCCCATTCATTATTGCAGTTATTTCCTTTCTCAGAGGGGATTTCCTTGGTTGTTTCTTGTAGGCAAATTGCTCTTGGGAGGGCTGCCACTTCATCTACCACTTTCTTTAACATATCAGGTTTATAACCTTTGGCCACAAATCTTTCAGTGAGGATCCTTGATTGGAGAAAAAATTCGGTTTCTTCTGAACAATTTCTTTTCACCCTCATGATCTGTCCTTTTGGGATGTTTTTTAGCCATAGAGGGTGATGGCCGCTGGTAATGGGAAGATAACTGTTCCTATCTGTCTTTTTGAAGAACACTTTAGTCTCCAATTTATCCTCCCGTCGATAGATGGTTACATCCAGAAAGTTAATCGTGTCACTGTGCCAGTTTGAAGTTAGTCTAATGTTATTGTTATTACAATTTAAAACCTGTAAAAACTGTTCCAATGACTCAGATGGTCCGGCCCAAATAAAAAATAAATCATCAATAAAACGTTTATAAAAAATTAATTCTGAGCGCTGGTCTTTAAAAATGGTCTTATCCTCCCACTCCGCCATAAAGAGATTTGCGATGCTCGGCGCAAATTTAGCACCCATCGCCACTCCTCTCTGTTGTATATAAAAGGTGTCTCCATACCAAAAATAATTATGACCGAGACAAAAATCAAGGGCATTCCTCAAAAAAACTTTTTGGTTATGGGGTAGGTCATCCCTTTGGCAAAGGGCCCAATTGAGTGCCAACAAGGCATCGTCATGCTGTATGATAGAATACAAAGAAGAGACGTCCACTGTGACAAGAAGGACCTGTGGTCTACCCGCTAGGTCTATGTTCTGCAGAGAATTTAAAAAGTTTTTTGTATCTTTCAGATACGACCTAGTGCTCATAACGCTTTTTTGTAAAAAGCAATCTAGGTATTGTCCCATTCTTGCAGAAACGGACCCTATACTATTTACTATGGGTCTTGCTGGAGGATTAGAAGGGTCTTTATGTATCTTCGGCAGGGTATATAACGTAGGAATACGACTACTCGAAGGTACCAAAAACTGCTTCTCTTTGTCGCTTAAGACTCCACTCCTTGATCCCATCTCTACCAAAATCTTCAATTGGTCCCTATAGGCATGGGTAGGATCTCTCTCCAAGGGTTTGTATGTTACTTGATCAGATAACATCTCTATGATCTGGTTATGATACATTTCCTTCGGGAGTATCACCACCCCTCCTCCCTTATCTGCCGGCCTTATAATAATTTCTTTCCGTTTTTCCAACAGAGAGATACCTTCACTGATGTGTCTCACGTTCACTTTTTTATTTGGTTTAAGTTGTTCCAAATCACGTATAATTAGTCCCTTGAACACCTCGACTTGATGATTAGGATTATTCAAGGGGTTGAACAGAGACTTATTTTTTAAGCCACTGTTAATCACTGTATTAGGTTTTCTAGTGACAGTGGTGGTAGATGGAGGAGCGCACCCTAGAAAATATTTTTTGATATTTAATTTTCTGATATATTTATGAATATCGATGAAAACGTCAAATTTATTAATGGGTTTTTTTAGGCCACATTTGAGACCCAAATTTAAAATATTCAATTCCTTGTGCGTTAGTTCGACTTCAGACAAATTAAAAATACCTCCTACTCGGACACCCTTCTTCTTTTTTTGGATTCTAGATCCTGCCCTACATCCTCTGTATTGCCTTTTTCGTTCTTCTCTTGTTGTGGATGCTGTTCCTTCCGCTGAGGAGGTTTTTGGTAATTCCAGGGTTTTGGACCTCTGTGCTGAAATGGAAGTGGTGGACCTCTGTGCTGAGATGGAGGTTGTGGACCTCTGTACTGGAATGGGGGTTGTGGACCCCTGTACTGGCTCGGGGTCTGGGAGTATGGTGGAGGTCTCCCTCTCCGTGGGGGTGGTCCCCGTCCCCTTTGTTGGAACCCCCTCCCTCTCCCTAAAAAAGGACGTGGCTGCGGTTGATTGCTGTAATATTCCTGATTGGTCTGATATTCCTACAATGGTTGAAATTTATTATATACAGGAATATCAAATAAACCGGGTGGATTGTATTCCTTCTGATTATTTCCTTTTTGTTTACCATGTCTCTTTAACCCTCTACCTTTTCCTCCACCTCTTTGAATTGGAGTGGAGAATTTGGGGGAGCGTATGGTTTCCTCTGCATAATCATTATCATACACATATTGGTTGATCGGTGTGGGGTTGGGGTTAATTTGGTTTGGTGCTTGAATGGGGCCCTGGGATTCTTGGGATGGTGGGAGAGTACCCTCTTTGCTACTGGGTACTTGCTGCCAAGAGTATACAAGATTTGATTTAAAATCTTCTAAATCCCTGTGATACTTCTTAATTTTCTTTTTTTGTGTTTCCCTATCTACTTTTTCTAATCTTTTTTGGACTCTATTGTTAAAATCAATGATGAGCTGACTATCCTTGATTGGCTCTAATTGATGCTGTAGGTCAGTGATTTTTAACTCTATGTTTGCCATTTTGCGTTTTTTTCTCTGGAGTACTAGTTCCTGCAATTTATAGCCAACTCCATTAAAAAAATCTAACCACTCTTGGGCTGAGCCTTGGTCTTCAAGACCGTCTTGTGGGGGCAACATCCCACCTTAGACTTCTTATAATAATTTTCTCTTTTATGTATTGCTCAAGGGTGCAAATATCCCACCAGGTGCGTACCTGTTTCTCTAAAGTATGGCTCAATGCTGACAAAGCTCCATTATAATTAATCTCTGTGGTGGTGGGTTCATTCACAGTGAACAAAGCATTTATGTCTATATGTCTACTACTTAGATATCTGAGAACATCCATGGCTGCGGAGAAAAAATAAATAAAACCGTATGCCCCCATTGGCTGTTGTACCTGCCACTGGTATAAAAACCGGCTGAATGATAGGTGGATTACGCCCTTAGATGACGTCCAGAAGTGACGAAACGCGTCAGGGTCGTAATCCACCGGAAGTGACGTGTGCGTTCCACGCACCGGAAGGAACCAGGAAGCAAGTGAAACCATCTGCACACAGCGAACGCTCTGGCAACTCCTCCCGGGAGACGTAGATTAAGGCACAGTGCACTTTACAAATGCTCTTACTGCTTTACTATTGTTTTTATCTGGTACGCAGCTTTTAAGGGGGGAGGGAATACTTCATGTCAATAAACTTATCATTAGCAATATTATATTGGGTCTCCTTGCTGTACCCAGCCACCCACACCACGCTTGCCTTTTTTACTACTGGAATCGATTCTATTATACCTTTTTTATACTTTTATGGATTGTTGATGATCGTGATTGATCAAATAAATGCCAATTGAATTTTTGGATTTACACCATGTGGAGGCTCCTTGTTTCTTTCTTTGTACATGGTTACCATTGCTGACCAAGACGGAGATTGTGTAGACCATCCGGGCAGGATCCTGGCCCCCCATTTGGAGGAAGAGGTTTACCAGCACATGACCTGCTCCCATACTGTCATCCATCCTAAGACAGTGCAAGCCTTTTTGACTCACCGCCAACGGCCTGTGAGTCCACCAAAGTTGGTAAGAGTACCTTATCCCTTATGTTGATTCAGATCATTACGGAGGAGATATTTATGGATCATTTGCATTGTATGGAATCCGCCTTATTTGCATGATATATCATTGGGACTAGATTACTTCCAGACCCATTTGGTGGCCACACCTCTTATTTTAATTTTGGACATTTTCACTATTATTATCTCCTAAGTTTTTTATTCTATTTCCTTTTGGAATGTGGACACTTTAAGTTATCACGTTATTTTTTATTATTGTATTTCTCCATTTATATTTCCCTTATCTTCACTGATAAATGAGTGTTTTCATATGTTGTTACACTACACATTTGATATTTATTTTTTCAAAAATATGTAATCTAGAGACGAGATAAGATTACTCTTTACTTCACTGTGGAATAATTTTTTCTTCTTTTGGAAATTAATTTTTTATATAGAGGTTTATATTTTAGCGCTACACTATTTATGTTTATGTATTACGCTATATGAGTTTGTTTTTTCCCCTTATGGTATATCATTAATCGAGAATGCTAGCGACATCTGGTGGTTGGTTATAGAAGATGGAAGGTTACTAAAAAACAACAGTACAAAGGCTTGTTTTTTCTGGAATTGTGGTGAGTGCAATCTCACTGGGGGACACCCCCTCACGCGGTGTTGTTTTCCTGGTGACAAGAAACTCTTCATATGCACAGACTGGAATTCTTTTGAACTGTCCTATACATCTTCTTTATCATTTTTGTCTCACTTATATGTGTCTTGACATCGGGCACACAGCGCTGCTGCAAATAAGGAATCAGAGACTTGGCACCATTGTTTTACACCTTTTTGCTTATGTATATATGTTTTTCATTTAAGTAGCTGCTTTATTTTATTTTACTACATTTGATTTCAGGAGTGGTCCTAGGCGCAGAGCATTGTGAGATATAGGCGATAGTTCCCACAACATTTTGCATACGGTTTTATTTATTTTTTCTCCGCAGCCATAGATGTTCTCAGATATCTAAGTAGTAGACATATAGACATAAATGCTTTGTTTACTGTGAATGAACCCACCACCACAGAGATTAATTATAATGGAGCTTTGTCAGCATTGAGCCATACTTTAGAGAAACAGGTACGCACCTGGTGGGATATTTGCACTCTTGAGCAATACATAAAAGAGAAAATTATTATAAGAAGTCTAAGGTGGGATGTTGCCCCACAAGACGGTCTTGAAGACCAAGGCTCAGCCCAAGAGTGGTTAGATTTTTTTAATGGAGTTGGCTATAAATTGCAGGAACTAGTACTCCAGAGAAAAAAACGCAAAATGGCAAACATAGAGTTAAAAATCACTGACCTACAGCATCAATTAGAGCCAATCAAGGATAGTCAGCTCATCATTGATTTTAACAATAGAGTCCAAAAAAGATTAGAAAAAGTAGATAGGGAAACACAAAAAAAGAAAATTAAGAAGTATCACAGGGATTTAGAAGATTTTAAATCAAATCTTATACTCTTGGCAGCAAGTACCCAGTAGCAAAGAGGGTACTCTCCCACCATCCCAAGAATCCCAGGGCCCCATTCAAGCACCAAACCAAATTAACCCCAACCCCACACCGATCAACCAATATGTGTATGATAATGATTATGCAGAGGAAACCATACGCTCCCCCAAATTCTCCACTCCAATTCAAAGAGGTGGAGGAAAAGGTAGAGGGTTAAAGAGACATGGTAAACAAAAAGGAAATAATCAGAAGGAATACAATCCACCCGGTTTATTTGATATTCCTGTATATAATAAATTTCAACCATTGTAGGAATATCAGACCAATCAGGAATATTACAGCAATCAACCGCAGCCACGTCCTTTTTTAGGGAGAGGGAGGGGGTTCCAACAAAGGGGACGGGGACCACCCCCACGGAGAGGGAGACCTCCACCATACTCCCAGACCCCGAGCCAGTACAGGGGTCCACAACCCCCATTCCAGTACAGAGGTCCACAACCTCCATCTCAGCACAGAGGTCCACCACTTCCATTTCAGCACAGAGGTCCAAAACCCTGGAATTACCAAAAACCTCCTCAGCGGAAGGAACAGCATCCACAACAAGAGAAGAACGAAAAAGGCAATACAGAGGATGTAGGGCAGGATCTAGAATCCAAAAAAAGAAGAAGGGTGTCCGAGTAGGAGGTATTTTTAATTTGTCTGAAGTCGAACTAACGCACAAGGAATTGAATATTTTAAATTTGGGTCTCAAATGTGGCCTAAAAAAACCCATTAATAAATTTGATGTTTTCATCGATATTCATAAATACATCAGAAAATTAAATATCAAAAAATATTTTCTAGGGTGCGCTCCTCCATCTACCACCACTGTCACTAGAAAACCTAATACAGTGATTAACATTGGCTTAAAAAATAAGTCTCTGTTCAACCCCTTGAATAATCCTAATCATCAAGTCGAGGTGTTCAAGGGACTAATTATACGTGATTTGGAACAGCTTAAACCAAATAAAAAAGTGAACGTGAGACACATAAGTGAAGGTATCTCTCTGTTGGAAAAACGGAAAGAAATTATTATAAGGCCGGCAGATAAGGGAGGAGGGGTGGTGATACTCCCGAAGGAAATGTATCATAACCAGATCATAGAGATGTTATCTGATCAAGTAACATACAAACCCTTGGAGAGAGATCCTACCCATGCCTATAGGGACCAATTGAAGATTTTGGTAGAGATGGGATCAAGGAGTGGAGTCTTAAGCGACAAAGAGAAGCAGTTTTTGGTACCTTCGAGTAGTCGTATTCCTACGTTATATACCCTGCCGAAGATACATAAAGACCCTTCTAATCCTCCAGCAAGACCCATAGTAAATAGTATAGGGTCCGTTTCTGCAAGAATGGGACAATACCTAGATTGCTTTTTACAAAAAAGCGTTATGAGCACTAGGTCGTATCTGAAAGATACAAAAAACTTTTTAAATTCTCTGCAGAACATAGACCTAGCGGGTAGACCACAGGTCCTTCTTGTCACAGCGGACGTCTCTTCTTTGTATTCTATCATACAGCATGACGATGCCTTGTTGGCACTCAATTGGGCCCTTTGCCAAAGGGATGACCTACCCCATAACCAAAAAGTTTTTTTGAGGAATGCCCTTGATTTTTGTCTCGGTCAAAATTATTTTTGGTATGGAGACACCTTTTATATACAACAGAGAGGAGTGGCGATGGGTGCTAAATTTGCGCCGAGCATCGCAAATCTCTTTATGGCGGAGTGGGAGGATAAGACCATTTTTAAAGACCAGCGCTCAGAATTAATTTTTTATAAATGTTTTATTGATGATTTATTTTTTATTTGGGCCGGACCATCTGAGTCATTGGAACAGTTTTTACAGGTTTTAAATTGTAATAACAATAACATTAGACTAACTTCAAACTGGCACAGTGACACGATTAACTTTCTGGATGTAACCATCTATCGACGGGAGGATAAATTGGAGACTAAAGTGTTCTTCAAAAAGACAGATAGGAACAGTTATCTTCCCATTACCAGTGGCCATCACCCTCTATGGCTAAAAAACATCCCAAAAGGACAGATCATGAGGGTGAAAAGAAATTGTTCAGAAGAAACCGAATTTTTTCTCCAATCAAGGATCCTCACTGAAAGATTTGTGGTCAAAGGTTATAAACCTGATATGTTAAAGAAAGTGGTAGATGAAGTGGCAGCCCTCCCAAGAGCAATTTGCCTACAAGAAACAACCAAGGAAATCCCCTCTGAGAAAGGAAATAACTGCAATAATGAATGGGGTTTCATATCCCAATTCCATTCCCAATATAAGGAAGTTGAAGAAATCTTTAAAAAACACTTGCATATTCTTTTGATGGACAAAAAACTGACAAGTGTGCTGCCAGCTACTCCTCAATTCATCTATAGAAAACCACCAATTTTGGTGACAAAGTAGTTAAGAAAGTGCTAGACCCCCCTCAACGCCCCCAGACTTTTTGGGATCGCAACGGGTTCTTTGCATGCAGAAAATGTAAAGCATGCAGAGAGGTCGCTAGACCTTTAAGGGGTATTGATAGTTTCATCTCTCCAGTGAACAACCGGTCTTTTGATATTAAACAGTTTATTACATGTAACAGTTCTTATGTTGTCTACGCTCTAAGGTGCCCTTGCGGCCTGATTTATATAGGCCTGACAAAGAGACTGTTACGGATTAGAATTGCGGAGCACATTAATAACATCAAAATCGGATACAAAGATCACAATGTATCTTTGCATTTTAGGTTGAAGCACAATAGGGACCCCAAGGGGTTGGAATTTTGGGGAGTCGAACATTTCCAAACTCATTGGAGAGGTTTGAACCGCATCCGCGAATTATCCAAACACGAAACTCGATGGATATATTCCGTAGACGCACTTTCTCCCAGAGGCCTCAATATAGAGCTCGATATAAACTGCTTTATCAGTGATACATAATACCTACTTCTTAATGTTTTTAACACAATATTCCCTATGAGATATAGTCTAATTATTCATTTTTTATCAATTTTATCAAGATTTACAATTACATTGATCGTAGAATAGTTTTATTATGTATGGCCGCACGTTCTATACATACATACATATAATCTTCTCCATCCTTTATTTGGACACATCATTTTAGCTTATTTTTAAGTTATTGATTTTTTACTAATTTTGTATTAATTTTTATCAACTTTAGGCAGCTGGTTTTAGCTGTCACATATTTAAACAGTTAGTGCACCTATTTATCTCTATTTATACCATAAACGTATATTTAATGCCATTGTACTGCGTCCTCCATGTATATGATTTATTTACGGTTGTTTGACATTGGATAACATCATGATAATTTTTATCATTGGATATTAGTATTTATTCATTTTTATTAAATGCTTAATTTTTATCCCGACATCTATAATAATACTGAAGACTGCTGTGGTATATGCTAAATAAACAGTCTAAACGGGACAAGTCGATACATGGAGGAATGCATCCCATCACCTTATATGTCTTGAATTATGTTCATTGCCTTATGCACAGAGAGGGTATTGAATATATGCTGTATTGGTTTAGCAAAGTACAGTTATGTATAGGACATATATGTCACGTTTTTTTCTGGTACAGACGGTAGTGGCATTTTTTAAAAAACAGTCTGCCGGCAGTGCGAATTTAGT
This sequence comes from Lithobates septentrionalis, assembly GCA_037952835.1. Lineage (NCBI taxonomy): Eukaryota > Metazoa > Chordata > Amphibia > Anura > Ranidae > Lithobates > Lithobates septentrionalis. The sequence continues at coordinate 3,695,684 of JBBDGP010001099.1, forward strand.
TTCCCATTGCTGACAGTTCTGAAAATCTCCAGCGTCATGGGGAGGTATCCTATTCAAAGGTCCTCCCCCATTGGCTGTTGTACCTGCCATTGGTATAAAAACCGGCCGAATGATAGGTGGATTACGCCCTCAGATGACGTCCGGAAGTGACGAAACGCGTCAGAGTCGTAATCCACCGGAAGTGACGTGTGCGTTCCACGCACCGGAAGGAACCAGGAAGCAAGTGAAACCATCTGCACACAGCGAACGCTCTGGCAACTCCTCCCGGGAGACGTAGATTAAGGCACAGTGCACTTTACAAATGCTCTTACTGCTTTACTATTGTTTTTATCTGGTACGCAGCTTTTAAGGGGGGAGGGAATACTTCATGTCAATAAACTTATCATTAGCAATATTACGCTATATGAGTTTGTTTTTTCCCCTTATGGTATATCATTAATCGAGAATGCTAGCGACATCTGGTGGTTGGTTATAGAAGATGGAAGGTTACTAAAAAACAACAGTACAAAGGCTTGTTTTTTCTGGAATTGTGGTGAGTGCAATCTCACTGGGGGACACCCCCTCACGCGGTGTTGTTTTCCTGGTGACAAGAAACTCTTCATATGCACAGACTGGAATTCTTTTGAACTGTCCTATACATCTTCTTTATCATTTTTGTCTCACTTATATGTGTCTTGACATCGGGCACACAGCGCTGCTGCAAATAAGGAATCAGAGACTTGGCACCATTGTTTTACACCTTTTTGCTTATGTATATATGTTTTTCATTTAAGTAGTTGCTTTATTTTATTTTACTACATTTGATTTCAGGAGTGGTCCTAGGCGCAGAGCATTGTGAGATATAGGCGATAGTTCCCACAACATTTTGCATACGGATATACTGGGTTTACATAGATCGGAATGGGAAATAACTAAAAATCACTTATAAAGCAGTTTAAGTCGAATTCTATATTTAACCCTTCCGGTGCTAATGTCCTAATTTTATGTATCCACTTGGACTCATTCTGACTGAGTATTCTAATTTTGTGATCCCCTCTCCATGATCTGTTATATTTCTCTATGCCCCAAAACAACAGTCCCGTGGGGTCTTTGTTATGTACCAGTGCGAAGTGCTTGGATACATTGTGTTTCGGACATCCTTTTATAATATTTTCAATGTGCTCTTTAATTCAAATTTTTAGTGCTCTCTTAGTCCTCCCTACATACTGTAAATTACAGGAACATTGTAAAATATACACTACCCCTTCTGTATAACAATTGATATAATCTTTTATTGGGTAGGTATTTCCTGTGCTGGTTGCCTTAAACTCGTGTCTTTTACCTTGAAATTTTTTTGCATGCGTACATGCAAAACAGTACTTGCAGGGATAGAACCCTTTGCCATTAAAGAATGAAAATTTATTTTTAGGAGGTGGTTAAACCACATTTTTGACAATAATGTCCCTCAAAGTGGGGGCCCTTTTATAGATAATCGATGGTTTCTCTGGTAATATTCTTTGTAAATGTTTATCTTCCTTTAGGATATGCCAGTGTCTTCGAATTATCCTTTCTATGTCTTTAAATTGGACATTGAAATCCAGGATTAGACTTGGTGCTTCTGGAAATGGTTGTGCCTTCTTAGGTGTATGTATCATCTGTTTTCTATTCATTGTTTGAATCGATTGGATCTCTCTTTTAATCTGTGCTTCTTCATACCCTTTATTCACAAATCTCTGTCCGATCAGGTTAGCCTGGGTCTCAAAATCTCTGTCTTTAGTGCAATTGCGCCTGATTCTTACGAGTTGGCCTCTCGGAATGTTGTATAGCCATGGTTTGTGGTGGCAGCTTGTTATGGGTAGGTAGCTGTTTCTTGACACTTCCTTAAAATGGGGTTTGGTTATTAATGAATCTTCTTCAATAGTGATTTCTAAATCTAGAAATTCTATTTTTTTGGCATCTATGTTCCAGGTTAGCTGTATATTTCTATCATTGTTGTTTAAGTTGCATAGAAATAGTTCCAGCGACTCTCTACTTCCATTCCATATGAATAATCATAGATGATAATGATATCATCGATGAATCTTTTGAACAGTCCTAGTTCGCAAGGTTGATGTTTATACACAGATTCCTCCTCCCATTGTGCCATAAAGGCATTGGCCACACTCGGCGCAAATTTTGCACCCATGGCAATACCCGTTATTTGTTTGTAGTACTTTTGGTCATGCCAAAAATAATTATTTTTTAATGAGAACTCAAGACATTTGATTAAGAACTTTCTTTGTGTACATTTCAATGTACTAAATTTTCTCAGAGCCCATTTGGTCGCTTCACACGCCTGGTGGTGCTGGATTATAGTGTAGAGAGATGATACATCTACAGTGGCCATTAGGGTCCTTCCTTCCAGGACCGGTATATCTTCTAATAGTTGTAGGACATGTTTAGTGTCTCTTACATATGACGTTGTTTTTTGAATGGCGGGTTGAATAAAATAATCAATATACTGGCCAATTCCTGCTGTTAGGGAATTGATCCCATTAACTATAGGTCTTCCCGGTGGGTTCTGGAGATTCTTGTGTATCTTGGGGACTGTATACAGAACCGGGATCCTATGTGAGTCAGGGACTTGCTTCTTTCGCATCTAGTATGTCTTTTTTTGTACCTAAGTGCACAACTTTTTCTAATTCTTTTTTACATTTGCTCGAAGGGTTACCAAGTAGCTTTTGATATGTACTGGTGTCTTCCAATTGGCGTTCGATTTCTGCTTTATAATCCATTTTATTTTGAATGACCACCCCTCCTCCTTTATCTGCCGGTCTTATTACCAGGTCTTTTCTGTTGATTAAGGAGCGTATACCTTTCTTGATATGTATAGGGTCATTTATCTTCTTAATCTTCAATTGGTCCAGATCCTTTAATACTAAGTTTTTAAATACTTCTATGTGTTGATTGTCGTGTATTTGGGGGTTAAAGAGAGACTTATTCCGCAATCCGCTATGTTCAACTCGTTGTACTTCTTGTGAATTAGTTATTCATCTGGTTTGAGGGTTACTTAAAATTGCTTTTTTGATATTGACTTTTCTCACGTATTTCCTTATTCCTATGTAAGTTGCAAATTTGTCCAAATTTTTTGTGGGGGCATATTTTAGACCTTTGTCCAGTACAGCCAATTCCTCAGTGGTCAGAGTTTGTCCACTTAAATTGAAGATTCCTTCTCCCACTATTCCCTTTTTCTTTTTGAGTCTCTTTCCCGCTCGACATCCCCTCTTGGTTCTGGGTTTCTTCTCCTTTCTTCTTGTTGTCGTCTTTTTGGGGAATGTTGGGGTTCTTGTGGGTGTCTTCTTGGGGAATCGGTATACATAGTCCTGTTTCCTCCTCGGTAATGTTTCTCTCCGGCCTCGATCTAAAAAACTATTGCCATGTGTTTCCCGTTCATATGGGTATTGGCGAGAATATGAGTTAGAGTCATTATAGTTTCTGATTGGTTCAAATCGGTTATATGTTGGTATTGGACTTCTTTCGTATCTACCTTGTTGGTTCTGATACGGTACTTCTCTATAATCTCTAGATGGGCCTTCATTGTATGGCCTGTCATTATGATGTCTTTGGTTGTGTCCACTATTGTGGCGTTTTTTTTTTTTTATCAATAGTTTTTATTGAAAAGTTTCTCATTTTCATAGGTTACATGTTATGCATCATAAAGTACATGGGTATACAGTTGTAAGTGCAATGACATGCTGTACAGATGATAGCAAGAGCTGGGTGCCCAGACATGTAACTGTAGATATTGAGAGAGTTTAATTCAAGGTAACTCATGTTAACTAACAGCATGTAACAAAGGTATTCTTATGAAATTCTAAAGGTGATAACCTGTGGGGGAGGGATGGGAAGGGGAATGGGAGAGAGGGAGGGGAAGAGGGAGGGGGGACAGGTGGAGTAGGGGGGAAGGGGAGGGAAGGAGGGGGGGGGGGGAGAGCAGTAATGGTGAAGTATCTATCAAGGTAAGACTGTTACCGGTTATTGTTTTGTAGTGTGCCATTTGTACCAAGGATTCCAAAGGTCTAGTGTTTTAGAGTGGTGTTGTGACCCTCGTGATAGAAGTGTTTCATATGTGTAGTGTGTATGAACTAATTTAACTACTTCTGCTATTGGGGGAATGGTGTGTGATTTCCAGTTTCTTGTTAGAAGGAGTTTAGTTGCTAGGAGGATGTGTACAGTCACCTGTCTGAGATGTGTGGGTAGCTCATCAATGTTCAGGTTGAGGATCGCTAACTGTGGAGTGAGAGTGATGGGAAGATGGAGAACTTCTCGTAACATGTTTTGTACCCCAAGCCATAACTGTTGTAAGTGAGGGCATGTCCAGAGGATGTGAAGGAGGGTGCCAGTTTGACCGCAGCCACGCCAGCAGTCATGTGTAGCGTGGATATTAAATTTGGCAAGTCTATGAGGGGTTAGGTACCATCTCATTAATGTTTTTTGTGTCAATTCCCATAAAGATGTACAGGAAGTTGCCTTATATACTGAGTTGATTGCTGTTAGCCATTGGTGATCAGTGAATTGTAGGTTTAGGTCTTTCTCCCAGTCTAGGAGTGGTTTGGATTTGAAAAATGTGTTTTTTTCCTTTAGAAGTAAATAAATGAGGGAGACTCCCTTGGGCTTGGCATTGTCAGAGAAGAAGAATTCCCATAGTTTCATGGGCAGTGCTCCTTCTAGGGATGGGTAGGTTATGAGGCATTTTTTTAATCTATAGTATGTTAAGAAGTCTTTAGTGGGTGCATTGTATTCTTTTTGGACCTGTGGGTAGGATTTAGTGGACGTGATGTTGCGGAGGTCTTGTGTGTACTTAATCTTATCAGAGAGCCATTGTGGGAAGGATAAATCTGGGGTCAGGTGTTTTAAGGTATTGATAGGAATTAGAAGGGGTTTGGTCGGGAGGAGTGACCATCTGGTGTGGTGTAGGGTTCTCCAGGCTTTGATGGTAGCTTGGATAGGAGGGGAGTACTGTAATAAGGAGTGGTTGTTCACATGGGTACTGAATAGCCAATCGGTGAGGTTGGGGCCCGGTGTTTCATTGTTTTCTATGGCGCTCCATAGGGTGGTTGGTGTAGGTTCAAACCAATCTCTAAGTTGAGATAATATAGTGGCTAGATAATAATCTTTTATATCAATGTGTCCCATACCACCTTTAGATCTGTGTTTTATGAGTTTAGAGTGACTGCATCTAGCCTTCTTTCCTTGCCAAATAAATTGGTTCAGGATAGATTGGAGGGAGTTGAGGTATGATGTTGAGAGTGGGATAGGTAGTGTGCGAAAAATGTATAGGAGTTTAGGGAGGGCCATCATTTTGAATGCTGCTAGGCGTCCTGTCCAAGTGAGTTCGAATTTAGAAATTTTTGTTGTTTCCTTAATGAGCATTTGCCTAGCTTCTACATAGTTATGAGTAAATAGACCTTTCGTGGATTTCGTCAGAGTTATTCCTAAATATTTTATTCCATGATCGGCCCATGGGTAAGGATATTCAGACATCAGGATGTTGCTGGCTACCGCATCTAAACCTAGATCTAGTATGAAGGATAGGGATGAGCTTCGTGTTCGAGTCGAACCCATGTTCGACTCGAACATTGGCTGTTCGGTCGTTCGCCGAATTGCGAACGATATGGGCCGTTCGCGCCAAATTCGTGTGGCGCGTCACGGCCCATAATTCACTGCGGCATCGCAGTGCATTGCTGGCTGATGATTGGCCAAGCATGCACTATGACCCGCATGCTTGGCCAATCACAGCGCCGTCAGTAGAGAGAGCTGTAATTGGCCAAAGCCAGGGTGGCTTTGGCCAATTATGGCTCAGGGGATTTAGTACACACCCCACACTATATAAGGCCGCCTGCACGGCGGCCCTGTGTAGTGTGTGTTCCGGTGTGCTGAGAGATAGAGAGAGAGAGAGACAGTGTCATTTGATTTGAGTTAGATAGATTAGGCAGAACAGTCAGTCAGTTAGCTGCACTTACAGTGTATTGTGTATATATATGCATCCCAGGTGTTGCATATATATATATATACACTGTATTCAGTTTAGCTAGATCCGTTCCTGTTATCTTCTATCTAGACTATTTACATTTAGTGCAGTGTGTCCTGCTCACAGTGTTCAGCTAGATCCGTTCCTGCTATTTACATTCAGTGCAGTGCGTCCTGCTCACAGTGTTCAGCTAGATCCGTTCCTGGTATTTACATTTAGTGCAGTGCGTCCTGCTCACAGTGTTCAGCTAGATCCGTTCCTGCTATTTACATTCAGTGCAGTGCGTCCTGCTCACAGTGTTCAGCTAGATCCGTTCCTGCTATTTACATTCAGTGCAGTGCGTCCTGCTCACAGTGTTCAGCTAGATCCGTTCCTGCTATTTACATTCAGTGCAGTGCGTCCTGCTCACAGTGTTCAGCTAGATCCGTTCCTGGTATTTACATTTAGTGCAGTGCGTCCTGCTCACAGTGTTCAGCTAGATCCGTTCCTGCTATTTACATTCAGTGCAGTGCGTCCTGCTCACAGTGTTCAGCTAGATCCGTTCCTGCTATTTACATTCAGTGCAGTGCGTCCTGCTCACAGTGTTCAGCTAGATCCGTTCCTGCTATTTACATTCAGTGCAGTGCGTCCTGCTCACAGTGTTCAGCTAGATCCGTTCCTGGTATTTACATTTAGTGCAGTGCGTCCTGCTCACAGTGTTCAGCTAGATCCGTTCCTGCTATTTACATTCAGTGCAGTGCGTCCTGCTCACAGTGTTCAGCTAGATCCGTTCCTGGTATTTACATTTAGTGCAGTGCGTCCTGCTCACAGTGTTCAGCTAGATCCGTTCCTGCTATTTACATTCAGTGCAGTGCGTCCTGCTCACAGTGTTCAGCTAGATCCGTTCCTGCTATTTACATTCAGTGCAGTGCGTCCTGCTCACAGTGTTCAGCTAGATCCGTTCCTGCTATTTACATTCAGTGCAGTGCGACCTGCTCACAGTGTTCAGCTAGATCCGTTCCTGGTATTTACATTTAGTGCAGTGCGTCCTGCTCACAGTGTTCAGCTAGATCCGTTCCTGCTATTTACATTCAGTGCAGTGCGTCCTGCTCACAGTGTTCAGCTAGATCCGTTCCTGCTATATACATTTAGTGCAGTACGTCCTGCTCACAGTGTTCAGCTAGATCCGTTCCTGCTATTTACATTCAGTGCAGTGCGTCCTGCTCACAGTGTTCAGCTAGATCCGTTCCTGCTATTTACATTCAGTGCAGTGCGTCCTGCTCACAGTGTTCAGCTAGATCCGTTCCTGCTATTTACATTCAGTGCAGTGCGTCCTGCTCACAGTGTTCAGCTAGATCCGTTCCTGGTATTTACATTTAGTGCAGTGCGTCCTGCTCACAGTGTTCAGCTACATCCGTTCCTGGTATTTACATTTAGTGCAGTGCGTCCTGCTCACAGTGTTCAGCTAGATCCGTTCCTGCTATTTACATTCAGTGCAGTGCGTCCTGCTCACAGTGTTCAGCTAGATCCGTTCCTGCTATATACATTTAGTGCAGTACGTCCTGCTCACAGTGTTCAGCTAGATCCGTTCCTGTTATCTTCCTACTGACAGGCAGGCTTGTCTGGTTACAGTATATAAAGCTACCTGAAGAAAATTACAGGTGTTCTTTTTGATCCTATTAGTACCACGGTCAGGCAGCTAGACTATTTACATTTAGTACAGTGTGTCCTGCTCACAGTGTTCAGCTAGATCCGTTCCTGTTATCTTCCTACTGACAGGCAGGCTTGTCTGGTTACAGTATATAAAGCTACCTGAAGAAAATTACAGGTGTTCTTTTTGATCCTATTAGTACCACGGTCAGGCAGCTAGACTATTTACATTTAGTACAGTGTGTCCTGCTCACAGTGTTCAGCTAGATCCGTTCCTGTTATCTTCCTACTGACAGGCAGGCTTGTCTGGTTACAGTATATAAAGCTACCTGAAGAAAATTACAGGTGTTCTTTTTGATCCTATTAGTACCACGGTCAGGCAGCTAGACTATTTACATTTAGTACAGTGTGTCCTGCTCACAGTGTTCAGCTAGATCCGTTCCTGTTATCTTCCTACTGACAGGCAGGCTTGTCTGGTTACAGTATATAAAGCTACCTTAAGAAAATTACAGGTGTTCTTTTTGATCCTATTAGTACCACGGTCAGGCAGCTAGACTATTTACATTTAGTACAGTGTGTCCTGCTCACAGTGTTCAGCTAGATCCGTTCCTGTTATCTTCCTACTGACAGGCAGGCTTGTCTGGTTACAGTATATAAAGCTACCTTAAGAAAATTACAGGTGTTCTTTTTGATCCTATTAGTACCACGGTCAGGCAGCTAGACTATTTACATTTAGTACAGTGCGTCCTGCTCACAGTGTTCAGCTAGATCCGTTCCTGCTATATACATTTAGTGCAGTACGTCCTGCTCACAGTGTTCAGCTAGATCCGTTCCTGTTATCTTCCTACTGACAGGCAGGCTTGTCTGGTTACAGTATATAAAGCTACCTGAAGAAAATTACAGGTGTTCTATCCCAGCTTAGTGCAGCTACAGGCCATTAGTATGTCTGGAAGGCCAAGAAGGAGAGGCAGACAGTCACAAGCCAATAAGAGAGGGCAAGCAGGCTCTGTGTCTAGTGCTGGTCGTGGAGACGGTGCATCCTCATCAGCACGTGGCCATGGGACACGCTTGGCCTTTTTTTCGGCAGCTGGCCGTGTTGAGCCGCAACATGCGGAAGACTTGGTCGAGTGGATGACCAAGCCGTCCTCATCCTCCTCATCCTCTCTCACCCATGCCCAGGGTGCTTTGTCTGGCAAAGCAGCGGCCTCTTCCCTCAGCTCAATGTCATCAGTGACTCCTTCCCTAGCTCCACCATGTCCTCATGAGGATTCCCTCGAACTGTTTGACCACAGTGTTGGGTACATGCTCCAGGAGGATGCCCAGCGTTTGGAAGGCTCTGATGATGATACTGAGCTCAATGAAGGCAGTAACATGAGCACGGACAGAGGGTGTGCCCAAGAAGGACAGCAATCTGGCAGTCATGCTCCCCCTGCTGCAGCATACTGCCAGGTTTGCTCCAGTGATGAGGAGGGAGGGGATGATGAGGTCACTGACTCAACGTGGGTGCCTGATAGGAGAGAGGAGGAGGAGGAGGAGGAGGAGGAGGTGGCACATCACCAACTAGGCAGGATGCCCTCCAGGGGCCAGCCTAAGGGCAGCACATTGACTGCATCACACCCCAAAGCTCCACATGTGCAGGGCGCTGCAGTCTCTGCGCGTTATTCAAAAAGTTCTTTGGTGTGGGCCTTTTTTGAGACGAGTGCATCAGATCGCACCGCTGCTATTTGCAACATATGTCTCAAGCGTATCTCGCGTGGCCAAAACATCTCCCGCTTGGGTACCACATGCTTGACCAGACATATGTTGACCTGCCATGCAGTTCGTTGGCAAGCGTATCTGAAAGACCCACACCAAAGAACAAAGACGATCTCTCCTTGCTCCTCATCAGCTGAGATTTCCAACCCCACTAGACCTTCAGTCCTCTCTGAGACCTGCAGTGAGAGGAATGAAGGTGTAGAATTAGGTGTGTCACAGCCAAGTACTTGTGGGCAATCTGCTTTTGGTACACCGACGTCAGATTGTACCAGGCAAATTTCCCTGCCCCAGCTGCTGCACCGCCGAAAGAAGTTTGCTCCCAGCCATCCACATGCCCAGCGGTTGAATGCTAGCTTGGCAAAATTGCTAGCACTTCAACTGCTGCCTTTTCAGTTGGTAGACTCTGCCCCCTTCCGTGAGTTTGTGGAATGTGCGGTTCCTCAGTGGCAGGTACCCAAACGCCACTTTTTCTCACGGAAGGCGATTCCGGCTCTCTACCGGCATGTGGAAGGCAATGTCCATGCCTCGCTGGACAGGGCGGTCAGCGGTAAGGTGCATATTACCGCTGACTCATGGTCCAGCAGGCATGGACAGGGACGTTACTTAAGTTTCACGGCGCATTGGGTGACTCTGCTGGCAGCTGGGAAGGATGCAGGACAAGGTGCAGTAGTGTTGGAGGTTGTTCCGCCACCACGCCTCCAAAATGCTGATTGTGACACACCTCTCTCCTCCACCCCCTCCTCTTCTTCTTCCTCCATGGCCTCTTCCTCGGAACCAGCGGTGCTCCGTAGGCGTTCAAGGGGCTACGCAAGTACGCAGGCCAAAAGATGCCATGCGGTGCTTGAGCTGGTGTGCTTGGGGGACAGGAGCCACACTGGGGCAGAGGTTCTGTCAGCTCTGCAGGGGCAGGTTCAGAGGTGGTTGACGCCACGCCAACTTAAGGCAGGAATGGTGGTTTGCGACAATGGCACCAACCTCCTCTCTGCCCTCCGACAGGGACAACTGACCCATGTGCCCTGTTTGGCTCACGTCCTTAACTTGGTGGTGCAGCGGTTCTTGGGCAGGTACCCGGGCTTACAGGATGTCCTGAGGCAGGCCAGGAAAGTCTCTGTGCATTTCCGCCGGTCATATAATGCCAGTGCTCGGCTGACGGACCTCCAAAAGGAGTTTAACCTGCCCAAGAACCGCCTAATCTGTGACATGCCCACCAGGTGGAACTCGACGTTGGCCATGCTGCAGCGGCTGCACACGCAGCAGAGGGCCATCAATGAGTACCTGTGCGACTATGGCACCAGGACAGGGTCAGGGGACCTTGGTTTTTTTTCCCCACGCCAGTGGGCCATGATCAGGGATGCATGCACTGTCCTGTCACCATTCGAGGAGGCCACGAGGATGGTGAGCACTGACAGTGCATGCATCAGTGACACTGTCCCCCTTGTCCACCTGTTGGAGCACACGCTGCGTGGAATAATGGACAGGGCACTTGAGGCAGAACAGAGGCAGGAAGAGGAGGACTTCCTTAGCTCTCAAGGCCCCCTTTATCCAGACAGTGTTCCTGCGTGCCCGCCGATCACACAGGAAGAGGACGAGGAGGAGGAGGAGGAGGAAGATTGTGTCAGTATGGAGGTGGAGCCTGGCACTCAGCATCAGCAGTCTTTAAGGGATCAGTCCCAAGGAACACATGGACTTGTACGTGGCTGGGAAGAGGTGGCTGCGGACGTTGTTGTCCTTAGTGACCCAGAGGACTCCGGACCGAATGCCTCAGCAAACCTACGCTGCATGGCCTCCCTGATCCTGCAAAGCCTGCGTAAGGATCCTCGTATTCGTGGTATCAAGGGGAAGGACCAATACTGGCTGGCAACCCTCCTTGATCCACGTTACAAGGGTAAGGTTGCGGACCTTATCTTGCCATCGCAGAGGGAGCAGAGGATGAAACATCTTCGGGAGGCCTTGCAGAAAGGTCTGTGCAACGCGTTCCCAGAGACTGGGAGGTTACAAACTCCTGTTTCTGGACAACGTGTTGCTGAGGCTTCGGTCAGTCAAAGAAGGAGCGGTGGAGAAGGTGGCCGTCTGACCGATGCGTTCAGACAATTTTTTGGTCCGCAGCCCCAAGGTATGATCGGTTCCAGCAACCATCGCCAGCGTCTGTTTTACATGGTGCAGGAATACCTAGGGGCAAGATCAGACTTGGACACCTTTCCCACCGAAAATCCTCTGGGTTACTGGGTCTTGAGGATGGATCACTGGCCAGAGCTTGCACAGTATGCAATTGAGCTACTGGCCTGTCCTGCATCCAGCGTTCTTTCGGAACGCACATTCAGTGCTGCTGGAGGCGTGGTAACCGATCACAGGGTGCGTCTGTCCACCGACTCGGTCGATCGGCTGACCTTCATAAAAATGAATCAGTCTTGGATCACCACCAGCTACCAAGCACCTGATGCAGATGTAACCGAATAATTTTTTTTGAAATCTCAGATCCCTTCAAAGACTGCCTATGCTGATGCTGAGTGACTATCCCTGAGTAATTATCCTCTTCCTCCTCAATCATCACGCTGATAGCTTGTAAGAACATTTTTGGTTCTGGGCGCCACCACCAGTGCCTAAGGCACAATTTTTCAGCCCCTGTTTAACAGGGGCGTGTAATTACAATTTTTGATGCAATACTTTGCAGCAGGGCTCGTTCCTGCGTTCCAACTAGAGTGTCTGTGAGGGGTTGCAGTGTTGTGGCACCAGCACCAGTGCCTAAGACCCAATTTTTCTGCCCCTGTCTAACAGGGGCGTGTAATTACAATTTTTGATGCAATACTTTGCAGCAGGGCTCGTTCCTGCATTCCAACTAGAGTGTCTGTGAGGGGTTGCAGTGTTGTGGCACCAGCACCAGTGCCTAAGGCCTAATTTTTCAGCTCCTGTTCAACAGGGGCATGTAATTACAATTCTTGATCTAATATTTCACAGCAGGGCCCTGTGAGGGCTTACAGTGTTTTGGCCACAGCAACACCTAAGGCCCAAATTTCTGCTGAGTATATAGGGCAGGACCCTACCTTCAAACATCTAACTTACAAACGACTCCTACTTGCAAACGGTAGGAGACAACAGGAAGTGAGATGAAATCTACCCCTAAGGAAGGGAAATTCTCTCCTGTAAGAGTTAATATGGGAAAACAATTTCTCCTTTCCACTGATGCTTTCCAATCCTTGTTCCACAAAAAAACCCAAATTTTCAAAAAACATTTTTCATTGGGACAAAAAAGTGAGGTGAAATCTTCTGAAGAGGAGGAAAGACGCAAAACAAATGTCACAGGGGTGATAACCCTTCCCTATGTTTTCCAAAAAGCTTAGAAAAGATTTTTTGGCTGGAGCTAAACACATTAAAAATGTTCAAAATTACAAACAGATTCTACTTAACAACAAACCTACAGTCCCTGTCTTGTTTGCACCGCCTGTATACTGCTGTTCAGAGTATATAGGGCCTGGTGGCCCCACACCTTTCCTTATTTTAATTTGGGTGTGGGGTTCCCCTTAATATCCATACAAGACCCAAAGGGCCTGGTAATGGACTGGGGGGTACCCATGCCGTTTGTCTCACTGATTTTCATCCATATTGCCATGACCCGACATGACATTAAACCCGCAAGCAGTTTTAAATGAGATTTTTTCCTTTAAAAATGACATTTGGTGCAGGGACTGTTCTAAACATGGGAAACACGTGTCACTTTACAGGCATACTATAGACACCCCCCAGGTACGATATTTAAAGGAATATTTCACTTTTTTTTTTTTACTTTAAGCATCATTAAAATCACTGCTCCCGAAAAAACGGCCGTTTTTAAAAGTTTTTTTTGCATTGATACATGTCCCCTGGGGTAGGACCCGGGTCCCCAAACCCTTTTTAGGACAATACCATGCAAATTAGCCTTTAAAATGAGCACTTTTGATTTCGAACGTTCGAGTCCCATAGACGTCAATGGGGTTCTAACGTTCGTGCGAACTTTCGGTCCGTTCGCGGGTTCTGGTGCGAACCGAACCGGGGGGTGTTCGGCTCATCCCTAATGAAGGATTTGTGTTCGTTGACCTTATAATACGAAACATCGCTAAATTTTTTCAACAGCATTTGTACCGAAGCCAGGGAGGAGCGAGGGTTTGTGATCATTAATATAACGTCATCAGCAAATAAGTTGATTTTGTGTTCCGTATCCCCTATCCTAAAACCTGTTATGTTACAAGATTGTCTGATATGTTCTGCTAAGGGTTCCATTATTAGGTTGAAAATGATTGGTGAGAGCGGGCAGCCTTGACGGGTGCCGTTTGTGATGGAAAATGGTTTGGAAAGCATTTCTGATGTGTACACCCGAGCAGATGGTGCAGAGTAGAGTGCCATTACGGCAGTTAATATAGGACCCTGAAATCCAAATTTGCTTAAAGTAGCCTGTAGGTACTTCCAATGTACTCTATCAAACGCCTTCTCTGCGTCCAGAGATAGGAGCAGAGAAGGCGTTCGAGTCAACTCAGCATTATGAATGATGTTGACAATCCTGCGAGTTGCATCGGATGTCTGTCTGCCCTTAGTGAAGCCTGATTGATCTTTATGGATCAGTAGTGGCATTAAGTTGAATAATCTATTGGCTATTAGTTTAGCATAAATGTTTGTGTCTAGGTTAAGAAGAGAGATGGGTCTAAAATTTTGTGCGTGGGTGGGTTCCTTACCTGGCTTCGGTATAGTGACGATCAGAGCATTCAGCATTTCAGGAGGGAGAGAGGAGGATGAGGCAGCGTCATTGAATACTAAAGACATATATGGTGCTAGAATTGTACTGAATTTTTTGTAGTATTCGCCTGTAAGGCCGTCAGGTCCCGGTGATTTGCTAGGGGGTAAGGTTGTAATTATGGTGCATATTTCTGAGTCTGTGAATGGGGTGTTCAGCGTGGATAATTGGTCTGCAGTCAGTTTGGGAAGTTTGATTTCTTGTAGAAATGATTCTATGTCTTGTAGGGAAGGTTGTTTCACTGAGATATTGTCTTTCAGATTGTATAGTGTGTTATAATAGTGGCTGAATGCGTCTGCAATGGATTGTGGGTCAGTAAGTTTTTGTTTGGTAGCAGGATGGAATAGATGTGTTATTTTTGTTTTTGAGTAGTGACCTTTTAGTCTATTAGCCATAGTTTTTCCGGCCTTATTGCCAGTGGAGTAGTGTTTCGCTCTAAAGTATGTATGTGCTTTCTCAAAGGTTTGTAAGAGGTGGGATCGTAATTCTTGTCTGAGTGTGTCTAACTGTTTTTTGAGTGTTGGGTTAGGGGAAGATTGGTTTTGGGTTTCTAGAGTTTTGATGTTAGAAGTCAGTGAATTTAGACACTGTGATCTCATCCTCCTCTCTCTGGCTCCAATTTGTATAAGAATCCCTCTTATGAATGCTTTATGGGCATTCCAGAGTATGGAGTTGTCTTGTACAGAGCCTGAGTTGGAGTTGAAGTATTCTTCTAGGCAGGTCCTGATGTGGGTCACGTGGGTAGGTGAGTTAAGGATTGCGGCATTCGCTCTCCAGAGCCGAGTTCGGGAGGTTGTTGGGGATTCTTCTAGGGTGATAGAGACTGGCGCGTGGTCAGACCACGTGATGGTGTCAATAGCTGATGAGGAGATTTTGGGTAGTGTCCATTTGTCTACCAGGAAGTAGTCTATTCTTGAGTAAGAATTATGCCGGGGTGAGAAATAAGAGTAGTCCCTTTCTGTGGTGTGGTGACATCTCCATACGTCATATAGGTCATTGGATCTGATGAGTGATCCCATCGGGGAGGGTAGTCTGCGCAAATCAGTGGAGGAGTCTACGGAGTTGTCTGGTACTATGTTGAAGTCTCTGCATATTATTAGGTGACCTTGTTTGAAGCGGTGAATTTTTTTCATCAGTTTGGTGAGAAAATGGATTTGTTTCCGATTAGGGGCGTAGATTGTGACGATGGTGTATCTGGTGGTGTCCAGAGTGCAATCTAAAGCTAGATATCTGCCTTCCGTGTCTATAAGACTGTTGTGGAGAGTGAAGGAGCAAGAGTTCTTGATGGCTATCATGACCCCTCTCTTCTTTTCTGGACCGGATGCTTTGAATATGTGCGTAAAATTTTTGTTGGTACAGAGGGGCTCCGCAGAGGATTTAAAGTGAGTTTCTTGAACACAAAGGACTTCACAGTCGGCATCTTGGGCGGTGCGCCACAGAGAAGCTCTTTTGGATGGGTGGTTTAGGCCCTTCACATTCAGTGACAAGAATTTGGGCATTATGGTATTGATGTGGAGGATGTGTATATTCCGTCAGTACTTACAGTTCTTTGTGTTGTCGGCGTAGTAGCTGTGAGATCCTTGGTACTTGTTGATGAGGTCGATCAAACTGGATGGCGGGTTGAAGATGATCGAATTCTGAGGAACTGAGGCTCTCCGGGAGGGAACGGGTCTCAGACAAAAAAGGAGATAAGAGAAACAGTTAGTAGGTCAGGTAGGGTGAAGGAGGAAGGGGCAGCAGTAATCTGGAGGACTGCCGGTCAATGTGAGGGTAAAGTTCGTGAACTATCTGCAACGAGCAGGCACCGGATCGGAGTGCGAATGATGAATTAAGAACATCACTACCTGGTGTTCAGGTGTTGAAGTTAGCATGCGTTCCTTTAGCGTGGGCTTGGGGGTTTCCTGGATGGGACGGCTGGGTTGGCTGGTCTACTTCAGGGATGATGCCCCAGATCCGGAGCAGCTTTATGCCTTCTTCCACTGTGTGGATGTTGTGCCGTGTCCCATTTTTGGTGACTACTAGCTTGGTTGGAAATCCCCATTGAAACGGAATTTTGTGGTTGTGAAGCGGTTTTGTAATGGTCTGCAGCTGTCGACGTTGTTGGCGGGTAAATTGGGAGATATCAGGAAAGAGTTGTAGCTTGGAGTATGGGGCTGGTAGTTGTCCCAGACGTCTGGATTGTGCCAGCAGCATATCTTTGGCGTGAAAGAAGTGTATTCTCATCAAGGTGTCTCTGGGGACTTCTGAGGGTAGGTGTGGTGGCTTTGGCAATCAATGGATTCGATCGATTATGGTTTCTATCGGTGGTAAGTCAGGGAGGAGTGTGGAAATGAGTTTCCTCGCATATGTATTCAGGTCAGCTGGGAGGATGTTTTCAGGGATGCCTCTAATCTTAACATTGTTGCGTCTCGAACGGTCTTCGAGATCCGCCATTTTGGCTCTGACCCAGTGGTGTTCATCGCGGGTATGATCGTGGGCATCCACTAAATCGTTAACCGTTTCGGTCATAATAGACATCTGCTTTTCAATTTGGCCTATCTTTTTGCCTGTGTGTACCATTTCTGATTTAAAGGCAGTGAACATGGAGGATATGTCATTGTGGAGGGAGCTATGGAGTGAGATCAGCATCTCCTTCAGCATTGTATCAATTACAGGTTGATTAGATGTGGGGAAGGCCGCTATAGGGGAGGATAGTGGTGTCTGGGCGAGTAGCTGATCTAGTGCAGGCCTTACCTCCTGAGCCTGTGCAGCGTTATCCAGTCGCATCCTCGATTTAGCTGGGCTGTTTGAGGTGGAAGATGATCCTGATGGCGGATGGGAGCTTGATGAGAATTCCTGAGGTAGGATTGAGGGATCATTTTCGTCAGGCAGATCTGTGTAAGAATCTGCAGTAAACTGTGTCTCTGAGGGCTGTGAGGCGCCGCGGGCGCCATCTTGGATTCGTTCAGCCTGAGTGACTGTGTAGAAATCTGTTAATTTCTTAGGTTGTCGGTATTCTTTCCGCTTTCTGGATGTTCCAGTCTGGTTCCCCGCTATGTGGGGGTTAGAGGAATGCATTTTGTGATCCGGTGGAGTGATTTTAGAGGCTGATGTCTCCGATCGGTGCAGGAGCTGTGAAGTCAGGCTTCCATACTGCTCGGCGGTTAGCCACGCCCCCCTTGTGGCGGGTTTTTTTAAAAGGTTTTTTCCAAGTGTTTCTCTGGGTTTGTTGATCCTGAGTTCGGTAGTTTTGTTGTTCTTGATAGGATTTGGGAGTTTGAGGATATGTCTCCCTGTTCTAGCCATTATATTGTAATGGTTGATATGATATACTCCCTTGAGGTTCAAAAATTTTCACCTCTTTTTCTGGTGTGGAGTATGCTGACACAATGGCTGGTTCTTCAACTTTGTTTTGCCATTTGAACACTTGGTCTGTTTTATAGTCTGTGACGTCTCTCTGGTATTTTTTTGTTTTTCTCTGCTGTGTTCCTAGATCTTTGGCCATCAGATCCTTATTCAGCTGGTTTGCTAGTTTTTTAAAATCTTCAGATTCCCTATGTGGTTCCAATTTGGATTTTAATTCCTCTATTTGTTGGTCTATAGCTTTTATTTTTCTATATTTTCTATCTAGGAGGAATCTGAGACCTTCAATGCTCTTCCCATTAAAGAAACTGTACCATTCATTAATGGATTCTTTATCAAGGAGGCCATCGTTTGGGAGTAACTCCCACCTGAGTCTTCTGGGGACTATGTTCTCTCTCAGGTAACGTTCAAATGTGTTAGTGTCCCACCACAAACTTATCTTTTTTTCCATTGTGTGTCCTAATTTGCGAGTCAAAGATTCTAGATCACTATTGATTTTAGCTTGTGTAGAAAAAATAGCATCTAGATTCACATTTCTGTGTTCCATAAAAGTAAAAACTTCCATAGTGGCTGCAGAAGTGGGTGAGTGAAATAAAGTAATGTGAGGTATCTTGCGATAGACTTCTGCGCTACTAAAGTGATCGGTGAGAAATAATATGTGTAATGCTGCAAAATCAAATAATAGTGAACACCACTCACTACCTATAAGCTACAAGTTGCACAATGAAGATAAATTGTGTGTGTGATTCCGCGCAAAACCTCTAAAGAACTAACTAATAATAAACAATAAAGTGTTAAAACAATATATGTGAATCCACAATTACTGAGAATGACTCACATAGGATCCCGGTTCTGTATACAGTCCCCAAGATACACAAGAATTTCCAGAACCCACCGGGAAGACCTATAGTTAATGGGATCAATTCCCTAACAGCAAGAATTGGCCAGTATATTGATTATTATATTCAACCTGCCATTCAAAAAACAATGTTGTATGTAAGAGACACTAAACATGTCCTACAACTATTAGAAGATATACCGGTCCTGGAAGGAAGGACCCTAATGGCCACTGTAGATGTATCATCTCTCTACACTATAATCCAGCACCACCAGGCGTGTGAAGCGACCAAATGGGCTCTGAGAAAATTTAGTACATTGAAATGTACACAAAGAAAGTTCTTAATTAAATGTCTTGAGTTCTCATTAAAAAATAATTATTTTTGGCATGACCAAAAGTACTACAAACAAATAACGGGTATTGCCATGGGTGCAAAATTTGCGCCGAGTGTGGCCAATGCCTTTATGGCACAATGGGAGGAGGAATCTGTGTATAAACATCAACCTTGCGAACTAGGACTGTTCAAAAGGTTCATCGATGATATCATTATCATCGATGATTATTCATATGGAATGGAAGTAGAGAGTCGCTGGAACTATTTCTATGCAACTTAAACAACAATGATAGAAATATACAGCTAACCTGGAACATAGATGCCAAAAAAATAGAATTTCTAGATTTAGAAATCACTATTGAAGAAGATTCATTAATAACCAAAACCCATTTTAAGGAAGTGTCAAGAAACAGCTACCTACCCATAACAAGCTGCCACCACAAACCTTGGCTATACAACATTCCTAGAGGCCAACTCGTAAGAATCAGGCGCAATTGCACTAAAGACAGAGATTTTGAGACCCAGGCTAACCTGATCGGACAGAGATTTGTGAATAAAGGGTATGAAGAAGCACAGATTAAAAGAGAGATCCAATCGATTCAAACAATGAATAGAAAACAGATGATACATACACCTAAGAAGGCACAACCATTTCCAGAAGCACCAAGTCTAATCCTGGATTTCAATGTCCAATTTAAAGACATAGAAAGGATAATTCGAAGACACTGGCATATCCTAAAGGAAGATAAACATTTACAAAGAATATTACCAGAGAAACCATCGATTATCTATAAAAGGGCCCCCACTTTGAGGGACATTATTGTCAAAAATGTGGTTGAACCACCTCCTAAAAATAAATTTTCATTCTTTAATGGCAAAGGGTTCTATCCCTGCAAGTACTGTTTTGCATGTACACATGCAAAAAAATTTCAAGGTAAAAGACACGAGTTTAAGGCAACCAGCACAGGACATACCTACCCAATAAAAGATTTTATCAATTGTTATACAATGTTATAACATTTGTTATGTACCAGCGCGAAGTGCTTGGATACATTGTGTTTTGGACATCCTTTTATAATATTTTCAATGTGCTCTTTAATTCTAATTTTTAGTGCTCTCTTAGTCCTCCCTACATACTGTAAATTACAGGAACATTGTAAAATATACACTACCCCTTCTGTATAACAATTGATAAAATATATATATCTTCATTGTGCAACTTGTAGCTTATAGGTAGTGAGTGGTGTTCACTATTATTTGATTTTGCAGCATTACACATATTATTTCTCACCGATCACTTTAGTAGCGCAGAAGTCTATCGCAAGATACCTCACATTAGTATATATTAGTATATTATATTTTATTCTATTCTGTTCTATTGTTTTTCTTTTCTCTTCTTTTCTATTCATATAGAATGAAATTGAATTAGAACAGAAAGATTTAGAATAGAAAATAATAGAAAAGAATAAACTAGAAAAACAATAGAACAGAATAGAATAAAATATAATAATTAATGGGTTTGTGGACGGGGGATTATGGCGGTGCTAAAGTCAAAAGGGTTTTTCAGAGAAGAATAAATGAGAAAAAGTGTAAAAAGCAAAAAATTACAAAATTTATTGATAATCTAACATAGAAAAAATATACATTACAGACAATTCATGTTATACTTTAAAAGAAGATTATGGGTACATGTACTGTAAGTGACCCTAAGGATGGTAGAGTGGGCCAGATGGAAGATGGCCGTTGAAGAAGGAGGGCTCGATTTCCTACATGTTTCGCCAAGACATTGGCTTCTTCAGGGAACAGGAGCTCATAAGATAGATATATAAAACAATTCTGTATGGTAAACATGAAAAGCATCATGAGAGCGATAATTTAACAATACACTACATGGTATAAACAATAGAGAGTTAAAACTGTGGCTGGACATTCATGCGACCATAGGCTCCACACAAAGTACCGGTGATGCAAACATACCTGGGGCGTCAGTGCCCGAGAAGGGAGGGAGGAGAGGGGAAGGGGGAACACAGCCACCCGAGGGGGTCCCCGCAGGGGAGCAGGCAGGCCGCGCCGTAAATTATGCCTGCAGGGGGCATACAGTAGACCTGGCAAAGGAATGTAGAGATAACCATGAGTCATAATGCACTTGTAATGATAGTCTAGAGATAAAAGATTGCACATCTGTGCATTGTATTGAAGAGAGTACGTAATATATATATATATATATATATAAGTAAATGTATCTGTATCTCTAGAAAAGAAAGTGCAAACTTACATGTATGTTTAAAAACAGTAGAGGAAAGTGGTCACGAGGTGCCTGTAATAGGTGTGTGCACACAGCAAGGGAAAAACCATCAAAATTGGACCAAGTCTGCAATCCAATTAGACCAGGCCTAATTAAAGGAATGAATAACATTAGGGGTGTTGCTGTTGGTAACTAGGGCCATATAGGGTAGTTATGCCGGTACTTACTTAGTAATATCAGCTGTAGAGAGAAATTCTCATAGCAGCACATTCACAGGTATATAATGCCTGTCCAGGAGTTAAAAGGGGTAGAAATTACGATAAGTCCTGTATAAGGAGTAAAAGGACAAAAAAGAAAAAAAAAAAAAATGAAAAAGATGAAGGCATTGAGATGTATCTAAGCATAGGCAAGACTGCTGGAAAGAAGTCTGTTACCTAGTCCTTCATGGCGCAGACAATGTTGCTTGGAAGGATCAATATTGACCAGAAAAATAAAAGGCAGGTCCAAGGTGGCTCCTAAAAAGTGTGTAGGAGCATAGTGAGTAATTCGTTTGGAAAGCATGAGGTCAAAGTATATTGAAAGACAGGAGTTACCTTGTAGTTGTGTGCAGAGCAGATGCAGGCACGTCCCTCATCCATCAAGGAACTGAGGGACTGGCCGGTTACCTGTATGCCCCCCACACCTGATCAGGTAATGATCAGGTGTGCGGACGCTTAATGAGGGGTATCCACGGCTGCGCACTGCACGGTGCCTCGGAACTACGTGTTCCATCATGCACCGCGCGCGCATGCTCAGAACGTACGGACCGTGTGGCGAATGGGGAGGCGAGCAGCCCTGGAATGGGAGGTGCCAAGGCGTCGCCTCATCCCATCCGCCGATGGAGAAGGAGGGCCGGAAAGTCTGAGAACAGACGTGGGCACCCAGGGGCAGACAAAGGTCTGCGCCTTGGCGTCCGTACAGACAAGAACAGCGCTGGCCATGTCAGCCCCGAGCGGGGAGAGCCCGTACGGTGACTGCCCACCCCTCACACGTAAATACCTCCCCCCAATCAGGAGCTGGCCAAAGCGCCAGAGAACGAGTGCAGACCGGTGGTGGGGCACAGCGGGGCATGAGGGGTAGTGTGCTGAGACACAGGGTGGGGGGACAGAGCCTATACTGCCCGACAATCCACAGGGGTCGCTGGGGAAAGTGGGAAGTACCTGTGTGTCAGCACACGACGTCCAGCCACAATGTGTGTAGTGTGCATAGAGAACCACTGGGTCCTAGTGAGCCAGTGGGATTTTTAACCAAAAATGGGAATACAAGACAGGAAAAAATACATCAAAAAAACACAATCCTATGACGAAGCTTATATACTGCAACAAATATGTCAGGGGATATGTTTCAGTAATGACAAAAAGGGTTTAGTATAACATATAAGTACAAAAGGGGGTACACTTGTAGATTAAACAGGGGTGTGGAAAATATTAGATCAATAGAAATGCTTGTAGGAGAAATACATTCATAGCAAATGCAAATAGCACAATATTCTGCAATATCAAAAAGGGGAACTGTGGAGGAAACCACAGATGGAGCCATGGCGAAAAAAGAGAGAAGAAGATCAGGAAGCTCGGAGGAATAGGGAGATGGAAAAGGGGCTGGGGGGCAAGGAGAGGGGGATACAGATGGAGAAAAGATGAGTGAGGGAACCACAAACGACGTTGCCTAGGGAGTGGACATGGGAAAAGGGAAATATATGGTGTGTAAAAATATTTATACTGATAAATATTAAAGAAAGGGCTTGAAGCTAATATATTCGTTGAGTCCTGGGAAGATGGTAGCATTTAATGTATGAATCCATTTTGTTTCAAGTCGTAGTAGTAGATTGTCAGTACTACCGCCTCTTACATGTGGAGGAATATGTTCAAGTGCGGAAAATAAAATAACGTGGGGGTCAGAGTTATGTTGGGCAGCAATGTGCCTATTGATGGCCGTAGTAGTAGTGTTCTTGTATAATGGTTTTATATGATCCCGAATGCGAATCTGAAAGGGGCGCTTAGTTTTGCCAACATAGAATGAGCCGCATTGGCATTGAGCCAAATATACGACCCCAACAGTGGCACAGGTGACGTGATGTCTGATGGTATGTGTATTTCCATCAGGTAAGTTAACAACTTGAGAATTGGCGACAAATGCACATATGTCACACTTACCACATTGATAAGTGCCAGTGGCAGTGGGCCTATGTGCAGTATCAGTAGAATGGTGGCTATGGATCAGACGATCACGAAGAGAGGGAGAGCGTCGGTAAGTAATATCAGGGTATGTGTTAATGTATTTGGCAATGATGGGGTCAGATGTAAGTAAAGGCCAAAATTGTTTAAGGACATCTTTGATTTGAGTGTGCTGATTAGAGAATTGGGTAATGAGTCGTGTGGGTTGTTTAGAGTCCAATGGTTTGTCAGGAAAAACCAGATCTTTTCGGTTAAGTTTCTTTGCCTTATGGAATGCTTTTTTTAACAGAGAGTGGCTGTAGCCTCTGTCTAAGAGTCTATTATAGAGGTCATGTGCAGCCCTGAAGAAATCATCCTCACGGGTACAATTTCGTTTGATCCTAACATATTGGCTGTATGGAATACTTCTAAGGAGAGGCTCGGGATGGGCACTCTGGGCGTGTAGGATTGTATTGCCCGAAGAGGGTTTGCGGTATAGGGTAGTGTAGACTTGACCATTGGGTTGCACACCGATCTGGAGGTCCAGGGAATGGATCTGCGATTGGCTGCACTCCATGGTGAACCTAAGGTTATATGTATTTTTGGTAAGGCTTTGTACAAATGAAGCTAGTTCTTCCTTGGTACCTGCCCAAAACAGCAGTATGTCATCAATATACCTGTACCAGGATATAACCCTGGACAGGTAGGGATTGAAGTGAGTCGGATCAAAGAGTTCCCTCTCCCACCCCCCCAGGTACAGGTTGGCATAGGCAGGGGCACACTTGGTCCCCATAGCCACACCCTGTACCTGGAGGAAGTGGGAGGAGCCAAACATGAAGTAATTACGTGTGAGTATGAACCTCAATAGTTCGAGGACAAAGTCCCCGTATTTATCATATTGGGGGCCTCTAGCTCGAATGAGTTTGCTAATAACTGAGATGCCTCTGTTGTGAGGAATTATGTTGTACAAACTCTCCACATCTAGGGCTACCAACCATGTGCCACTGGGCAAGGATTGGCCATCTAATATACGAAGGAGATGGATAGTATCCTTTATATATGAGGGCAGAGCTACAACATGGGGTGCCAAATATTTGTCTACCAGTGCACTGGCAGATTCTGTGAGGCATTGACGACCAGAGACGATTGGACGACCAGGAGGGTGGTCAAGGGATTTATGCAATTTAGGAAGGGAGTAGAAGGTAGGGGTTGTGGGTTCTTTCACATTGAGGAACTTCCATGTGTTGGAGTCTATGATGCCTTTTTGGTGAGCTGCAAATATCAACTGTTGGTATTCGGATATGTAATGGTCAATAAGTGATTTAGAGATTGGTCTATACCACTCACGATTGTTTAAGATATCAAGGCACATTTGTTCGTAAAAGGACACATCCATCACCACCACGTTGCCACCCTTATCGGCTGGCTTAATGGTCAGTTCGGGATGGTTTTGTAAGGATTTGATGGCCCTAATATGAGCCGGAGTTAGGGTGGAGGGATACGAGAAATTGAGGTTTAGGCCTTCGATGGTGTTGGTAACCTGTTGTACAAAAGCCCATATGTTGGGATTTGTAGAAAGGTTTGGAAAATTCATGGATTTGGGTTTGAAGGAAGCGGGGGGGGGGGAGGGAGCACCCAGGGCGGTGGCCTCAGGATCAGCAAGATCAAGAAAGTCATCACCATCAGTGCAGCCCTCCTCCCAAAGTGACATTAATTCCTCAAGGGCTTGTATTTCCGCTAAGGTAGGGACCTGTTGGGGGGGATTGGAGTGCGCATCCTGAGCAAGTGCAGTACTAGAATGAGATTTGTCATAGATCACTTTGAAGAGAAGTTTGCGTGCAAAGAGATGCACGTCTTTGATAAAGGCAAATTTATCGAAGTCATTGGAAGGACAGAATGTGAGGCCTAGTTGAAGTACATGGATCTGATCCATGTTGAGTGGAATGGAGGATAGATTGATTACATCAGGGGTGGTTGATCTTCCTGGATCACTAACGTTTGTGGGTGTGGATCGGGGGATGGGCTTGGGAGGGAGTCCTGGCCCTGTCCTAAAAAAATGGGTGCAAGTTTAGGGTCTGCCACAGCAGAGTTGGCTGGAAACATAGAGGTGATGGTGGGTTCACTTACCCTCCGGAAGGTAGTGTGCGTTTGGGAGTGCGAAGGTGCCGTTGTGCCTGCAAGTGTCTTGGTGGTGGATGATTTAGGGATCGCTGACGACTTGGGTTGTGCTTTAGTGAAAGGAGTGGATACGTGAGCAGTCTTGGAATGACCTGTGGGTGGATGCAGAAGAGGAGTGGGTCCTAGTGTGCGGTGTAGTGACTCCGAGGACATGGCCGATAGATCACCTTTTCTTCTTTTTGCCAATTGTTCCTGTGTCAAATCTTGGTATACAGTGGAGGTGCTGGATGAAAAAGAAGCAGATAAAGTGTTAGAGGCATGATTGTTCGAAGTAGGTATGTTAGTGGTAAAAGGTTTGTTTCTAGGTTTGGTTTCCTTAGCGTTGTCCCAATTGTAGGCGTAGCCATTTTCATGGGCCGCTAGGTCTCTTAAGAATTTGCTTTCTTTATCATTAATAGTCGTGAGTGTGTACTCCTCCAGGTGTGCACGCAGGGTTTTGTCCCGCTTGCTATACCTGGGGGAAGGCAGGCCCAAGGCGTGGTCTGTATACCATCGGTTGATTGCAACATCAAGTTGTGCCAACTCGGTGGTATATTCATGGCACAGCATGGAGAGCATGTTGAGAGAGCATGATATGAGATTGCTTTCCCAAGATGTCTTTAGTGTGTCATTAATTTTTTTGATGTTGGGGAAAAGTTGTATTCTTAATCCCCAGGGGATTATTTTATGTTCCGCATATTTTTCAAAGTAAGTTTTATGCCAGTAGATTCTGACTTTTTTTTCCAAAAGACGTTGTAGTCTGATAAATGCCCTATCTAGTTCAGCGTCGGTTATGGTAGAAGCGTTTTGGGATGCCTGGATACGGGTCATGAGACCCTCCCAGGCCTCTCCACAGAAGTCTGCCATGGCTCCACCTGGGGTCCCCCAGAAGGGGAGGAAAACGATCCTGGAATTACACAAAAGAAATGAACAGGTATACGTGTATTACAATGATATGTCACATTAGAGACAAGGTGAAGATAAGAAAGGGTACAGATTGCCAAAGTAACATGTAAATGACAAGAGGCACTGGATTTGTTGAGAATGGACAAAAAGGAAGAAAAAATTGTGTTTAACAAATATTATATTGTATATATATGGGAGTGTTAAGATAGATATATCAGGGACCAAAACTAGCCAAGAGGACCATAAGCATTAAAGCTTGTATTGCTCAAAAAGTGTAAGGGTGGCTAGATGGTACCAAGGGATACAGCACCTCATCCCCAAAATAATCAAATAATTAATGGGTTTGTGGACGGGGGATTATGGCGGTGCTAAAGTCAAAAGGGTTTTTCAGAGAAGAATAAATGAGAAAAAGTGTAAAAAGCAAAAAATTACAAAATTTATTGATAATCTAACATAGAAAAAATATACATTACAGACAATTCATGTTATACTTTAAAAGAAGATTATGGGTACATGTACTGTAAGTGACCCTAAGGATGGTAGAGTGGGCCAGATGGAAGATGGCCGTTGAAGAAGGAGGGCTCGATTTCCTACATGTTTCGCCAAGACATTGGCTTCTTCAGGGAATAGGAGCTCATAAGATAGATATATAAAACAATTCTGTATGGTAAACATGAAAAGCATCATGAGAGCGATAATTTAACAATACACTACATGGTATAAACAATAGAGAGTTAAAACTGTGACTGGACATTCATGCGACCATAGGCTCCACACAAAGTACCGGTGATGCAAACATACCTGGGGCGTCAGTGCCCGAGAAGGGAGGGAGGAGAGGGGAAGGGGGAACACAGCCACCCGAGGGGGTCCCCGCAGGGGAGCAGGCAGGCCGCGCCGTAAATTATGCCTGCAGGGGGCATACAGTAGACCTGGCAAAGGAATGTAGAGATAACCATGAGTCATAATGCACTTGTAATGATAGTCTAGAGATAAAAGATTGCACATCTGTGCATTGTATTGAAGAGAGTACGTAAAATATATATATATATAAGTAAATGTATCTGTATCTCTAGAAAAGAAAGTGCAAACTTACATGTATGTTTAAAAACAGTAGAGGAAAGTGGTCACGAGGTGCCTGTAATAGGTGTGTGCACACAGCAAGGGAAAAACCATCAAAATTGGACCAAGTCTGCAATCCAATTAGACCAGGCCTAATTAAAGGAATGAATAACATTAGGGGTGTTGCTGTTGGTAACTAGGGCCATATAGGGCCATCAAATCCTTACAAAACCATCCCGAACTGACCATTAAGCCAGCCGATAAGGGTGGCAACGTGGTGGTGATGGATGTGTCCTTTTACGAACAAATGTGCCTTGATATCTTAAACAATCGTGAGTGGTATAGACCAATCTCTAAATCACTTATTGACCATTACATATCCGAATACCAACAGTTGATATTTGCAGCTCACCAAAAAGGCATCATAGACTCCAACACATGGAAGTTCCTCAATGTGAAAGAACCCACAACCCCTACCTTCTACTCCCTTCCTAAATTGCATAAATCCCTTGACCACCCTCCTGGTCGTCCAATCGTCTCTGGTCGTCAATGCCTCACAGAATCTGCCAGTGCACTGGTAGACAAATATTTGGCACCCCATGTTGTAGCTCTGCCCTCATATATAAAGGATACTATCCATCTCCTTCGTATATTAGATGGCCAATCCTTGCCCAGTGGCACATGGTTGGTAGCCCTAGATGTGGAGAGTTTGTACAACATAATTCCTCACAACAGAGGCATCTCAGTTATTAGCAAACTCATTCGAGCTAGAGGCCCCCAATATGATAAATACGGGGACTTTGTCCTCGAACTATTGAGGTTCATACTCACACGTAATTACTTCATGTTTGGCTCCTCCCACTTCCTCCAGGTACAGGGTGTGGCTATGGGGACCAAGTGTGCCCCTGCCTATGCCAACCTGTACCTGGGGGGGTGGGAGAGGGAACTCTTTGATCCGACTCACTTCAATCCCTACCTGTCCAGGGTTATATCCTGGTACAGGTATATTGATGACATACTGCTGTTTTGGGCAGGTACCAAGGAAGAACTAGCTTCATTTGTACAAAGCCTTACCAAAAATACATATAACCTTAGGTTCACCATGGAGTGCAGCCAATCGCAGATCCATTTCCTGGACCTCCAGATCGGTGTGCAACCCAATGGTCAAGTCTACACTACCCTATACCGCAAACCCTCTTCGGGCAATACAATCCTACACGCCCAGAGTGCCCATCCCGAGCCTCTCCTTAGAAGTATTCCATACAGCCAATATGTTAGGATCAAACGAAATTGTACCCGTGAGGATGATTTCTTCAGGGCTGCACATGACCTCTATAATAGACTCTTAGACAGAGGCTACAGCCACTCTCTGTTAAAAAAAGCATTCCATAAGGCAAAGAAACTTAACCGAAAAGATCTGGTTTTTCCTGACAAACCATTGGACTCTAAACAACCCACACGACTCATTACCCAATTCTCTAATCAGCACACTCAAATCAAAGATGTCCTTAAACAATTTTGGCCTTTACTTACATCTGACCCCATCATTGCCAAATACATTAACACATACCCTGATATTACTTACCGACGCTCTCCCTCTCTTCGTGATCGTCTGATCCATAGCCACCATTCTACTGATACTGCACATAGGCCCACTGCCACTGGCACTTATCAATGTGGTAAGTGTGACATATGTGCATTTGTCGCCAATTCTCAAGTTGTTAACTTACCTGATGGAAATACACATACCATCAGACATCACGTCACCTGTGCCACTGTTGGGGTCGTATATTTGGCTCAATGCCAATGCGGCTCATTCTATGTTGGCAAAACTAAGCGCCCCTTTCAGATTTGCATTCGGGATCATATAAAACCATTATACAAGAACACTACTACTACGGCCATCAATAGGCACATTGCTGCCCAACATAACTCTGACCCCCACGTTATTTTATTTTCCGCACTTGAACATATTCCTCCACATGTAAGAGGCGGTAGTACTGACAATCTACTACTACGACTTGAAACAAAATGGATTCATACATTAAATGCTACCATCTTCCCAGGACTCAACGAATATATTAGCTTCAAGCCCTTTCTTTAATATTTATCAGTATAAATATTTTTACACACCATATATTTCCCTTTTCCCATGTCCACTCCCTAGGCAACGTCGTTTGTGGTTCCCTCACTCATCTTTTCTCCATCTGTATCCCCCTCTCCTTGCCCCCCAGCCCCTTTTCCATCTCCCTATTCCTCCAAGCTTCCTGATCTTCTTCTCTCTTTTTTCGCCATGGCTCCATCTGTGGTTTCCTCCACAGTTCCCCTTTTTGATATTGCAGAATATTGTGCTATTTGCATTTGCTATGAATGTATTTCTCCTACAAGCATTTCTATTGATCTAATATTTTCCACACCCCTGTTTAATCTACAAGTGTACCCCCTTTTGTACTTATATGTTATACTAAACCCTTTTTGTCATTACTGAAACATATCCCCTGACATATTTGTTGCAGTATATAAGCTTCGTCATAGGATTGTGTTTTTTTGATGTATTTTTTCCTGTCTTGTATTCCCATTTTTGGTTAAAAATCCCACTGGCTCACTAGGACCCAGTGGTTCTCTATGCACACTACACACATTGTGGCTGGACGTCATGTGCTGACACACAGGTACTTCCCACTTTCCCCAGCGACCCCTGTGGATTGTCGGGCAGTATAGGCTCTGTCCCCCCACCCTGTGTCTCAGCACACTACCCCTCATGCCCCGCCGTGCCCCACCACCGGTCTGCACTCGTTCTCTGGCGCTTTGGCCAGCTCCTGATTGGGGGGAGGTGTTTACGTGTGAGGGGTGGGCAGTCACCGTACGGGCTCTCCCCGCTCGGGGCTGACATGGCCAGCGCTGTTCTTGTCTGTACGGACGCCAAGGCGCAGACCTTTGTCTGCCCCTGGGTGCCCACGTCTGTTCTCAGACTTTCCGGCCCTCCTTCTCCATCGGCGGATGGGATGAGGCGACGCCTTGGCACCTCCCATTCCAGGGCTGCTCGCCTCCCCATTCGCCACACGGTCCGTACGTTCTGAGCATGCGCGTGCGGTGCATGATGGAACACGTAGTTCCGAGGCACCGTGCAGTGCGCAGCCGTGGATACCCCTCGTTAAGCGTCCGCACACCTGATCATTACCTGATCAGGTGTGGGGGGCATACAGGTAACCGGCCAGTCCCTCAGTTCCTTGATGGACGAGGGACGTGCCTGCATCTGCTCTGCACACAACTACAAGGTAACTCCTGTCTTTCAATATACTTTGACCTCATGCTTTCCAAACGAATTACTCACTATGCTCCTACACACTTTTTAGGAGCCACCTTGGACCTGCCTTTTATTTTTCTGGTCAATATTGATCCTTCCAAGCAACATTGTCTGCGCCATGAAGGACTAGGTAACAGATTTCTTTCCAGCAGTCTTGCCTATGCTTAGATACATCTCAATGCCTTCATCTTTTTCATTTTTTTTTTTTTCTTTTTTGTCCTTTTACTCCTTATACAGGACTTATCGTAATTTCTACCCCTTTTAACTCCTGGACAGGCATTGTATACCTGTGAATGTGCTGCTATGAGAATTTCTCTCTACAGCTGATATTACTAAGTAAGTACCGGCATAACTACCCTATATGGCCCTAGTTACCAACAGCAACACCCCTAATGTTATTCATTCCTTTAATTAGGCCTGGTCTAATTGGATTGCAGACTTGGTCCAATTTTGATGGTTTTTCCCTTGCTGTGTGCACACACCTATTACAGGCACCTCGTGACCACTTTCCTCTACTGTTTTTAAACATACATGTAAGTTTGCACTTTCTTTTCTAGAGATACAGATACATTTACTTATATATATATATATATTACGTACTCTCTTCAATACAATGCACAGATGTGCAATCTTTTATCTCTAGACTATCATTACAAGTGCATTATGACTCATGGTTATCTCTACATTCCTTTGCCAGGTCTACTGTATGCCCCCTGCAGGCATAATTTACGGCGCGGCCTGCCTGCTCCCCTGCGGGGACCCCCTCGGGTGGCTGTGTTCCCCCTTCCCCTCTCCTCCCTCCCTTCTCGGGCACTGACGCCCCAGGTATGTTTGCATCACCGGTACTTTGTGTGGAGCCTATGGTCGCATGAATGTCCAGCCACAGTTTTAACTCTCTATTGTTTATACCATGTAGTGTATTGTTAAATTATCACTCTCATGATGCTTTTCATGTTTACCATACAGAATTGTTTTATATATCTATCTTATGAGCTCCTGTTCCCTGAAGAAGCCAATGTCTTGGCGAAACATGTAGGAAATCGAGCCCTCCTTCTTCAACGGCCATCTTCCATCTGGCCCACTCTACCATCCTTAGGGTCACCTACAGTACATGTACCCATAATCTTCTTTTAAAGTATAACATGAATTGTCTGTAATGTATATTTTTTCTATGTTAGATTATCAATAAATTTTGTAATTTTTTGCTTTTTACACTTTTTCTCATTTATTCTTCTCTGAAAAACCCTTTTGACTTTAGCACCGCCATAATCCCCCGTCCACAAACCCATTAATTATTTGATTATTTTGGGGATGAGGTGCTGTATCCCTTGGTACCATCTAGCCACCCTTACACTTTTAGAATAAAATATAATATCTATTATATTTTATTCTATTTTGTTCTATTGATTTTCTAGTCTATTCTTTTCTATTCTTTTCTATTCTAATTCAAATTCATTCTATACAAAATTCGAACTTCTGAAGCCATCTTCTGAAATTCAAATTTTGTATAGAATGAATTCAAATAGAAAAGATTACAATAGAGTAGAAAATAAAATAAAAAGGAATGAATAGCCTAGAAAAACAATAGAACAGACTAAAAAAAAAATATATAATTTTTTTTATTCTGTTCTATTGTTTTTCTATGCTATTCTGTTCTATTATTTTCTACTCTATTCTAATCTTTTCTATTCAAATTCATTCTATACAAAATTCGAATTTCGGAAGATGGCTTCCAAAGTTCAAATTTCATATAGAATTTGAATAGGAAAGAATAGAACAGAATAGACAAATATAATATAATATATATATATGAAATGTATAAATATTCCAAAATTCGAATTTCATATAGTATGAAATCGAATTAGAATAGAAAAGATTAGAATAGAAAATAATAGAATAGCATAAAAAAATAAATATAAATATATATATATATATATATATATATATATATATATATATATATATATATATATATATATATATATATATATATACACTAATTTGAATAGAAAAGATTAGTATAGAATATAAAATAATAGAGAAGAAGAAATATAGAACAGAATAGTAGTATATATATATATATATATATATATATATATATATATATATATATAGTCAGAAGTGTGAGGTGCACTGCAGTCTCAGATGGCCGTGCCTAGCAATCAAGCCCTCCCACAGGCTTCGACATAGAAAAAATCCAAACAATGGATTGCTGCACAAACCGTATTTATTTTGAAATCTTCAAAAGGACATCATCACGACATCCATAAAATCAGGCATCCATATTAAACGTTTTCGGGCTCTTTTAGATAACGCCCTTCATCAGAAGATCATGCCTATCTAGTGAATATACATATGGCAATATATATATTCAATGAACAATCAATTAACAAGCTAATCATCTGGAATCAATCAAATAATCATTTATGTTTAACCGAATCTGTTACCACATACACATACAATTATCATCAAATGTGAATACAATTTTTTACAATTTAGGAATAAAGGTCACAGGTAGAAAGAAGGTTTCACACTTCATAGACTATGGACACAGAAATCCTGAAATTAAAACAGAAAAAGAAAATAAAAAAATAAAATTTTGAAAAAATAAAATTTTGAAAAAATGTCACATCTATAAAAGGTATATATTTTTTTATGTGCAGATTTGACCCTTATTGTATGAACTACAGTGGATACCTATATCTTGCATGTTAAACTATGCACTCTCTCTATACCTCAACAGGTTGTGCATATCAATCCCTGTATTAGACCATACACACCACAACTAGCACCAATCTGATTGCACGAGATACCAATAAATGTGAAAAAATTGAAAAAAACTAGGAGAAAATAAACACTGTTAATTGTGATAATATAAATAACATAAATAACATTAATGGCAATGACCAACTCTCCACAAAATACTAAACTTTCAAAAAAAATTGCTGACTATAGTACTAGAGGAAAATTTCTTTCTGTTTAAAGATACTTATTATTTACAATTAGCCGGAGCAGCTATGGGCAGTAATGTAGCACCACCTTATGCAAATGCATTTATGGATATGATAGAACAATCTTTCATTTTTCCTTCAGCGTTATTCAGTGAACATTGTACAGTATGGTACAGGTTCATTGATGACGCCTTTGCTGTATGGACAGGTGATTTAAATTCATTGTCTTTGTTCAATTTCTATTTAAACTCATTAATACCTGGTTTAAAATTTAATATCATGTATAACAATGTTGCTGTTCCGTTCTTGGATACTTTATTGTCCATCAAAGATGGACACATTGTTAGCGATTTATATAGAAAACCAACGGACCGCAACCAATTGTTGTTATTTTCCAGTTTTCATCCTCCTGGGGTATTTAAATCTATCCCACGGAGTCAACTAAAATGTGTAACCAGGATCACGAGTGAAGTAGATACTTGTAACATGAGATTGGATGAGATGGAAGGCAGGCTGTGACAGCGAGGATATCCAGCAGATTCAGTACATTCTGAACGCAATAACATACATAATAAGACCATATCAGTCAGCAACCAAAGTCGCAGAATGCCTTTCACCTCACAATTTCATCCATTTTCATATAAAATTAACAATATTATTAAAAAACATTGGTCTATGCTGCAAAGTGCTTATCCATCGGTTCCAGAATTCAATAATCCCCCATTACCATCCTACCGACGAGGCAGGACGATACGTGACAGGTTGGTGAAATCTGATCAATTTTCAAAACCAAATCCCCGGGTAACCTTTTTAGGTCCTAAAAATACTGGTTCATTTCCATGTTTAAGTTGTATCCAATGCTCTAGCATGATGAAAGGGAAAAGTTTTTCCCACCCACTTAAGGGTTATGATGTTTTGATCAGAGATCACTACACCTGCCAGTCATCCTTCGTGGTATATATCATAAAATGTCCTTGCGGTCTCCTTTATGTGGGGGAGACCACACAGAAGGTTAGGACCGCATAGCTCGTCATAAGTACTCCATTCGGGACAAATTTGTTAAACTTCCTCTGGCTAGACTTTTGTTGAGCGGGGACACACGGTGTCACAGCTAAAATTTATGGTGATAGACGGTGTCACCATAAATAGACGTGGTGGGGACAGAGAAAAGTCTCTAAGAAAGAAAGAAGTGAGTTGGATCCATCGGCTGGACACACTCCAGCCGAAAGGGTTAAATTCTTATTTTGATTTGTATTTATTTTTATAAAAAAATTTTTTTTGAAAGTTTAGTATTTTGTGGAGAGGTGGTCATTGCCATTAATGTTATTTATGTTATTTATATTATCACAATTAACAGTGTTTATTTTCTCCTAGTTTTTTTCAATTTTTTCACATTTATTGGTATCTCGTGCAATCAGATTGGTGCTAGTTGTGGTGTGTATGGACTAATACAGGGATTGATATGCACAACCTGTTGAGGTATAGAGAGAGTGCATAGTTTAACATTCAAGATATAGGTATCCACTGTAGCTCATACAATAAGGGTCAAATCTGCACATAAAAAAATATATACCTTTTATAGATGTGACATTTTTTCAAAATTTTATTTTTTCAAAATTTTATTTTTTTATTTTCTTTTTTTGTTTTAATTTCAGGATTTCTGTGTCCATAGTCTATGAAGTGTGAAACCTTCTTTCTACCTGTGACCTTGATTCCTAAATTGTAAAAAATTGTATTCACATTTGATGATAATTGTATGTGTATGTGGTAACAGATTCGGTTAAACATAAATGATTATTTGATTGATTCCAGATGATTAGCTTGTTAATTGATTGTTCATTGAGTATATATATTGCCATATGTATATTCACTAGAGATATAGATATATATATATATATATATATATATATATATATATATATATATATATATATATATATATATATATATATATATATATATGGTACAGAATTTGAATACTGAATTTGGTACAGAATTAATTCAAATGGAAAAGATTAGAATAGAATATATTATACTTTAGACTATATTATATTTTATATATATATATACACTAACGTCAGATTGTACCAGGCAAATTTCCCTGCCCCAGCTGCTGCACCGCCGAAAGAAGTTCACTCCCAGCCATCCACATGCCCAGTGGTTGAATGCTAGCTTGGCAAAATTGCTAGCACTTCAACTGCTGCCTTTTCAGTTGGTAGACTCTGCCCTCTTGCGTGAGTTTGTGGAATGTGCGGTTCCTCAGTGGCAGGTACCCAAACGCCAATTTTTCTCACGGAAGGCGATTCCGGCTCTCTACCGGCATGTGGAAGGCAATGTCCATGCCTCGCTGGACAGGGCGGTCAGCGGTAAGGTGCATATTACCGCTGACTCATGGACCAGCAGGCATGGACAGGGACGTTACCTAAGTTTCACTACGCATTGGGTGACTCTGCTGGCAGCTGGGAAGGATGCAGGACAAGGTGCAATAGTGTTGGAGCTTGTTCCGCCACCATGCCTCCAAAATGCCACTACTAATGATTGTGACACACCTCTCTCCTCCACCCACTCCTCTTCTTCTTCCTCCATGGCCTCTTCCTGTGATTTGTCCTCGGAACCAAGGGTGCTCCATAGGCATTCAAGGGCCTACGCAAGTACGCAGGCCAAAAGATGCCATGCGGTGCTTGAGCTGGTGTGCTTGGGGGACAGGAGCCACACTGGGGCAGAGGTTCTGCCAGCTCTGCAGGGGCAGGTTCAGAGGTGGTTGACGCCACGCCAACTTAAGGCAGGAATGGTGGTTTGCGACAATGGCACCAACCTCCTCTCTGTCCTCTGACAGGGACAAATGACCCATGTGCCCTGTTTGGCTCACATCCTTAACTTGGTGGTGCAGCGGTTCTTGGGCAGGTACCCGGGCTTACAGGATGTCCTGAGGCAGGCCAGGAAAGCCTGTATGCATTTCCGCCGGTCATATAATGCCAGTGCTAGGCTGGCGGACCTCCAAAAGGAGTTTAACCTGCCCAAGAACCGCCTAATCTGTGACATGCCCACCAGGTGGAACTCAACGTTGGCCATGCTTCAGCAGCTGCACATGCAGCAGAGGGCCATCAATGAGTACCTGTGCGACTATTTCACCAGGACAGGGTCAGGGGAGCTTGTTTTTTTTCCTCACGCCAGTGGGCCATGATCAGGGATGCATGCACTGTCCTGTCACCATTTGAGGAGGCCACGAGGATGGTGAGCAGTGACAGTGCACGCATCAGTGACACTGTCTCCCTTGTCCACCTGTTGGAGCACACACTGCGTGGAATAATGGACAGGGCACTTGAGGCAGAACAGAGGCAGAAAGAGGAGGACTTCCTTAGCTCTCAAGGCCCCCTTTATCCAGACAGTGTTCCTGCGTGCCCGCCGATCACACAGGAAGAGGACAAGGAGAAGGAGGATTGTGTCACTATGGAGGTGGAGCCTGGCACTCAGCATCAGCAGCAGTCTTTAAGGGATCAGTCCCAAGAAACACATGGACTTGTACATGGCTGGGAGGAGGTGGCTGTGGACCATGTCGTCCTTAGTGACCCAGAGGTCTCCGGACCGAATGCCTCAGCAAACCTATGCTGCATGGCCTCCCTGATCCTAAAGCCTGCGTAAGGATCCTCGTATTCGTGGTATCAAGGAGAAGGACCAATACTGGCTGGCAACCCTCCTTGATCCACGTTACAAGGGTAAGGTTGCAGACCTTATCTTGCTATCGCAGAGGGAGTAGAGGATGAAACATCTTCAGGAGGCCTTGCAGAAAGGTCTGTGCAACGCATTCCCAGAGACCGGGAGGTTACAAACTCCTGTTTCTGGACAACATGTTGCTGAGGCTTCGGTCAGTCAAAGAAGGAGCGGTGGAGAAGGTGGCCATCTGACCAATGCGTTCAGACAACTTTTTAGTCTGCAGCCCCAAGGTATGATCGGTTCCAGCAACCATCGCCAGTGTCTGTTTTACATGGTGCAGGAATACCTAGGGGCAAGATCTGACTTGGACACCTTTCCCACCGAAATTTCCTCTGGGTTACTGGGTCTTGAGGATGGATCACTGGCCAGAGCTTGCACAGTATGCAATTGAGCTACTGGCTTGTCCTGCATCCAGCGTTCTTTCAGAACGCACATTCAGTGCTGCTGGAGGCTTTGTAACCGATCACAGGGTGTGTCTGTCCACCGACTCGGTCGATCGACTGACCTTCATAAAGATGAATCAGTCTTGGATTACCACCAGCTACCAAGCACCTGATGCTGATGTAACCAAATAATTTTTTTTTAAATCTCAGATCCCTTCAAAGACTGCCTATGCTGATGCTGAGTCACTATCCTGAGTAATTATCCTCTTCCTCCTCAATGATCACGCTGATAGCTTGTAAGAACATTTTTGGTTCTGGGCGCCGCCACCAGTGCCTAAGGCCCAATTTTTCAGCCCCTGTTTAACAGGGGCGTGTAATTACACTTTTTGATGCAATACTTTGCAGCAGGGCTCGTTCCTGCGTTCCAACTAGAGTTTCTGTGAGGGGTTGCAGAGTTGTGGCACCAGCACCAGTGCCTAAGGCCTAATTTTTCAGCCCCTGTTTAACAGGGGCATGTAATTACAATTTTTGATCTAATATTTCACAGCAGGGCCCGTTTCTGCGCCCACCAAGAGCAATTGAGGACTTACAGTGTTGTGGCACCAGCACCACCACCACCAAACGCCCAATTTTTCTGCCCCTGTTAAACAGGGCCATGTAATTACATTTCTTGATCTAATATTTCACAGCAGGGCCCGTTTCTGCACCCACCAAGAGCGAGTGAGGACTTACAGTGTTTTGGCACCAGCACCACCACCACCCTCAAAGGCCCAATTTTTCTGCCCCTGTTCAACAGGGGCATGTAATTACAATTCTTGATCTAATATTTCACAGCAGGGCCCGTTTCTGCGCCCACCAAGAGCGAGTGAGGACTTACAGTGTTGTGGCACCAGCACCACCACCACCACCAAAGGCCCAATTTTTCTTCCCCTGTTCAACAGGGGCATGTAATTACAATTCTTGATCTAATATTTCACAGCAGGGCCCTGTGAGGGCTTACAGTGCTGTGGCCACAACAACACCTAAGGCCCAAATTTCTGCTGAGTATATAGGGCAGGCCCCTACTTTCAAACATCCATCTTACAAACGACTCCTACTTGCAAACGGAAGGAGACAACAGGAAGTGAGATGAAATCTACCCCTAGGAAGGGAAATTTTCTCCTGTAAGAGGTAATATGGGAAAAACATTTCTCCTTTCCACTGATGCTTTGTCACCAATCCTTGTTTCACAATAAAACCCCAAATGTTCAAAAAACATTTGTCATTGGGACAAAAAGTGAGGTTCAATCTTCTGTAGAGGTGCACAGACAGCAAAACAAATGTCACAGGGGTGATAACCCTTCCCTATGTTTTCCAAAAAGCTTAAAATAGATTTTTTTGCTGGAGCTAAACACGTTAAAAATGTCCCCGTTCAAAATTACAAACAGATTCTACTTAACAACAAACCTACAGTCCCTGTCTTGTTTGCACTACCTGTATACTGCTGTTCAGAGTACAGAGCCTGTATACTGCTGTTTCCTTTTTTAATTTGGGTGCGGGGTTCCCCTTAATATCCATACAAGACCCAAAGGGCATGGTAATGGACTGGGGGGTACCCATGCCATTTGTCTCAATGATTTTCATCCATATTGCCAGGACCCAACATTACATTAAAGCCGCAAGCAGTTTTAAATGACTTTTTTTCCTTTAAAAATGACATTTTGTGCAGGAACTGTTCTAAGCATGGGAAACACGTGCCACTTTACAGGCATACTATAGACACCCCCCCAGGTACGATATTTAAAGGAATATTTCACTTTTTTTTTTTTTTTACTTTAAGCATCATTAAAATCACTGCTCCCGAAAAAACTGCCGTTTTTAAAAGGTTTTTTTGCATTGATACATGTCCCCTGGGGCAGGACCCGGGTCCCCAAACCCTTTTTAGGACAATACTATGCAAATTAGCCTTTAAAATGAGCACTTTTGATTTTGAACGTTCAAGTCCCATAGACGTCAATGGGGTTCTAACGTTCGTGCAAATTTTCGGTCCGTTCGCAGATTCTGGTGCAAACCGAACCGGGGGGTGTTCGGCTCATCCCTAATATAGATATATATAAAACCATCTTCCTAAATTCGAATTTGGTACAGAATTAATTTGAATAGAAAAGATTAGAATAGAATATATTACATTTTTTTCTATTCTGTGCTATTGTTTTTCTATGCTATTCTTTTCTATTATTTTCTATTCTAATCTTTTCTATTAGAATTCAATTTCATTCTATATGAACTTTTATTTCAGAAGATGTTATACTGTATGTATATATATATATATATATATTTATATATATACTGTATATTAGGGTGTTTCATTTTCTAACGGAAAAAAATAAACTGTAAAATTTTTGCAGACTTTGCTTACGCCCCGAGTCTGAGTGATGTAAAAGATATATATGCTAAATCTCAAGAAAATTGGATAATATTGAGAGGTTGCACACTTTGATCTGTTTTGTAAAAGTAGGCAAATAATACGATTTTTCAATGTTAATTACTTTTATTGGGAAAACTAAAAATCACAAACTTAAAATAACTTAAAAACTATACACTAAGATTAATAGGTAATATGATAGGCAAAACATGCGCTATATTAATCAACTTTGAACAATGCAATCCCTTGTTTTGTTCGCTTGGTGACGACTTTTCTGTGATGCTCGACTACCCTCAACAAAAATTGTTTTTGTTGTTCATCCCTGACTGATTCGTTATACTTTTTTATCACAGCAATTCCTCTTTCTGCGGTATCATTGACAACCTTAAGAGTGTTCATATGGCTTCTTAGCTTCTTCACTGCAGTATTCTGTCACATCGTGGATCCCAAACAATTCAAAGAATGTCTTTGTTTTATTAGTAACGAAATGCCTCAGGTCTTTTCCTTCAAAAACCATGTTTTACCCTCTTATCATTTCACTTCCTTTCTTTACAGGTTTGGTTTCTAAATTTTTAGTCATATTTTCCTTAACAGCCTAAGTAATACGTTCGTCAAAAAAAGCCAACCCTACATTTGTTTCTGACAGATACCAAAGGTGTCTCTTAGCAACTGTGAGAGCATATTTTTTGACGTCTGCATCTGGGGAAGTGCTCAAAAGCTGTAGCATATACAAATCATTCTTTGGAGCCCATCGACTTACAATTGCCTCATGCCAAAAGCAAACATATATAAGGCTGACTCATACTCATATGACTCATGACTCTTTGTAGTCTTCTCTTGGATGACTTCCGTCTTTTAGGACATTTTGGATGTAGTTAACCATTTTCACTCGTTGTTCTTCTAGAAAGCCTTGAACGGGACTTTCTTCATCCAGCATTGTTGTATATGACTTCTTATCAAGTGAAGCCCACAGACTTTGCTCTGATAAAAGTGATCAATGTGTGCAACCCCTAAATATTATCAAATCTTCTTGAAATTTGGCATATATATCTTTTACATCACTGAGACTCGGGGCATAAGCAAAGTCATATGAAAATTACATCTTTGGAAAAATGAAACACCCTAATATATATATATATATATATATATATATATATATATATATATATACAGTGGCTTGCGAAAGTATTCGGCCCCCTTGAACTTTTCAACCTTTTGCCACATTTCAGGCTTCAAACATAAAGATATAAAATTTTAATTTTTTGTGAAGAATCACCAACAAGTGGGACACAATTGTGAAGTGGAACGAAATCTATTGGATATTTTAAACTTTTTTAGCAATTAAAAAACTGAAAAGTGGTGCGTGCAAAATTATTCGGCCCCTTTACTTTCAGTGCAGAAAACTCACTCCAGAAGTTCAGCAAGGATCTCTGAATGATCCAATGTTGTCCTAAATGACTGATGGTGATAAATAGAATCCACCTGTGTGTAATCAAGTCTCTGTATAAATGCACCTGCTCTGTGATAGTCTCAGGGTTCTGTTGAAAGCGCAGAGAGCATCATGAAGACCAAGATACACACCAGGCAGGTCCGTAATACTGTTGTAGAGAAGTTTAAAGCCGGATTTGGATACAAAAAGATTTCCCAAGCTTTAAACATCCCAAGGAGCACTGTGCAAGCGATCATTTTGAAATGGAAGGAGTATCAGACCACTGCAAATCTACCAAGACCTGGCTGTCCCTCTAAACTTTCAGCTCAGACAAGGAGAAGACTGATCAGAGATGCAGCCAAGAGGCCCATGATCACTCTGGATGAACTGCAGACAACTACAGCTGAGGTGGGAGAGTCTGTCCATAGGACAACCATCAGTCGTACACTGCACAAATCTGGCCTTTATGGAAGAGTGGCAAGAAGAAAGCCATTTCTCAAAGATATCCATAAAAAGTCTCGTCTAAAGTTTGCCACAAGCCACCTGGGAGACACACCAAACATGTGGAAGAAGGTGCTCTGGTCCAATGAAACCAAAATCAAACTTTTTGGCCACAATGCAAAATGATATGTTTGGCGTAAAAGCAACACAGCTCATCACACTCAACACACCATCCCCACTGTCAAACATGGTGGTGGCAGCATCATGGTTTGGGCCTGCTTTTCTTCAGCAGGGACAGGGAAGATGGTTAAAATTGAGGGGAAGATGGATGCAGCCAAATACAGGACCATTCTGGATGAAAACCTGTTGGAGTCTGCAAAAGACCTGAAACTGGGACGGAGATTTATCTTCCAACAAGACAATGATCCCAAACATACAGCAAAATCTACAAAGGAATGGTTCACAAATAAACGTATCCGGGTGTTAGAATGGCCAAGTCAAAGTCAAGACCTGAATCCAATCGAGAATCTGTGGAAAGAGCTGAAAACTGCTGTTCACAAACGCTCTCCATCCAACCTCACTGAGCTCGAGCTGTTTTGCAAGGAAGAATGGGCAAGAATTTCAGTCTCTCGATGTGCAAAACTGATAGAGACATACCCCAAGCGACTTGCAGCTGTAATCACAGCAAAAGGTGGCTCTACAAAGTATTAACGCAAGGGGGCCGAATAATTTTGCACGCCCCACTTTTCATTTTTTTATTAGTTAAAAAAGTTTCAAAAATCCAAAAGATTTCGTTCCACTTCACAATTGTGTCCCACTTGTTGGTGATTCTTCACAAAAAATAAAAATTTTATATCTTTATGTTTGAAGCCTGAAATGTGGCAAAAGGTTGAGAAGTTCAAGGGGGCCGAATACTTTCGCAAGCCACTGTATATATATATTTTTTTTTTTTTTTTCTGCTCTGTGATATTATTTTTCTATGCTATTCTTTTCTAGTATTCAATTGTATTCTAATCTTTTCTATTCAAATTCTATTTCATTCTATACGAATTTTGGAAAATGGTTATATATAGTTTACTTTTTCAAATTTGGTCAAATTTTTTCGAATGCAGTAGACTTATTTTGAATTTGATAGTTTTTCAAATTCGGTAGATTTTTTTTTTCTAATGCGGTCAAATTTTTTCGAATACGAAACGAAAGGAATCCCGAAAACGAATGTAATGAATGCAACAAATTTAACAAAATGAATTTCGTTAAATAACGAATCGAAACAAAACGAAACTAAACATTTTTTTTTTCATCCTGCACATGTCTACTCTGTTTGCATTTATGCATTGTGTTATTTCTTTGTTCAAAAACGATCTCCAAAATTTTTGGTGTGATGCTGCTCAGCATGGCCTACACTGTACAATTCAATAGGAACACATGTATATTACAAGCATTAACATGTGTTGTGGAGAATTGCTTATGTATTTAATTATGCCTACTCTCTGTGATCCCTGTAATACCCTCTGGGATCTCATACCATGTGCTGTAGAAGTTTGGTTGCAGCTCAGTTGCAAGAGAAAACATGTCTCTCACAGGCTCCTCAATGAATAACAAGGCCCTTGCTTGTGAGGTGTGGAGCAGGCTCCAGCCTTTTGACCTGTCTCACAGATATTACCCTAGTACTTGGTTTGCCAATATGTGATGTTTTCAGTATGTAAAACAGGGGTGTCCAACCTGACCTTCCTGGGCCACATTGAAAGAAAAGGAATTGTGTTGGGCCACAC
The DNA here is from genome assembly GCA_037952835.1 of Lithobates septentrionalis. Classification (NCBI taxonomy): domain Eukaryota; kingdom Metazoa; phylum Chordata; class Amphibia; order Anura; family Ranidae; genus Lithobates; species Lithobates septentrionalis. The sequence continues at coordinate 3,739,293 of JBBDGP010001099.1, forward strand.
ATAAAATACCCTAACAATAAGGATAGCTGAGGAGCAGAAAAAGTCAGGCAGATCACAAGTTAACGATCAATATCTGGTTTGATGGATGTAGTAGCAATTCTCAATCAATTCTAAAGGTGCTTATCAAATATTTTGGTTCCAATTTTGCCCTTCATGTGCTTGATCCTTACAAATATAGGTGCTGCTGAAAACTGATGACATGAATAAGGCGAGATTGTGAAGAGTGGGATGATAAAATGTATAAAAATCCAGCAAATTCTGTACCTGCTCGCTAAGTGTAAATGTATTTTTTCCAAAAAATTCCAAAGAGATCAACATTTTTAAGTAAGTTTACGATTTCGTGTTGGGCCATATTTATAGCCATCTCGGGTCGCATGTGGGTGGTAGGTTGGACACCCCTGGTGTAAAGTGTTTTGTATCATTATGTGTAAAAGATCACATGTGTGTCAGTCTTTCCAAAAACCTAACATAACATTTTATTTTTTTTTGCTATATAATACAGGCAGTTAGATTTATTTTCTGTATACAATACAAGCAATCTGATTGTCAGCTAATGATGGTAAGTGTCCATTAGAGTTGTGTGAACGGTTCAGGCCGAGCAACAGTTCGGCACGAACATTGCCTGTTTGCCCATTCAGCGAACATCCGAATTAGCAGGGCGTTCTCCGAATATCCTACAAGCACCCACCCCCCCCCCCCCCATGTTGAGGGCATGTGGCCTGGTATGGTGCAAGGGGGGGGTGTGCTCGCTCACACCCCCATTTTCCTGCATGCTCGAATAAGGATCTGGTATGGATTTTGGGGGGGACCCCCCAACATTTTTCTTTCTATTGCCAGCAATGTAAATGCATTTTAATGCAATTTTTATTTCTTTAGAAATTTCATTTTTGCTGCAGAATGTTATATACAGTGGGGACGGAAAGTATTCAGACACCCTTAAATTTTTCACTCTTTATTATATTGCAGCCATTTGCTAAAATCATTTAAGTTCACTTTTTTCCTCATTAATGTACACACAGCACCCCATATTGACAGAAAAACACAGAATTGTTGACATTTTTGCAGATTTATTAAAAAAGAAAAACTGAAATATCACATGGTCCTAAGTATTCAGACCCTTTGCTCAGTATTTAGTAGAAGCACCCTTTTGATCTAATACAGCCATGAGTCTTTTTGGGAAAGTTACAACAAGTTTTTCACACCTGGATTTGGGGATCCTCTGCCATTCCTCCGTGCAGATCCTCTCCAGTTCTGTCCGGTTGGATGGTAAACGTTGGTGGACAGCCATTTTTAGGTCTCTCCAGAGATGCTCAATTGGGTTTAAGTTAGGGCTCTGGCTGGGCCATTCAAGAACAGTCACAGAGTTGTTGTGAAGCCACTCCTTTGTTATTTTAGCTGTGTGCTTAGGGTCATTGTCTTGTTGGAAGGTAAACCTTCGGCCCAGTCTGAGGTCCTGAGCACTCTGGAGAAGGTTTTCATCCAGGATATCCCTGTACTTGGCCGCATTCATCTTTCCCTCAATTGCAACCAGTCGTCCTGTCCCTGCAGCTGAAAAACACCCCCACAGCATGATGCTGCCACCACCATGCTTCACCGTTGGGACTGTATTGGACAGGTGATGAGCAGTGTCTGGCTTTCTCCACACATACCGCTTAGAATTAAGGCCAAAAAGTTCTTTCTTGGTCTCATCAGACCAAAGAATCTTATTTCTCACCATTTTGGAGTCCTTCAGGTGTTTTTTTAGCAAACTCCATGCGGGCTTTCATGTGTCTTGCACTGAGGAGAGGCTTCCGTCAGGCCACTCTGACATAAAGCCCAGACTGGTGGAGGGCTGCAGTGATGGTTGACTTTCTACAACTTTCTCCCATCTCCCGACTGCATCTCTGGAGCTCAGCCACAGTGATATTTGGGTTCTTCTTTACCTCTCTCACCAAGGCTCTTCTCCCCCAATAGCTCAGTTTGGCCAGACGGCCAGCTCTAGGAAGGGTTCTGGTCATCCCAAACATCTTCCATTTAAGGATTATGGAGGCCACTGTGCTCTTAGGAAACTTAAATGCAGCAGAATTTTTTTTTGTAACCTTGGCCAAATCTGTGCCTTGCCACAATTCTGTCTCGGAGCTCGTCAGGCAGTTCCTTTGACCTCATGATTATCATTTGCTCTGACATGCACTGTGAGCTGTAAGGTCTTATATAGACAGGTGTGTGGCTTTCCTAATCAAATCCAATCAGTATAATCAAACAAAGCTGGACTCAATTGAAGGTGTAGAACAGGTATATGCAATATGCAACTCCAGCTGTTGCAAAACTACAAGTTCCATCATGCCCTTGCCTCTGGGTGTTATGCTTGTGGCTGACAGAGTCTTGCAATGCCTCATGGGACTTGTAGTTCTGCAACAGCTGGAGGTCCGCTAATTGCATATCCCTGGTGTAGAACCATCTCAAGGATGATCAGAAGAAATGGACAGCACCTGAGTTAAATATATGAGTGTCACAGCAAAGGGTCTGAATACTTAGGACCATGTAATATTTCAGTTTTTCTTTTTTAATAAATCTGCAAAAATGTCAATAATTCTGTGTTTTTCTGTCAATATGGGGTGCTGTGTGTACATTAATGAGGAAAAAAATGAACTTAAATGATTTTAGCAAATGGCTGCAATATAACAAAGAGTGAAACATTTAAGGGGGTCTGAATACTTTCCGTCCCCACTGTACATGTTACAGATTTGCCACTTTACAGGCAGACTAAGGGTACCTCCCACTATATTTAAAGTAATTATTCATTTTTATTGTTGTACTTTAAGCATCATTAAAATCACTGCTTTTGTAAAAACAATCTTTTTTTAACCACTTAAGCCCCGGACCATTTCGCTGGCCAAAGACCAGAGCTTTTTTTTGCGATTCGGCACTGCGTCGCTTTAACTGACAATTGCGCGGTCGTGCGACGTGACTCCCAAACAAAATTGAGGTGCTTTTTTCCCCACAAATAGAGCTTTCTTTTGGTGGTATTTGATCACCTCTGCAGTTTTTATTTTTTGCTCTATAAACAAAAAAAGAGCGACAATTTTGAAAAAAAGGCAATATTTTTAACTTTTTCCTATAATAAATATCCCCAAAAAATATATAAAAAATTGTTTTTCCTTAGTTTAGGCTGATAGATATGCTTCTAAATATTTTTGGTATAAAAAAAAAAAAAAAATCGCAATATGCGTTTTGGTTTGCGCAAAAGTTATAGCGTCTACAAAATAGGGGATTTGTGTCCACATAACAGAGGTTTGCCCACTCTATGTTGTATTTGTCCCAATGACCTTTGTCATAAAGAGAAATAGTAAGAAGAAAACACAAATTTTACATTTGTTATCAGAACACGATTCTTACAAAAGTCTAACAATGAGGCACCTGATCCAGTGACATATGTCAAAAGAGTCGTTCCTTAGACTTTGGGGCTATGTCCACTAATTTTATATTGTGTATGTGAGGGCAGGAAATACAGAGAAATCTAACTAATGGGATACATACAGCAATAAAACACTTTAGGGTTTAAAACTGTTTCCAGTCTATCCAAGACATAGCAAATAGCCATGTACAGTACATGAGTCAAAATTAAATTTTGCAGCTTATTTAAGTATATGCAGTAGGGTATTCCATTTAAAGTTTGTGACAATAAAAATCTATTTGTTTACATTCATTTTCTGTGTTGCTAACTCACTGCTGAAAGGGCATTTATCTCAAACAAACATAGCTTTTATCTTGCCTATAATAAAAGCTATTTATCCAAACTATTTCCCTATCATCAAAAGGCATTTATTAGATTTTAAGGCCTGTCTAAAATGTAGTATGCAATAGTAGTATTGATTACTGGGGACCAAGATAGTGACAAGGGACCTACTGTATGCTGTGGCACCTGAGCAGTAGAACACAGCAGTACAATGCTGCACATTAGATAAGGGGATGGGGAGTTAAGGAAATCAGACACATACATCGTTTTTGGTATTTCCAGCTCATTGTGCAGCACAAGAAAATAATAACTTGTATAACTGTTGTGGGATTGAGGCGATTAAAGTTAAGCAGTTGATACATTTGCCTTGAGTTGCGCCAGTCCAAAACTGTATTTTGGGACATGGCAGCCCACTTTTATTCAATAAATGGAAAAAGTTCACATGTACATCAGTCACTCATGCAGGGGTTTCTTCCATACAATATGCACAAATGAAAATACCCAGCCACCTGGCTCACTTGTTGACAGAGCTGCTGCTCCTCTTATCAGTCCCTTCGACTGTGTTGTCCAGCTCTCTAGGAGCACTTGGCACTCTAGCCTTTAGTCACAGCAGCCTGCTGCACAGCCCACCTCTGGCCCACGGATTGAGGTTCTCCTGACACTCCTGATAGGAGCTGACCTGACTCTTGGAACTGAGAACTGTCTCCTGGCTTCTGGCTGGGCACCCTGACCCCTCAATGAGACCATCTGTCTCTTGGCTTCTGGATGGGCTCTTTGACTCCTCAGTGATACCTCTGTCTCATAGCTTCTGGCCGGGGCCCCCTGACCACAGGTGAGACCTTCAGTCTCCCACACTGGGAGTGGTCTCCAAACTGGAAGCTGTCTCCAAACTGGGAGCTCTGAGCTATCCTCAGACCTGAGTAAACAATGACCCTGCACACCTGTGTAATCAGCCAGGTTGCAGGCGTTTAGCAAAACCTGGACACAGGATTAAATGTTACAACCCAGAGCTACAGAATCTGGAGAAATGCAAAAACACAGCTTTCTCCACTCAAAAATTATAGTTCTGAACCTTTCATTAACCCTTAATGCGAACCCTGAGTCACATTTTACTATATTCCTACAGTGACAGAACTTCCCTCTGTCACACTGTTCATTATTAGTGTACCAAACAAGACATAAACATTTACATAAAAACAACCACAGTATATACATTTTAAATGTCAGCCAAGCTGCCCTGCAGGAGACATAAATTGCTGGGCAAAACCTGTTTCTGTTTGCTGCCCCCCTCCTGCTTCCAATTCTGACTATTGTGCACTTTCAATATTACGGCAGGGAATCCTCAAATACAAACCTGTAAACAACGATTTCAGGGCACCATAACGGAATCCACCTACTTAGGCCTTAGCTTGGTAGTTTTTTATTCTGAAGAGGTGTCAAGAGATTTCTCCTTTGACATGAGGATCTCAGTTCCCAATGTCATAGGACCCTACTTGCCCCAAAGAATGTCTAGGCCAAATGGCCAAACATCAGCCATAGCACCACCTCCTGCACAATTATCTGTAAAACGCTTCCTGTCAAACTCAGACATCAATTTGGCCAAAAACATCTCAGCAATCAATGACTAAAACAAAAATGAACAAATATACTACTCTTCCTTCTATTCCTTCTCATTGTCCTTGCCATCCAAACCATTACAAACAACTGGATGCATTCCTCCCAGTACTGCCCCTTATGGGAACACAAATAGTGATTGCCAGACTGAAAACTACTTTACTGATTACCATCTCGACTACCCTTATCTTTAGTTTTATTGAAGAAGAATTCCAGGTATGGTATATTTGTACCGATAGTACTAGTTCCTATTATCCAGGCATAATATTCTGTTGCTCTTTCATCCAGAGTCTAGGCAACGTAATGCAGAATATGTGTTACTGGCCAGATTAACAGATGAAAACAGAGGGGAAAAAAGCCTAAAAAAAAAGTAATGCAGCCACAACATCTAAGAATTGGTAAGCTGCAATATATTACGTTTTTGGTTTACTATCACTTTTCACAGAAAGTGAAATAACACTTAAGAGCAGTTTCTTTATGGACTACTGCATAACACAGTTTAAGGATCTCCCCAGATTGAGAAAACAGCCATGTCCCCATATCCTGATTTCTCCACACACATACAGAAGCAATGCAACTTTTTCTCTGTAGTTAAACAGTGGCTAGAAGGCCTGGGTCTCTCCAATATGATATGCCGTTCCTCACCAAACTTAGGGTAGTATAAAAGAAACTTGCCTATTTTTTCACTTGACGATGCACAAGACTGAAATTACACTTCCCAGTTGATCTTCCATATGATCTCACATATGGTCTCTCATACTCACTGACCTGACCTCCTGAAGATAACTTCTCTCAGCCTGGATTTGTCTACCAATGTATACCTGCATTTTTTCTAGAAACTCAGGATTTCTCAGCCAAATATTTTTTCTTAGGTATCTGGTACAGTGTTGTGTTTCATTGCTGTTCTGTGTAACCCTTTGTTCTTTACTAGCCAGATACACGTGACCTGTTGTTAGAGTTATACCCATAGGCCCCCTCTTAGGGGCATGGACTGGGGCAGGAGAGTTTTTCTGACCTGTTGTTGGGTGTTATGTGTCTCCTGCATAAGACTTTTGTTGTTTTATTGTGTGTATATATGGTTGTATGCATGGTGACACCTTCCGTCTAGCTAAATATCCATCATTTATTATCTTCTCTGTTCATGGCAGTCAGGATACCTTAGGATATTTGATACAATTCATTTTTGTACTTAATAATAATGTATTGTGTCTAAAGTTACTATTATGTTGTAAAATGTCTAATGCCACGTACACACGATCGGACATTAATCGGACATTCCGACAACAAAATCCATGGATTTTTTCAGATGGATGTTGGCTCAAACTTGTCTTGCATACACACGGTCACACAAAGTAGGTCGGAAATTCCGAACGTCAAGAACACGGTGACGTACAACACATACGACAAGCCGAGAAAAATTAAGTTCAACAGCCAGTGCGGCTCTTCTGCTTGATTCTGAGCATGCGTGGAACTTTGTGCGTCGGAATTGTGTACACAAGATTGGAATTTATGCGAACGGATTTTGTTGTCGGAAAATTTGAGATCCAGATCTCAAATTTTGTGCGACGGAAATTCCGATGGAAAATGTCCGATGGAGCCTACACACGATCGGAATTTCCGACAAAAGGCTTCCATCGAACAATTTCCGTCAGAAATCCGACCGTGTGTACGGGGCATTATTCCCTATTTATTATGGGCACATTTTTTGTAAACCCACAACCCACACATTTTATGCCTACAAGACAACCATATTACAGATAAGGTAAAGACATACATGCATAAACTCTGGATAGGCAGATATCACTCTTCCTAGTCAAGCTATACACAATGGGTCTTTATATTGTTTGCTAAACACTCTTCTCTGCTGCTTCCTTTATATAGTGCAGATATTACTTCAGTCTAATGGTTGAGCTGCCATCGATATCTTTGAACCTATGGACTTATTAGTATAATCCTACACCCTTAGAGCACAATCATATGTGTATGATTTTGTTGTATTTCAGCTGTGTCCCTACCTGCACCATTCTCATTAATTACCCATGTTAAACACCCTTCTGGTAACTGACTCAGACATTGGTGGCTGGTGCTCAAAATTTTTGGGGGGGGCGCAAACAAACTGAAAAATTAAAAAAAAAAACCCATCAATTGCAGCCTCACTGTACCATCAATCGCAGCCACTGTGCCCATCAAACGCAGCCACTGTTCCCATCAAACGCAGCCACTGTTCCCATCAAACGCAGCCACTGTGCCCAACAAATGCTGCCACTGTGCCCCATCAAATACAGCTACTGTGCTCATCTTAGGCAGCCACTGTGCCGATCTTATGCAGCCACTGTGCCCCATTGAATGCAGCCACTGTGCAGCATTGAATGCAGCCACTGTGCCCATCATATGCAGCCACTGTGCCCCATCAAAGGCAGCCTCACTGTGCCCCATCAAATGCAGCCTAACTGTGCCCCATCTAATGCAGCCTCACTGTGCCCCATCACTAAACGCCTAGCATGCACATTACTGTCCGGTTCCCACGAGTTACTTTCTGGGCCGTAGCCCTTCCACTTGATTAAGAATTGGTTTTGCCCTTGCCTTCTTCTACAATCAAGGATAGCCTCAACCTCAAACTCCTCGCTGCCATTAATTACAACAGGTTCAGGAGGTCTTGTCCCTCTAGCAGGAAAGGGATCAGGTACAACAGGTTTGAGCAGAGATACATGGAATACCGGATGAATTTTAAATGAATCAGGTAAAGTCAGTTCATAAGACACTTCATTGATTTTCCTTCTAACTGGAAAGGGTCCCATGAATCTAGGTGCCAACTTCTTAGAAGGACATGCTAATTTAATATTAACGGTAGAAAGCCATACCTGGTCGCCAATTTGTAAGTTCAGCTCCCCCCTTCTTTTCCGGTCGAAGATTCTCTTACCATCTGCCTGAGCAACAACCGACTGTTGTGACTGAGGAACTCCACTGTACTTTGTACTGCTGGAACCGAAGATTCTGAAAGGAAATCAGGTAGAAATGTTAGGTGAAAGCCATAATTGGTGAAAAAAGGAGATTGACCGGTGGCAGAATGTTTGGCATTATTGTAAGCGAATTCTGCTAAGGGTAGTAGGGATACCCAATCATCTTGTGTGAACGATGTGAAACATCTGATGTATTGTTCCAGGGTCTGATTAGTTCTTTCTGTCTGACCGTTCGTTTGAGGATGATGGGCCGAGGACAGGGCCAATTCAATCTTTAGGGTTTCACACAGGGATCGCCAGAAACGTGAGGTGAATTGAACCCCTCTATCCGAAACTATGTTTACAGGTACTCCATGAAGTCTGATGATCTCCTTGATAAATATGCAAGCAGTTTCGGTGGCAGATGGGGTTCCCCTTAAAGGTAGGAAATGAGCCATTTTGGTTAGACGGTCCACTACTACAAAGATGGCTGAGCACCCTTCAGAACATGGAAGCTCCACAATAAAATCCATAGAAATCATTTTCCATGGTCTGTCGGGTACAGGCAATGGTTTTAATAGGCCCCAAGCTCGATTCCTGGATGACTTATTCTGAATGCAGATGGGACAGGAACTGACATATTTTTCACAAAAGTCTTTCAGATTGGGCCACCAGAATGTACGCTGCACTAGTTCCAGGGTCTTGCGAACTCCAAAGTGGCCCGCCAGAGGATGATCGTGGAGAAGCGTCAAAACCCTGACCCGAACATCTTCAGGAATGAAAATTTGGCTTCCCCTCCAGAACAGACCATCTCTACTTACTAAAGAAATTCCAGTAGGCCTGGCTGACTCAGAGGACGCTTCCTTAATCTGGGAGAGTAAATCTGTTTGTAGCAGTAAAAAACTGTTTGCGGGTAAGATGGTGTCAGGAGTAGATAAGTCCTTAGGATTGTCGTGCATACGTGATAATGCATCTGGTTTAATATTTTTTGAGCCTGGACGGTAGGTGATATGGAATGAAAAACGTGAGAAAAACAGAGCCCAGCGGGCTTGTCGAGGCTTCAGCCGTTTGGCAGATCGTAAGTATTCCAGGTTTTTATGGTCAGTGTAAATTAGTACTGGATGCATAGCCCCCTCCAACAGGTACCTCCACTCTTCCAGTGCAGTTTTAATGGCAAGCAGCTCCCGGTCACCAACGTCATAATTCTTCTCCGCAGGGGAGAGTTTACGGGAGAAGAACCCCACAGGATGCATTATCTCTTTGCTACCTTTGCGTTGTGAAAGAATCGCACCTACCGCAATCTCGGAGGCATCAACCTCTAAAATAAACTGTAAAGATGGTTCAGGGTGACTGAGGATAGGTGCTGAAGTAAACAGTCTTTTGAGATTTTCGAAGGCGTCTTGGGCAGGTTGATTCCAGGAAAAACGGATATTCTGTTTAGTTAACTGCGTGATGGGTGCGATTATGGCTGAGAACCCCCTGATGAACTTTCTGTAGAAGTTCGCAAACCCCACAAACCGCTGAATTCCCTTCTTGTCCAAGGGTACCGGCCAGTCCAGAACAGCGGAGACCTTTTGTGGGTCCATCTTGATGCCTGTTGCAGAGATTATTAACCCCAGAAACTGAATGCTCTGTTGTTCGAACTCACATTTCTCCGCTTTCGCGTACAGCCTGTGTAAGCGGAGACGACCCAATACCCTGCGGACATGTTCCTGATGTAATTCACGGGATTCTGAAAAAATCAAGATGTCGTCCAAGTATGCGATTACAAACACATCTAAAAAGTCCCTGAGAACATCGTTAATTAGGTGTTGAAAGGTCGCGGGGGCGTTGCAGAGTCCAAAGGGCATGACCAGGTATTCATAATGCCCGAATCGGGTTCGGAATGCAGTCTTTCACTCATGCCCAGCCCGGATACGGATCAAATTGTATGCCCCTCTCAGGTCAAGTTTAGTGAAAATGACGGCAGTCCTTCATTTTTGGAAGAGTTCAGGTATCAAGGGTAGAGGATACCGATTTTTGACCGTGATTTTGTTTAATTCACGATAGTCTATACACGGACGGAGAGACTTGTCCTTCTTTGTGACGAAAAATATTCCGGCACCAGCTGGAGATGTAGAGTGGCGTATAAAACCTTTGGCCAGGTTCTCATCTATATATGTCTTTAGTACTTCCTGTTCTTTCTCTGACAATGGAAAAATGCGTCCGAACGGTATTTCGGATCCTGGCAGCAATTCAATGGGGCAATCGTAGGGGCGATGAGGTGGAAGAGAGTCTGCCCCCTTCTTACTAAAAACATCAATAAATTCATGATACTGTTTAGGTATGACCTGACAAAGTTTCTGGTCGGTGTCCAAACAAAGTAGGGTAGAAGAGGAATCCGAGTCCTTCTTAAAACAGTGTTCATGACAGTAAGAAGATGAGAATTTCACTTCTCCAGATGTCCAATGAATGTATGGATTGTGGGCCTGCAGCCAAGGAATGCCCAGGATGATGGGAAACATGGGAGAGGAGATGGCATCAAGAACCAGCAGTTCCTTGTGTTGGGAGGAAGTAGAAGCAGGCAGAGGCAGGGTTTCCTGGGTTACTTGTCCCGATCTGATGCGGGATCCATCAGCTAGAAATACAGCGAGTCCATGGGTCTTGGTTCATAATGGGATGTTATGCTGGCTGGCAAAGTTTGAATCAATAAAGCAACTGCATGCTCCGGAATCAATGATGGCGTTGATCGTAATTGTCCCTTCTTGCAGCAGTAAAGACAGAGGAAGGGCAATGTGGGTAGAATTCGCAGACAGAGCAGAGAGATTAGTATACACAGAAGACGGGCACTTACTTATCTTGACTGGACAGTTCAGGACATAGTGCCCAGTCCCACCGCAGTAGAGGCACAGATTGAGTTGCCCGTTCTTCAGGCGACAAGGCAGGTCGCATCAGTCCTAATTGCATAGGTTCTGCGGAATCAGGTGTGGCATTGGCTGGATTTGCACTGGATGGGGGTACATAGCGTGTTGCCGGAAGTGGTGCTCTGGCTGTCATCCAAATCGGGCGGGTTTGTAGAGCATATATAAACCAAGTGAACTGCGCTGGCAACTAAATGTATGAGATATATAAATAAACAAAAACCACAAAACACCACAGGTGATGGTAAAGTGACACGTGAGTGTGAATATGGATGTGTCAGAGAACTGGACCTGCAGCTCGCGCAACCAAGCCGGCACTCAGTATGCAAGCGCTGGACTGCACTACCAGAGCTCCAAGACCCTCCACAGAATTATATCAATTGGTGTATATAAAAATGGCAGGATCATGAGACGATGCACTACTTGGACAGATGCATCTAACAAACCTCAGAGATAGCAATTGAGCATACAATGATATAAATAAAAATAAAAATAAAAATAAATATATAAATAAATAAAATTATGGCATATCAATTGTGCACAAATAAGGTGACATGGAGCAAACCACTCTGCAAGTTCCAGATAGCACAAGGAAACCAATAAAATGTCATCTACAATATACTCCTTCATGGGGCAAATAATGAACAGACTTCCACCGTTTTCATCTTTTCCACCAACCAGGGCCAATGGTGTAGCGATGCAAAACAGATTACTCGTAAACCCACAGAAGCACACGTTCCACCGAAGGAGAGAAGAGAGGTATATAGCATAAAACCTTAAAATACCAAAGGTCACCTGCGCATAAATGCGCTACTCACGGGACCGGTAAGGAAAGCAGGCATTCAGATATTTCGGTCGGTTCGCCGCTCTTGGGCGTGCGTTCCACCGCCAGGAAGTGATGTCACTGGTACAAAACAAACGAACGTAGGCAGGATGTTGCGTCGACGCGTTTCGCCCCTCCCCCAGGGCGTTATCAAAGACTTAACATCCTGCTGACGTGAGAACCCTTTATATTATGTTCTATGAGTGACAGCCATTTACGGCCAATGGGTGAGAAGTTACCCATTCCTTCCTCTATCATCATATCCTGTTTGCAAAATAAAACTTTACTCAATGGTCGGAGACAAACAGCTCCAGTGTACAGATAGGTGTTTACAGCATCTCCAAAAAGGGAACCATCTTAACACTCACTAACTTCCATAGAACAAAGTATATGCAAAACGTAAAATATATACTAACATCAGGATATCTAGATAGGCGGAAGAAACTTGTATAATATATATTGAATATCTAAACTCCTAATAATAAAAACAATAGTTTAATACATTATCCAATAATTAAAAAATCTATAAAAATACCAAAGTGATATACGAAAAGATATATATATCTTGTAGAGCAGATCGTTCAGATCGACGTTCCCGAATACGTCGGTCGATTTGGATAGTCAAATTAATTAAAGCCTCAAGAGTGTTTGGTACACCCACTCGGGCAAGTTCGTCCTTTAACCCTTCAGATAGACCCAAGCGGAACTGGTGATGCAGAGCCGCATCGTTCCACAGAGTGTCCGCACTCCAACGTCTAAAGTCCATGATATAGTCCTCCGCAGGTCTGCGGCCTTGCTGGAGCGTGAACAGAGCTGATTCAGCTGTAGCAGTCTTTTGAGGGTCTTCGTATATCTGAGCCATGGCATCAAAGAAGGAAGATAAGGACAGGGTTAGTGCTGAGTCCCCCTCAAGTAGACGATGAGCCCAGGTCTGAGGTTCCCCTTTTAAGAGGGAGATCACGAACCCCACCTTAGTGGCCTCCAGTGAGAAAGTTCGGGGCTGTAAGGCGAAGAAGAGCTTGCAGGCGTTGCGAAAGGCCCGGAACTTGGCCCGGTCTCCAGAGAATCTATCAGGAGTGGGAACTTTTGGTTCAGGTGGAAGCATTACCATGGAAGGACCAGGAACCGTCTGTGCCGGGGTTGCGGCTGAGGAGGAGGCCAGGGGGTTAGGTCCTGCAAGGTTCTGCACTTGCCCCTCCAATCTGTTGTAGTTATCCTGGAGGGATTGAACGGCTTGAGTGAGGGCCGCAAGGTGGGTGCATATTTCTTTCAATGGAGAGGTATCTCCTGCAGGCTCAGTCATGGCTGCTTCGTACTGTTAAGTACCTGGTAGGAGAGCCTGACTGTAGGAGAAGACCTCTCATACAACGCTGGTTCAGGAGCCACTGGAGTGGGAACAGTGGTCTCCTGAGCACAGTGGGGTAGGAGTGCCTGTTGGAGTATAGTCCTTGATGAAGAGGCAGAGATCCCTCCTGGGATGGCAGGACTGCAGGTGAGTGGAGACTGGAACAGCAGCAGACTTGACACACTGGAGGTGAGGGATCACAGGAGCTGAAGCTGAAGGTGCAACAGCAAGTAGAGCGGCAGGCACAAGCAGAGTCAGACAGTCCGGGTCGGCAGGTAACAGGCACAGGTAATAACAGCAGGCAAAGGCAGAGTCGGTGCACAGGCAGAGGTCGGCAACGGTAGCAGGTACAGACAGCAGAATGGTCAGGCAGGCCGGGTCGGGATCGGAGCAGGTCGGATGGTCAAACAAGCCAGGTCAAATCAGGTAGCAGATAATCAGAATACAGATTCAGGCAGGGTCACAGAGCTGAGACAAAGCAGCGATGTTTCCATGGAACAGGGGAACTTTTATGTGCTAATTGGCGCCAAACCGGCGCTACCGCGAACGCGCGCGCCCGGGCGCATGCACGCGCCCACGCCGCGCACCCGCGCGCGCCCAAGCGCCGCGCTGATGCACAGCAACATTAGCAGCTTAATGCCATGTCTGAACAAGGGCGCGCCGGCGCATAGGCGCATGCAAGCGCCCCGATCTGGTACTGGCAGATTCCTGACACTCCCACTGTGCCCCATCAACAGCTCCTCGATGATTCTTCCATCCTCTCTTCCCATCCTCTGCTATGATTGGACGCGTTCAATCACAGCACCTGTCGTTTCAGCCAATCAGGTGACGGGCAACAGATCCGAGGACCTAAATGGCGGAGAGGCTGTTTATTGTTAGGAAAGCGAATATTCATTTGCTTTTCTAACACAGCTAAGTGACCAGCATGGCGCTCGCAGGTCACCTTTTTTGATGCCTATTAGAGCCTATGGCTCTAATCAGGTGCTTCAAAAACAACCCCTGCCACTGTAATTCAGGCGCCCGGTGCCCGAAAAGGGGCCGGGCATCTGAATAGGGGGTGGCAGCGGCAGCCATAGATAGATTCATGCATTGCATTAATCTATCTATTGGTGCTAGAGGGGTGGCTGGAGAGAGGGGGCGGCACCCGTGCGCCCTTATGGACGCACCGCCACTGGTCTCAGAGGGATTTTAGACAGATAGGACTGTGATATAATTTCCCACTATACCATTTAAACTGTACCTGTAATTCTAGTAATGATTTACATTCCTCCTCCAGCTAAAGCTGAGGTGCTTTATGAAGTAAATAATCTGTCATTATAATTTCCAGCATGTTCTCTATTGTTTCTTGGTGATTTTAATTCAGACAATAATCCAGAGTTAGATAGATTTCATCCCCTACAATCTGAACCTAGCTGTATTTGCACCTGGTGTAAAGCATATGAATACCATGATATAAGACTAAGAAAACACCCACAAACGAAAGAATATTCTTGCCAATTATTCCTAACATTATCCACAAATTGATCTAGCGCTGGCATCTCCAGAATGGCTGGCGTGGGTGGTAGATGCAACCTACTGTATGTTACGCAAACTCCTTAAGATCATTTGGTTCCTAAAGTATAGCTTACGTTGGGACTTAGGCCTACTTTTAGTATATGGAGGCTAATGCCGCGTACACACGAGCGGACTTTACGGCAGACTTGGTCCGGCGTACTGGATTCCGTCGGACAATTCGATCGTGTGTGGGCTCCAGCGGACTTTGTTTGCTCCAAAGTTGGACGGACTTAGATTTGAAACAAGTTTTAAATCTATCCAACGGACTCTTCTTTCTAGCGGACAAACCGGTCGTCTGTGTGCTAGTCCGACGAACTCAAACTGACGCATGCTCTGAAGCAATTACAAGACGGAAGCGCTCGGTCTGGTAAAACTAGCCTTCGTATTGAAGATAGCACATTCCTCTTCTGTGATCTTTTAATTTGTAATGCGAGAGGAATTAAGTTGTTTTTCTGCTTTATATTCACACAGAGTTCTCACAAACTACTTTCTTCATGATTTATCCTCATGCCATGACTAATATGATATTTGTAAAAAGCCAGATCTCCATAAATAAAGTTTTAAATTAGATTTTGGACTCATCTTTATTTGTTTTTATTGATTTCAACACTTACTGTATATACTCGAGTATAAGTCGAGTTTTTCAGCACATTTTTTTGTGCTGAAAGTGCCCCCCTCGACTTATACTCGAGTCAAGCACTTTTCTGCAGCAAAAAGTTTCATTTTCTGAACCGAATTTGGGGCCCCGTATCTCAGGGCCACTTTGTGCTAGGAACCCCATATTTGGTGTGCAAACTCAGTGGAACTGGTACCATCACATATCCAAAGCTGGTGTTCCTAGCACCTAGCACCTAGCACCAAGTGGCCCCGAGATACGGGGCTCCAAAGCCGGTTCGGAAAATGTCATTCTCTGCTGCAGAAAAGTGCTTGACATTTTCTGAACCGATTTTTGGGGCCCTGTATCTCAGGGACACTTGGTGCTAGAAACCCTAACTTTGGATATTTTATGGTGCTAGTGCGACTGAGTTTGCACACCAAATTTGGGGTTCCTAGCACTAGGTGGCCCCGAGATACGGGACCCCAAAGTTGGTCAACTGTGTCCATCTGCAGCAATGTCATTTCGGGACCATTTGGGTTCAGAGAACCCAAATTTTGGCTGCAGCTAGAGGGCATCTAGGAACCCTTAACTACCGAGTTTGAAGTTCAGGGGACCTATGGCTGCAAATGGGCACAGTGAGGCTGCAAATGGGCATTGTTGACCCTCTTTTCCACTTACAGTAGCTGTGCATTTCTCACTCTCGTCTTATACTCGGGTCACTAAGTTTTTCCCATTTCTTTGTGGTAAATTAGGGCCTCGACTTATACTCGGAATGACTTATACTCAAGTATATACGGTATCTATTTTACAATGTGTGCTAAATTATACCAACATTTTTTTGGGGTTTTTTTTTGTGTGGATTTTCAAGTTACCACAATAACCTTAATATTTTGTGTTGTTTTAATGAACCTTAATGAGGTTGGTGTCCCTTGTTAATTAGACATAGGGGGGTGTATTTTCCAAAGGCAAATTCATTTTTCACTACAAGTGCAAATTCTACTTGGAATTGCACAGAAAGAGCATTTTGAAGTGCCTTCGCTGTGGATCCGAAGGGCACATGCAAGGAACCCCAAAAAAAAAAAAAAACCTTTTTATTGCACATGATTGTATGATAAAATCAGCAGAGCTTCATTTCATTTCAGCTCTTTCCCTCAGATTTACAGCGACTGCACTTCCAACAAGTGCACTTGCTGTGCAATTTCTAAAGTGAACTTTTCACTAGTACTTTTCACTTGATTTTAGAAATGATTTAGCCTTTTGTCAAAAACACACATAGGGGTTGATTTACTAAAGGGAAAAAGACTGTGCACTTTGCAAAGTGCAGTTGCCCCCTGCAAGAGCAGTTGCTCCAGAGCTTAGTAAATGAGCGGAAGCTCTGCTGACTTCCATCATCCAATCATATGCAAGCAAAAATGCTGTTTTTCAAATTTTTCTTGCACAGGATTGGGTACTCTTTGCAAAGTCAAGCCTTACCTCATTTCTGAAGTCCACCATGATATCAATGTCCATAAGGGTAATCAGTAAATCATCCTCAAGTGCGAGCGAACACCCGTTTGCAGAGAAGTGATTTCAGGCAGCCCACCACCAAGGAATAGGTTGGCCTCTCACCTGAAGGAATGGACCCTTTGATTATAGAGGGTCATAAATCGCCTTAATCAAGCAAGGAACAGCATGTGTAGGCATCCGTCAGGGCTCAGGTGTCAAACACTCCTCAGGGACCATGGGGCTCCGGTGACAGACTCTCCAATATGACCAGGGTATATAAAAGAGGAATGGCGAAAAAATAGTGCTCTCTGTATGCAATACTTTATTAAAGACTAAAAATGAATCACTCACATGTTGAACGCTGGGTACAGGCATGTAATCAACAGAAGCAGTGCGATCTCCGTCTCGTAGTGTGGATGTGCAGTGGCCGCGGGTGACGTCACGGCGTATCCTTGTTCTGGACGCGTTGCGTCCCAGTGGGCGGGGACTTCATCAGCAGATGAGGATACGACGTGGGCACCCGCGTTATATACAAGGTAAGTATCCATGACAACGAACCACATGGTACAGTTAACCTCTCGCTAACCCGGAAGTCAATCCGGACGTAGCCCCTCATACTAAAATATATGCTGAACGGAACTAAGTGTTCAGACAAAAAGGATGGGGGATGAATAAAATATACATCAATTCACAAAGGAAGAGATGCATAAAACCAAGATATAAAATGTAAATAAATTGGGAATGCTCAGTATTTCATTTCAAACCAATTTCAACATTGCATGACAGTCATCCGCAGCAACTGTCACCCACACATATTAGACGCTGTAAAATTGTAAATACGATCAAACATAACACTTAAATCGATCAAATGTAAAAACAATCACATAATAAAATCTCATATAAAAATTTAAAAAATTTTAAAAAATATACAGCGTCTAATATGTGTGGGTGACAGTTGCTGCGGATGACTGTCATGCAATGTTGAAATTGGTTTGAAATGAAATACTGAGCATTCCCAATTTATTTACATTTTATATCTTGTTTTTATGCATCTCTTCCTTTGTGAATTGATGTATATTTTATTCATCCCCCATCCTTTTTGTCTGAACACTTAGTTCCGTTCAGCATATATTTTAGTATGAGGGGCTACGTCCGGATTGACTTCCGGGTTAGCGAGAGGTTAACTGTACCATGTGGTTCGTTGTCATGGATACTTACCTTGTATATAACGCGGGTGCCCACATCGTATCCTCATCTGCTGATGAAGTCCCCGCCCACTGGGACGCAACGCGTCCAGAACGAGGATACACCGTGACGTCACCCGCGGCCACTGCACATCCACACTACGAGACGGAGATCGCACTGCTTCTGTTGATTACATGCCTGTACCCAGCGTTCAACATGTGAGTGATTCATTTTTAGTCTTTAATAAAGTATTGCATACAGAGAGCACTATTTTTTCGCCATTCCTCTTTTATATACCCTGGTCATATTGGAGAGTCTGTCACCGGAGCCCCATGGTCCCTGAGGAGTGTTTGACACCTGAGCCCTGACGGATGCCTACACATGCTGTTCCTTGCTTGATTAAGGCGATTTATGACCCTCTATAATCAAAGGGTCTATTCCTTCAGGTGAGAGGCCAACCTATTCCTTGGTGGTGGGCTGCCTGAAATCACTTCTCTGCAAACAGGTGTTCGCTCGCACTTGAGGATGATTTACTGATTACCCTTATGGACATTGATATCATGGTGGACTTCAGTGTTTTACTTCTTTTTTAGCGCTGCACTATCTGTTGTTATATTTGTATTAAAGGATTTGTTCTTTGACCCTAATGTTCAGCAGCTTTTAACGCTTACTCACCACTTCGCGCTGATTTGTATTTTTTCATTACCTCATTTCTGAAGCTCTGGAGCACTTGCACTTGCAGAGGGCAACTGCCCTCTGCAAAGTGCACAGTCTATTTGCTTTTCTTAAATCAACCCCATAGTCTTTTTGACCTGTACCTGCCTACTCCCAAACAAAATGGCGTTTTTAAATCAAAACACATAGTCAATAATGTAAGGTAACAAAAAAATCCATTTATTTTGGTCAAAAAAAAATTAGGAAGGCAACACTGGAGACACTTTTAGAATCTGTGAAGCCTTTTGTCCCCCAGGACACACATCAAGTTTTAGGACAAAAAAATTGGTATCTTGCGACTAGGGAGCACAGGGAGCACAGTCAGACCAGACAGAAACCAAGCAATCACTTTCGACTCTTCAGTGGAGCCTTCCCTGCACGCTTCTCTGCAGCCTTCCCTCCACGCTTCTCTGCAGCCTTCCCTCCACGCTTCTCTGCAGCCTTCCCTCCACGCTTCTCTGCAGCCTTCCTCGGAGGTTGGGCCTCTGGTGGTGTACTTGGGGCAGGAGGAGGAGGAGGAGGAATGGCTTCATCTGCCAGATACGTGGTAGCAGTAAGCTCCCCTCTCAAGCCCTTCTGATATGCTTGAAAAATCAAACCCTCACAGAGGAGGCGTTGGCCCTTTTCCAACTCCAGCAATCTGCTGGCTATATAGGTGCCATACGCCTCCTCTGCATTGGGTGGTGTACTCAGTATTTGGCTTGCTTCACGTATGAGGGCTAGGGATTCCTGCTCAGTTTGTGTCATTCTCCTGGGCCTTTTGTGGAGAATGCGGAGGGGAGGCACCTGACACTCCGTGCGGCTTCTACTTGGCCCAGCCACAGCCTCCTCCTCTCTCTCACTGGGCAAGGCCTCCTCCTGGCTGAGGTCATCCTGTGTCAAAAAAAGGGACATAGTTGTAATTTTGTGTTATGCAATCACACACAATTTTCAGCTCATGACTTGCAAATATAATTCTCAAAAAATAGTAAAGGCTATCTATTTGACACCACCATTATTTCAGGTGATCAACAATATCTGAGAAGTATATTTTTGGCCACTACTGTCTAGTGATATGTCTACATATTAATATTTGTGATGAAGTCATTTTTTATGAAGCACTTAAAAAATTAACACGTTAACATCATTAATAACATTTACACAATCACAAATTCCACAAAAAAGGATACCTGGCTGAAGCTGGGCGCATCAACTTCATCAATGATGAAAAGGCCCAGTTCTTCCTGGGACTCCTCAGCTGGGGTGGAGGTGGATGGAAGGCTGGAGGGAAGCGTGGATGGAAGGCTGGAGGGAAGAGTGGAGGGAAGGCTGGAGGGAAGGGTCCGGGGAAGGGTGGGGGGAAGGGTCGAAAGTGATTGCCTGGCTTCTGTCTGGTCATCCAGGAATCGCATTTTGTGGTAGTACCACAACTTGGGTACATATACTTGGTCAGCTGCTGCACCGGATCTGAGTGACTCCTGGATTTTATTGTGTTCCCGCTTGTACATGTTTCGCAAGATACCAATTTTCTTGTCCACAAACTTGAGGTCTGCCTGGAGGACTCAAGTCTTCACAAATTCTAAAAGTGTGCCCAGTGTTGCCTTCCTTACATCTCTATTGTAATATAGTGGGTGTTTGACCTCCCACAGGTTTTTCTTTTCCTGATTAAGCTCAATAAATTGGGACAAAAAATCTTCCTCTTTAAAGGCATTCATTGTTTCTGAAAGACAAGACACAAGATCCAAACTAATGTCAGTCACAAATCACAGGATTATTTTGGTTTGGAATCTAGGGGACACACACACACACACACACACACACACCCACACCCACCATACACACACACCCCCACTTTAATCTTACCTTTGTTTCTGACACTCGCTACTTCCGCACGGACATACGTAGGCCATCGTAATAGCTTTATACACACTGCGTATGTGTCATGCTCCACCTGCGTCGCCCGCCCCTGACGTTCTTTAGTACGATTTGTCCCCGCCCCTTCACTCTTCGTTGCGCAGTGGGAGTAGATAGATAAAGATGGCGGAGAGAATCAGCCCGGAGCCACAACCATCCACATCCCAGAGGAGATATAAGGCCACCAACATGGCTTTTGAAGAGATGGTGGAGATGGTGTCCATATTGAGAAGGGAGGACTACAATGGCAAAAAAGGACCGTACACACGATTGAATATGCGTAAGGACAAAATAATGTCCTCAGTTGTCACCGCTCTAGAAGCAAAATTTGTCACTAAACGGTCGAAAGAACAATTGAGGAAGCGGTGGTCTGACATCAAAAGTCGGGAGCCAGAACAATATTGGCGAATAAAGAAGCTGCTTAAAAAAAGTAAGTACTTGTTGTGTTTTCCTATTGAGATACTTTAACTTGCATGCTGATCCATATTTTTTTACTTTATACAGCATCGTTCGTAAAGACCGTTCTTTGTAAAATACATATGATACTTTAGAAAATTACGTTATTTTTTCGCCAAATACGATGGTACAGGGTTGGACATACATTTATGTCTTGATAATTTGTCATATTCCCACAATTTGTTGATGTGGTGTAGATGTGTTTGAAAATGTAATGCTTCTTCAAAAATGATTCAGTGTAATGTAAGGACAGGACACAGCAGCTGTTTACACATCTGGACTCACAAGCACTATAGTGTACTATGTGACCATAAATAAATTTTAGAGGGGTAATACACATAGGAGATCATTGAGGTGTCTGCACCTGTGAAACTTGCCTGAAAATGTGCATTGTTTATAATTTTTGTTCAGAGGGAATGTTTATCCTGTCTTCTAAATTTTTGAGGACAAAAAAAGGCAATTGTCCACAACTCCTAACCAACGTTTCATATTTTTTGATAAAATCTAAAATATCACTGTGTTTTAACTATACCTTTTGTTCAATTATCATAGGGGAGAAAAAACTCAGACAACAGTCCAAGGATCCCAGGACCCCCCAAGGCAGAAGATACCCCAAGCCCCAGCCCAAGACCACGCCCACCCGACGACCTGGAGGAAGGAGAGGTGGAGGAAGTGTGCGAGGTTTCAACCCCACCAAGTGAGTGACTGACACCCCAGCTTAAGGTGATGTATTTTGGCGTGCATATTGTAACCCTTGTTTTTATTCACTCATTTTAGATGAGCTTCTGGTTGTGGAAGGCCAAGCGGCAGAGCCATTCAGCACAGACAGTGCCCAAGCACTGATTGGCCAGATAATGCTGTGGAATGGCCAAATAGATAAAATGTGTGACCAAATTCACAGCATGCAACTTCGCCTGGACTCCATGCAACAGGAAATGAAGAACATGATTGATGTTTTGGGCAGAATATAATAACTTTTTTCCTAAAAACATCAATCATGTTCTTCATTTCCTTGTGAAGTTTGTTTCTTCTAGAAATTTGTTTGTAATTATTTTTTGGATCCCCAAATTTTGTTTATGATGCACACGGTGTGTCATCATGTGCTACCTTCCATCATGGGTTATCAAT
The DNA here is from genome assembly GCA_037952835.1 of Lithobates septentrionalis. Classification (NCBI taxonomy): domain Eukaryota; kingdom Metazoa; phylum Chordata; class Amphibia; order Anura; family Ranidae; genus Lithobates; species Lithobates septentrionalis. The sequence continues at coordinate 3,761,642 of JBBDGP010001099.1, forward strand.
GTACTTGTTTTGTGTTTGCAAATCCTTCATCCTCAAAATTATTTAGTGGTGATAGGAACAAAGGGATTGCACACACAAAACACGTACATTGCTCACCCATGATGGGAGATAGCACATGTTGACTTGACCCTTTTGTAATGCTCAATTTTGAGCATATTCAAAATTAACAATTTACAAGGGTGACATCACACGCACCGTTCTTTAAATGTTGAACTTTGTAAGTTCTTTAATGTGTTGGTATGTTTTTCAAAACACTGTTGTGAATTTAAATATTTTAAACAAGGTCTATTTTTGTAAAAATATGCCTTTAATAACGTTAAAAAAATATATATATATTTTTACCCCAAAAAAAAATATTAAAAAAAAAAGTATTAAAAAATGCACCTTTCAATGTGCACACAGTAAAATGTTTTTACTAATACAATGTGTGTGGCTGATTATTTCTCAAAAAAATTTTTTTTTTTGGGTGGTTACAGTGACAAAGGGCCTGATTAACTAAAGGTAAATGCACTTGCCACTACTACAAGTGCACTAGGAGACATACCAAACTAAATGCAAACAAGAATAAAAACAAGATATTTTTGATCAATTATTTTTATTGTATTTTTTTGAAGAATTAAAGCTCTTGCTGAATAGCAATGGCCCCCGACCACTAAAATAATTCATATATCGCTCACGCACTTGACGTGCGGTTCGGGGGGCCAAGCCAATACGGCCAATTTCTAGGCCTGTCATTGTTTGATCTTGTTCCAGTCCGGCCTCAGGTCCAACAGAAGAAATATATGTCGCAGAATGTCTCCTTAAAAAGTTATGTAGGATGCAGCAAGCAAGTATGACGTAATTTAGTTTATAGTCCGCCAGATTTTTTGCTGAAAGGAACAAACGGAACCGGCTGGCCAGAATCCCAAAGGCATTCTCCACAACTCTTCTTGCTCTGGCCAGCCGGTAATTAAATACCCTCCTCTCAGGGGTGAGTGTCCTTTGGGGGAACGGCCTCATCAAGTGCTCACCGAGAGCAAACGCTTCATCCGCGATTAAAAACTGAGGGGAGTCCATCAACATTCTGGTCATCAGGTGGCAATCCCAGGCCACCAGTCTGGAGACGCTGGCACAGCTCGGTCTGTGCAAAGACTCCTCCATCAGACATCCGGCTGTTCTTCCCCACATCCACAAACAGAAAGTCCAAATGTGCCGAGACCACCGCCATCAAAACTACACTATGGAACCCCTTATAGTTGTAGAAATAAGACCCTGAATGTGGTGGTGGCACAATGCGGACATGCTTCCCGTCAATTGCCCCGACACAGTTGGGAAAGTCCCAATGGTCAGCGAACTGGGAGGCCACAGTCTGCCATTCCTGTGTACTGGAAGGAAACTGTGGAGTGAAAAAAAACAAACATTAAGATAAGAACTTTTAAACATAACTTGGATATCAAATTACACAAAAACATTAGTGAACAACAGCAGTCAAACATTATTAATATGTGTGTGTGTAATTTAAATTGTAAAAAACATAAGGCCTACTTATAAGATTAATCACCCCCTCTGATGGCCCATTGATCCATTTGAATGTGGGGGGAGGGGTTCTAATTAGGTTAACAAACACACCTGAGGGGTGGGGGAGGGGTTCTAATTAGGGTCCAAAACACACCTGACTGTTTAAAACATTTAAGGGGTGGGGGAGGGGTTCTAATTAGGGTCCAAAACACACCTGACTGTTTAAAACATTTGAGGGGTGGGGGGGGTTCTAATTAGGGTCCAAAACACACCTGACTGTTTAAAACATTTGAGGGGTGGGGGAGGGGCTCTAATTAGGGTCCAAAACACACCTGACTGTTTAAAACATTTGAGGGGTGGGGGAGGGGCTCTAATTAGGGTCCAAAACACACCTGACTGTTTTAAACATTTGAGGGGTGGGGAAGGGGTTCTAATTAGGGTCCAAATCACACCTGACTGTTTAAAACATTTGAGGGGTGGGGGAGAGGTTCTAATTAGGGTCCAAAACACACCTGACTGTTTAAAACATTTGAGGGGTGGGGGAGGGGTTCTAATTAGGGTCCAAAACACACCTGACTGTTTAAAACATTTGAGGGGTGGAGGAGGGGTTCTAATTAGGGTCTAAAACACACCTGACTGTTTTAAACATTTGAGGGGTGGGGGAGGGGTTCTAATTAAGGTCCAAATCACACCTGACTGTTTAAAACATTTGAGGGGTGGGGGAGGGGTTCTAATTAGGGTCCAAAACACACCTGACTGTTTAAAACATTTGAGGGGTGGGGGAGGGTCAAACAAGACAATGGAGCAGACAATATACATTGTTCAAGGGACTATAGGCTAGAGATATAAATGGACCCAGGATTGCATGGTGGGGAGGTTATTGAAGGTAAATATGCATGTAGGGCAATAAATGATTAATGTCCAAAAACAGGCATGCATGAAGATAAAGGGGACATTCACAGCATATTGAAAGCATGGCAATTAGGTAAGGAGGACATTTATACAATATATTAGCAAACATTTAATACATATCATTTAATGTTAAAGTAGAAAACTTACCTTCATATAGTCCTTCTGCAGGACCTGAATAATGGCAGAACAGGTCTCTGGGATTATTATCCCCAGAGCCTGGGGGGAGATGCCTGTCGAGAACTTCAAGTCCTGAAGACTTCTCCCAGTCGCTAAGTAAGGTAACGTGGCAACTAGCCTCTGCTTCGCACTGATGGCTTGCCTCATGCAGGTATCCTGCCTGCTGATATAGGGGGTCAGCATAGCCAGCAGACGCTCAAAAACGGGGTCCGTCATCCTGAGAAAATTCCTAAAATCCTCAGGATTATTCTCACGGATCTCACGGAGCAAAGGTATGTGCGAGAATTGGTCGCAACCAATTCTTCATCCATGAACTCCTCCTTGCCCTGTTCATGGACTGGACTCGGGTCAAAGTATTAACCCCAACACCAAGTCCCCACGCAGCACGAACTCAAGAACGAGTACGTCCACGTGACATGGCTTCAAAACGGTCGGCTGGTCAAACAAACAAACTTGTAAAAAAAACACACTGAAGAACAGCAAGCCCTATGAAGAACGACCTGAAAATGAGGAACGAGCGGACCAGAACGGCCTGCAAGGCAGCTTACGAACTGACCAACATGCACTGAAAAGCAGATACAAACCTCACAAGCACAAACTGAACCGCAGAAAACGATCGAAATAAGCTGAAGTGTGAAAAGCGCGAATCGTCTCTAACCAAACTTCTACTAACACGAGATAAACACGAGATTAGCAGAAGGAGCCCAAAGGGTGCCGTAGTGGGGCTTGAACTTCCTTTTTATAGTCCCGTCGTACGTGCTGTACGTCACCGCATTCCAAACCAGCGGACTCTTGCAGTGATCGTGTGTGGCCAAGTCCGTCCCTTTTTAAGTCCGGCGCAGGGAGCCAACAAAGTCAGGCGAAAAGTCCGCCGAGCAAAGTCTGCTGTAAAGTCCACTCGTGTGTATGCGGCATAAGTCTATTTTGACACAGGAAACTATACAGGAAGGAACTCTGAAAGTCATGGGGACTTTTGGCAGTTAAGCTCCTCCTACCCATGACTTTTCTTCTAAATGCCAGCTTTCCTATGTACCAATATACCATTAATATACCTCTGTAGCAGTGTCCCATATAGAAAACTCCTCCATTACTTCCTAGTATTCATCCTGGTATTTGGGATGGAAAAAACATCAGTAAAAAGTAGTGTACCAGCTGACCCATTTGACACACACCCTGCATCTGCCCTCTCTCTGCAGGAGATTGCTCCCCCCTTTGTACTCACATGCAATTGGAGATGGATGGGCCCCCCTTTTCGGTTTGCAGCAGAACTCCCGAACAGGAGAAAAGTTCTAACTCGAATGGTGAACCCCACTGAAGTCTATAGGAGCCAAACAGGAAAAGTCAAAAGTGCCCATTTTGAAGGGTTATAAGCAAATAAAAGGGGTCTAGGGGTCCGGGTACTGCCCTATGGGACATGTATCAATGCAAATATAAATGTTAAAAACAATCATTTTTTTCAGGAGCAGGGATTTTAATGATGCCTAAAGTGCAACAACAAGTGCAATGGCACATCTATAGCAGATATAGAACATGCTGAAGCAAAAATGACATTTCTAATGAAAAACAAGAAAAAAAAAACGAGTTAAATCACTTATACAATGACTTGAAGTTGCATATGCTGGCACCCGGCTATTGAAAAATTAAATTAAAAAATGGTGTGGGGTCCCCCCCAAAATCCATGCCAGCCCCTTATCTGAGCAAGTATTCTGGCAGGTCAGGAGGGGGGTAACATCCAAGGGACCCCCCCTTCCTGAAGCATACCAGGCCACATGTCCACAACATGGGGGGGTGTGGGTGCTTTGGGGTGGGGGGCTCTGCTGTTTTTATATCCCCCTTTCCTGACCTGCTAGGCTGCTTGCTCGGATAAGGGTCTGGTATGAATTTTTGGGGAGACCCCACGCCATAGTTTTTTACTTTTTTTTAACCTGCAATTTATTTATTTTTTTTACTCAGCTGTTCCCATCCCCATTTCTTAACAACCAGCTTTTACTGTACAGCGGTGGGGAGGACAACCGCCGAACACCCTGCAAATTCGAGTGTCCGGGAGCACCAGAATTTGCATAGTGTCTGGCGGCTGTTCGACAGAACAGCCAGGGTGTTCGGCGGAACAGCCAATGTTCAGTCTGAACTGATGCTCTGACCAAACCATTCGCCCAACTCTACATGCAATCAATGCCAGTGAGCACTGTTCTCACTAAATTACACAGCCAGAGTCTTTCTCTGCTGACACTGGGGGTTATTTACTAAAGGAAAATCCACTTTGCACTGCAAGTGCACTTGAAAGTGCACTGAAAGTGCACTTGGAAGTAAAGTCGCTGTAGATCCGAGGGGGGCATGCAAGGAACATAAAAAACAGCATTTTAGCTTGCACATGATTGGATGATAAAATCAGCAGAGCTTCCACTCATTTCAGATCTACCCCTTAGATTTAGAGCGACTGCACTTCCAAGTGCACTTTCAGTCCACTTTAAAGTGCACTTGCAGTGCAAAGTGGATTTGCCTTTCGTGAATAACCCCCATTGTTTTGTACCTTCTTTTTACATACATATTGAAAAAAGAAGTGTGTTCCTGGAAGTCTTTAAAGCTCACCAAACACTATACAATTTGATTGTACAATCTCCTTTATCCTTAATGAATATAGAGTGATTGAATAGATAGGTGTCCTCTTATTATATAATTTTGGTAAATCTAGATCTAAATCAGAGATTATACAACCAGATAGCATAGTGTATGGCAAATTTTATACAACTAAAATGAACCTATTGCGCTTTCAGGACTTAAAGGCACACTGAAGCAAACGCGCATCTTGTTGAGTGCAAAAACAAGCAACAAATAATTGGTAAAAAATGTGCGAACCACAATGCATCAAAATACCCCATGAGCTAGTTTGTTGCATATGTCACATGTGAGGCAACCCATTTTAATCAATGGGTTGCCCTATGCAAGTCACAGGAAAACACACCAAAAAACGTGTGCTTCTACTACACTGTGTGAATGGAGCCTGGCTTGAGGTGATTATAGCCATATCAATCTATCAAAACGTGTCTCACACACAGAAAGGACCTTCAGTATCACAGGATCATACAACTGCACCTCCAGTAATGTTGTGTACCTCATCCACTGCAAACAATGTAGCAAAGGATCTTATGTTGGCAAAACAGTACATAAATCTCAAGTAATTTGCACAGACACACCATTAAGGAACATAAAGAAGATTCTGCACACCTGTGGGACACCATTTCTCACAACTGGACCACACTATGGATAACCTCAATGCCTTAGTTCTTAAAGCGGTTGTATACTCGCACAATTTTTTTTTTTTTTTAAGCCGCTGACGTACAGGTTTAGGAGATATTCATTCATATTGATTTTACCTACAGGTAAGCCTTATTATAGGCTTACCTGTAGGTAAAAATATAAAAAAAGGGTATACAACCACTTTAAAGGGAATTTCTATTCAGAAATTGAAAACTTTTGAACTAAGAATGACATAAAAGCCTAAAAGACATAAAATGCCTAAATCTAGACTTGGGTTTTCTCACTTATTTTTTAACAGTTTTACATCCCCCGCTGTGACTGTCACTAGCGTTTTTTCTGTCTTATCTCACTAACTATCCTAGTTTAATTACCATTTCTGTGTACATTTATTTGGTTTTTTTTTGCTAAATTGTATGCTAAAACTTTGTGATTTAGTAGTGCTTGGACCTTGAAAAAGGGGACATACCCCGAAAGCTGGTCCTAAAAAAAATTGTATGTTAGTGCAAAAAAAAAAAGTATCACAAACAGGACTCAATTGTTTCTGAATGGGGCTTGAAAGTGAAATTGGTTTGTTTACACCCTTCCTCTCCCTGAGCTGGATTACAAGAACATTGACAGCTGAATACCTCCCTCCCATGTACTTGTATAAAACTGGTCAAACACTATACAATCTAATTGTACAATCTCTGTACAATTTCCTTTAGATTTAACAAAACTATATAATATCCATTCAACTATGAAAAATCCATTCAATTTGTATCGAATGAGCAAGGCCCTTGCACTATATAGTTGATCTAAAGGAGATTGTATGAAAGGAAGAAATAGGAAAGTGAGTGGAAATAAAAAAGAGATGATATAGTAATGAGGGAGGTTGGGTCCACAAACGTAAAACATGCCCTATTCTGTGATGCAGTAAGGCAGAGCATGATGGGATATGAGGTTTCCTGGAAGGTCACATGATGCCACAGGAAGTCAGGACTCGGAATGCATTTTTATAAATTTTGAACAGAGAGGTTCTGATTCAAAGCTGCCATGGACTAGGTAAGTAATAAATAAGCACATTGAGATGGCTTGGGTAAACATGACATGAGAAAAGTGAAATTCTGCCTGAAAAGATGAATTTACCCTTTAAAGCTTTTGTTATATTGTGTTGGAATTACCTCTGGGATATTTTGCACAGGATGAGTTTGGTGATACATACATCAACCGGATTAAAGTCTTATATAAAAGACTCCAAAGGCCAGAGTTTGAACCAAAAAGGCCATCTCTCTGTTTTTCTATATCCTTAGAGGAACAACACAAATATGTCCTCTTTCCCCTCTGGTCTGATGTAGAGGACTATTTGGTTTTAAGATGTTATAAGCGCAACTAATAAGCATATCCAGTACATATTTCTTCATCAACTTTACCGTAATCCAAATCAGATATAGAAAATGAGGATTATTAGCACTTCTACCTGTCCAAGTTGCCCTACATATGTTCTGGATCTGATCTTCAGTGTCCACACTATGGGACCAGGTATTTAGAATTTTGCAGATGTGTCTCAATTTTACGGTGCCAATAATCCCTGAGGTTGGCCTGCTCAGTTTGGTGGACAATTTTGATCTTATCAAAAAATTTGAATCTGGTCTATATTGTTTAAAAAATGCATTCTGTTGCTTTGGAGGAGTACATTACCACTGAGGTTTACCCAGTAGCAAAAGTAGGATTTTCTCATGCATATCTTTGGAGTCAAGGGGGAGGAATTGTCTTCAGAGAGGATTAATTGCACACACACACACACAATATAATCAGATTGCCCAATAGTTCCTGGATCCACCACCAGTGGAATGGGTCATTTGAATTTTACCTCATAATGCATAAGATCTTTAAAGCTGGGTGGTTTGTTCAGTGATTGGATAGCCATCTTGTACAGTGTATGGCTCCTATCAGCTCTTTGGGTATGTTTTGTAATTTCTATACATTTTATTCTTACTAGGTCCAAAAAAAAAATGTAACCAGTATGTATTATTTCATGAGTGTCATTATTCTTAGTAGTATTATCAGTAATATAATTTTCATTATCTTTTGTAGCATTTTACGATTGCACAATCAGATTGTATAATGTATGGTTCAATTTATACATTGATCATTTTACTCAAGTTTTCATACATTTATTCTTTTTAGATCAATTTATTGCCAAAAATATATTATTTTAACAATAGTGATTAAGACAATTTTTTTCGGTAGTAATATCATTATTAATATTAATAATATAATTATTATTATTATTATTATTATTATTTTGCCATTATTATCCATTATCATGTTTTTTTTTCTTATTCTTTTCTTATTTTTTATTTTCGTTTTACGACTGCACAATCAGATTGTATAATGTATGATTCAATTTATACATATACACATTTTGAGAGGTTTTTTTTTTTTATTAGGTTAACATCTCATCCATAATGTAAAATTTGAATGATAGTGATGATTATTATTAGTGTTATTAATATTAATCATTTTTAAATTAAATTTAATATTATTATATTTTTTTTTCAGTACCCATGTTATTTTTGTTTAGTACTCATGTTCTCTTTTTTATGTAATTATTTTGACATTCTTATTCCTTTTGACTGGTTGTATTTATGACTCGTGGATGGGACATTGGGGTTGATTTACTAAAGGAAAATCCACTTTGCAGTACAATGCACTTGAAAGTGCAATCGCTGTAGATCTGAGGGGAAAATCTGAAATGAGGGGAAGCTCTGCTGATTTTATCACCCGATCATGTGCAAGCTAAAATACAGTACTGTTTTTTTATTTTCCTTGCATATCCCCCTCAGATCTACAGCGACTGCACTTCCAAGTGCACTTTCAGTGCACATTCAAGTGCACTTGTAGTGCAAAGTGGATTTGCCTTTAGTAAATAACCCCCATTGTGTTAATGTCAGATTGGATTTTATGCAAAAAGGGTAGAGAGTACAACTCTTACACAAACAGTAGTGTCAAAATAGACATAAGATAGGGTCCCATAGAGCAGGTGGGTGATATAAATATATCAATGGCAAGCATAGCCAACTAAATAGTGTATCATAATATCAACTTCTATTGATAAGTAAACCCAAAAACTTGTCTGTCACACAACAATAAACCATCCTATCAGGGCTCTCGGAAAGCCCATGCCGGGGACATAGAAAAGCATAACAGGTCAGCATTCACATAACCCACTGGCCAGTACGTCATATCAAATAGCAAACATGAAAACCATAGAAGTCTAAAGTAGAAAGAAAAAGAGGTGAGAAATTAAAGAAAAAAAAAGTGGGGGACACTGCCCAAGAGGTTCGTCAGGGAGACTACAGCTCCAGGCCGCACTCTTCAAATGTACAGTACGTAGGTTGGAGGTATTTAAGCCAAGGATCCCAAACAAGATCAAACCTAGCAGATATGACTTTCAGTGTTCTGACCAGCTTTTCGTGTAACTTGATCCATGTTAGCTTACTTTTCATTCGTCTACTACCAGTTTCTTCCAGGCAGTCGCTGGACGATTTTTGCCACAAGAAACATAAAGTATATGAGAATCTGAGTATGTTTGGGGATTTTGCCAACCAGCTCATTGAGAAGGGCCACTCTGGGGTTCTTTACTATGTTTACATGTGTGACGGAATAGATCAGTGTATGAACTCTCACCCAGAACCGGTGAACCTTCACACATGTCCACCAGGTATGAAACATCGTGTCGGGCTGACCCCAGTCCCTGAAACACAAGGAGGAGGTGCCTGGATACATTTTAGAAAGACAATCCGGAACCAGGTACCATCTGGACAAAACCTTGTAGCCTGCTGCCACAGGTCCATATTTATAATGCTTTTATATGTCCGTGAGTTGGTGTGGACATTATAATTTTCTTATGTTCTTTCTAGCCCTGATGAAGGGGACGCGTAGACCCCCAAAACACATTGGCTATTTCTTGATCTGTACCTCTGACCTTTAATGGAATAAAGTTGTATCTGGACATCCTAGCAGTGGTGTGGTGCTTTCTTTCCACTTTCCTCAATCATTTACTTACATGCCTGGAATCCTTGGTCATGTAGGTAAAGGAACTAGGGATAGGTAAGGCCTGATTCACACCTATGCATTTTTAGTGCTTTTTGCATTTTTCAGATATGAACTACAGTCCATTCAACATGGCTTCTTATGGAACACGTTCTGTACTGCAAATCTGCAAAATGCAAAAAGCACTAAAAATGCATACACTGTAGGTGTGAATCAAGCCTAAAAGAAAAATGGCATGTGGGTTGCCCCATAATTCAGACAAGGTCCTGGTATAATTTTAAGGGGACCACATGCAAGAAAAAAAAAAGCAGGAAAAATAGGTGTGGGGTCTTATCTCGTATGGATATAAGGGAGAACCAATGCAAAACTCAAGCAAAAAAATGTTTGGTCTCTACAAAAAATCCAGACTCTTATCGGAGCATACAGACTGGCAGGACAGAAAAGCAGGGGGGAGAGTCCTCCATTAAAATGAACCATACCAGGTCACATACCCTCCATATGGGGGGGGGATTTGGTGAACTCCGGGTAGGGCTTTGTTGTAGAAATTCCTCTATACGCTGCGCGCAATCCATGTCACTTTCAGCCTTTTGGTTTAATGCATCTTAGTACGACCCTTTTTCCTCTACCTTCCCAAGTAACACAGACATGACCACCATTCTTACATCCTTAGCTCCACAGCTCGACTATCTGATCATGGGAGCAATCTTTATTTATATAACAATAGAGCTTGGTTGCTTCACAAATCAGCCAATAAAGCACAGGCAAACAGGAGGAGTTATACAAATCTCAACCAATGAACAATGATTAGGGGAGTCTTATGTGTGTGTCTGGGCAGGGGCAGTGTGTATGATTTCCCACCCCTGTCTCTGTAAGCCATCATCTTCAGCTAGACAAAGAAAGCCGCATGGCTAGCCTTGAAATCATGGACGCTGTCCGACCATAATGCACCCAAAGACTCCCATTTTTACCGTTGGCGTGAATCCTTATTCTGCATTGTTCAAGGAACAACATATACCCGGATTATACTACCATTCCTGTGGATGGGAGATTATCTGCAGGAACACACCATAGTCCCCCTACGTTTTTATGAGACACACAGGGGCGACACGAGTGTACACCCCACCATAACCGATAATGTCTTGATAATGCAGAGTGAACACATCTCCACCAGACGATCATCTGTGCATCGCACAGGGGCTCTTTGCTGGCTGACAGATCCCCACTCTGCAAAAACTTCTCTGCATCCTCAGGAAGCTTTCCACTACCAAAACGGGTCTCAACTGGCGTCAGTCTGCCCCAGTCCGCTCTTTAGAGCGGGCTGCAGGAGAACTAACACTTGGTGACACTGTGACAATACATATTAAATACATCTTAATAAAATTTCCACAACGGTCCCTCCTCTTTTGTCATATTCTCCCATGTGTCCCTCGATGAATCTTGATCTTCTTGTTACACATGGAAATTAATCAGTCCTTACAGTCCATATGAGTCCATAAAAAGGAAAACACGGTTTGACTTGTAGACTCTATTCTTCAGGAGGGATGACTTAGAGGAGATCAAAGGCCGGTCGGTCTGGGTTCCTCTGTGTCTTGTACATGGGTTGGGCTTTGGGGGGCGTCTCATCTTAGCGAGGAAGATGTTGTCATCTGCTCGGGCTCTGTTCACTCGTCCTACCGGGCAACAGTAGCACCTCATCACGGCATATAGAAGGAATAGAAACAAAAACACAAAAACAGCATGAGTGTATATATACCCCTACTTCCTCCAACCATGATCTGCTGAAAAATAAAAAAAATCCCCAAAGATTCCCAGACCCTTAAAAGGATTCCAACCTTCACTAGCTATAGCTCTGGCTTTGCCTTGCAGCGATCTAACCTTATCCATATGGGCCCGAGCTTTGTCACTAGTATCCCCAATCCAGGTACAACAATCTTTACCTATGAATTCACAGAAACCCCCCTTGGATGCCAACAGATACTCAAGGGCCATCTTTTAATAGAAGGGTCTTGATCTGCCGTTGTTCCTGTGGGATCTTCCTTGTGGCTTCACTAGTTTAATTGAACATCCCATCCACAATGGATGAGAAATTGCTCAATTGTTTTATAAGCTCAAGCTTCGACCCTGTACAAGCAGGAAACCATGCCCAGACCTGGTCGGGGGGGGGGGGGGGACAATTCCCTTCTAGCTGTTCCTGCCATTCTTACCTTCTCTTGCGCCATCAGATCCTCGCGATCGGCTGCGAAATAAGATGCTGGGATGAGTTTAACCAGGACGCATGAACCTCTTGCATTAGGGGGAATTACCTAATAAGCTGTAGACCCGCAGAAGTACCAAACTAAAGTTGAAGCACACTTGTGGGCTACCTAGTTGTCCCGATACCCAAACTGGCAAGAACCAGAGCTATTGTTAAAACTATAACTAATTTTACCCTCTAGAAATGTTTTGTTAAAGTGGAAGTAAACCCTCCTATCGTTTTCAGCCAAGGAAGCCGCCATCTTGGCCTCTGTTTAGTCTAGAACTGCCATGATGCTGCACATGTGATCAGTTATGACACCGGCCATTGGATGGTTTGACAGCTTGGTTGAGAGCCCAACCAATGGGAGTGTTACATGGCACATGCCGGAAAGGTAGCTGTTTTATGGATGGGTTTACTTCCGCTTTAAGTTCTATTGACAAGTGTCTGCTTGGAGTTTTTACTAGTTTGTCAAAACTCCTCATACCAATATGAACATCATATATAGCATGTACCGCTGTCATCGCTTGGGTACTAAAGCTCAGTGGAGATTCAGAGTAGACCCAGCAATTGGTCCTGTTCGCTTTCTTAGCTAGTTGGAAAATACACCATGCTAAAAATATAAATAAACAAAGATACTCCTCATCCTTTGGTGTATTTCAGCAGCTTCTAGCAGTGGCTGGCAGGGATCCAGTTGTCTCATCCATCAAGCTTCTTTACAATGACCCAGTCAATTGGTTGGTAGGAATGTAAACCGGTTATTTTGTCAGGGTCCAGGAGGGACTCATGAACCCTGTGGTGGACCTTTTGAAGTTCACAATACAGTGACTGCACCCACCCCATCAGCTGAGAACGTAGGCGACAGCTGCTGAGGAAAATACAACCCTGTTTTTTGTTGACCTCTAAACAAACCTCATATGGCGATAACCCAGACATGTAGGAACTCAATGACTGTGGTCACTGCATAACCTGAGCGTGGCTTACCATCTGGGGTGTAATACCTGGAACCATTGACAAAAAGGTTCTTAACATCTGGGATGGGAGCCTCCTTCACCAGACTGATGGTTGCTGATTCAAATTCCATCAAAGAAAGACAATTGTGGACCATGTCATCCTATTAGGTCACAAACTTGGTTAGAATTAGAGCGGTTAGTATTATTGGTTTGAAAATTGTCATTCTTACCTTTATCCCCCCCATTTTCTTCCTCATTGCAAACCGGAGGAAGAGATGCAGGGTTTAGATTGGTGCAGAAAAAAAACAATGAAACAATGAAACAGCCTATTATACTTTTACCTTCTTTTAGACGTGTGTATTTATGCATGTGTACAGCTATCTACATACACCTGCTTTCTATGTCATACACTTTCAGAAACTCCCTGGACCTGAAAAAGATGCTTATAAACAAAGGTTATTACTCTATCCTTCATCTTTAACTTGCAAAGAATGGCAAACAATACAACATTCGTGTACATTGGTAAATTGTCACTGACATTCCTCAACACCGACAACAAAGAAACGCTCTGTAACTCTTACTTTCAGGTTCCTACAAAAATAGAACAGCCGCAGCGCGTAGGAGGGCCGCCGCGGTGGGTTCTAACATATTCATGTTACTACATTCAAACAATGAGAAGACTAATGCCCTGTACACACGGTCGGATTTTCCGACGGAAAATGTGTGATAGGACCTTGTTGTCGGAAATTCTGACCGTGTGTGGGCTCCATCACACATTTTTCATCGGAATTTCTGACACACAAAGTTTGAGAGCTTGCTATAAAATTTTCCGACTACAAAATCCGTTGTCGGAAATTCCGATTGTGTGTACAAAAATGCGACGCACAAAGTGCCACGCATGCTCAGAATAAATTAAGAGACGAAAGCTATTGGCTACTGCCCAACGTACGTGTTTTACGTCACCGCGTTTAGAACGATCAGAAATTCTGACAACTTTGTGCGACCGTGTGTATGCAAAACATATTTGAGCCAACATCCGTCGGAAAAAATCCATGGATTTTGTTGTCGGATTTTCCGATCAATGTCCGACCGTGTGTACGGGGCATTAGACATGAGACAAACATTTAGATAGAAATGTGAGGGAGATATTTCATAGTTTCCAAAACAAAAATAAAAACAAAACAACCAGACGGAATACTGTCTTCACTCTTTTAGCAATAGAAAAAAATACAATGTGAAAAAAACACAAGAGCAGCTCCAAACCTTGCATAGGCCAGCCACAAAGTTTAAAAACAAGCAGGAGGATTTTAACCACAAAAACGTGTACTACACATTCAACTCACTCATCATTACATATTTCTGAAGCCACAGCTGAGCTACATCTAAGGTCTTTGCTGCCCAGAGCCTGGGTTTAAACTCAGTTATGAATTTCTCCCACCTCCAGGCATCAAATGTCCCCTCCAGAGGGATACTCCAAGTAGTATCCTTGGACCACCTGTGTTATTCCTTAAGGGGTTTAATGGCCTTTGCCCCAAAACTAGACTTCATGTACTGTGTAGCCGTCTGACTGTGGGAAACCTTGCATTCCTTCCCTTGCACGGACTGCCCATTGCCCATGGCAATTCGAATCAGCTTATAGTCTTACCCCTGTGTCCAGGGAAACCCTTGCAACCATTTTGGAGAGCACTGCCCAGTGTCTTCTTCTACGGTGGATTGGCAGACTGCAACCACTATATCTGGTCCAGTCCCTCAACTAGAGACCCTAACCGAGGCATTATTTAACTCTATGGCTTGTTGTCCCAACACTTTTACCACAGAACTACAGAGTACAACTCTTTTACACTGCAATACCCGTAATAACAACCAACTATTAACTATGCCAAATGATTAGTCAACAACCACAGATCACCCCCCAAATTATGTCTCTACCCCTCACAGTGTATGCATACACAAGCGTGTCTGCTGTGCGACCGTACACTGCGTCGCCAGACTAAGCTACACAGCACACTTACGCCCGCTTTGTCTACAGAACAATGTGGCTTCTCTCTATACCTAGATGTTACAACAATAACATGGATGCCTCCCGTTTACTCTCTACTCAAAACTGTATTACAGTATAAAACTTTGCAAAACAATTGGAATTAAATTTAAAAACCAAAGTGATTTCCACCGTCCTTCCAAACTCAAGTCCCTTTGTCCACTTGCTTGTTTCAAAAGACCCAAAGCTCCTCCCACCAGCTTCCTGTTGATACATCACATCCTGCAAAGAACTTCCTGTTGTCTGCTCAGCTCTAAAAACCCATCTAACTGGTTTATTTACATATCAATGGACAGGAAGAGGGAGGGGGAAGGGAAAGTCTTGAATAGCTATGGCTCCCCCACTCTGGACTTTATAACATCATATAGGAAACTTCAACATATCTAAAAACCCTTTGTCCAGGAAAGGGTGGAATAAACCCCCCATATTGCAAATGGCAGGGAATCCCCCTCGACCCCCATATCCCATGGGCAGTCAGACCACTGAAACTCCTGCAAAAAGATGACTCAACCTCACTAAATGCTGAAACTTGGCCCAAAAGCAGAGCAATTCCACCCAAAACCAAAACACAGCAAACACAAAATGGCAGTTGCAACAAACGAAAATCATGCCAATACAAAATGGTGGATGAAATCGGACTACAGCAAAATGGCAGACAAAAGCCGGACCACGACCACATGGTAGATGGAATCTGGACTACAGCAAAATGGCTGACGAAAGCTGGGCCACGACAAAATGGTGGCATTAACACACGAAATGCAGTCGCCAATCTCGCCAAAACCAACACAAAACAAGATTTCTTCACTAGAAAACCAAATTTTCTCCCCACAAAAACTGACTACACAATTGAGACACCAAATGAACATTTAACCATAGACAAACACTTTAGGCTACATCAACCAGGACCCATAGGAGGCCTAAAACACAGGCTCTCCAACCAAACACATCCAAAAATGCTAAAGTTACATAAAACACAAAATAACACGTCTCAAACATACACACTTGTTCCCAAATACAAAATAATACTTGGCTCTGAAAGTTGGAAGGTCAACAAATACACAGGACCAAGGCAATACTGCTTGCATGCTTGATCTTTTCATCTAAAAAAAAAAAAAAAAAAAGAACTCCCCCCCATGCTATTGCTTAGAATCCTGTAAGACATGTCCCAACAATGCATGGCCCCCCTCCCCCCTCAGCCACATGAATATGCGGCAGCCATTTAAAAAAAAAAACAACTTGCTACAAAGTCATTTCAAAACAACTTCAAACCAAACCAAAACTCAAAGGTCACTAAACGATTTGAAAAATATTATTACATTTATGGGGACATGTGTCTTGCATGTTAAACAATATACACAATTGGCTTGTTGGTCCCATACCTAGGTAATAATCACAATTCATAAATTTCTATTTCTCATATACATCACACATACTTACTACACAACATATAGTTACTTATCAGCCTGCTCAGTCATATACAACATACTGTACAATTAAAATCCAGCCGTTATACCAAAAGATGAAAAAATTGTTCTTTTGGAAAGCAGAATTCACCTAACACATCGGACAAAGAAAATTAACCCCTTGCCTCAGGACAACAAAGTATTTCAAACAGTTTGATGCCCTGGCCTGGGATTCACTCTCCCCTCCTCCTGAGCCAATGTGTAGATGATTCTGTTTGCTCCATAATATCCTGGTCCACCATCAATGTCATGGAAATTCTGCTATACGCTGCGCGTAATCCATGTCACTTTCAGCCTTTTGGTATAATGCATCTAATGCCGCGTACACACGGTCGGACTTTTCGTCTACAAAAGTCCAACGGACGCTGACGGACTAAAGCTGGCTGGTAATCCGATCGTGTGTGGGCTTCTCCGGACTTTCAACGTACTTTTTTAGCCTCAAATCCGACGTACTTTAGATTTGAAACATGCTTCAAATCTTTACGTCGTAACTACGACGGACCCCGAAATCCGCTCGTCTGTGTGCTAGTCCGACGGACAAAAAGCCACGCTAGGGCACCTATTGGCTACTGGCTATGAACTTCCTTATTTTAGTCCGGTGTACGTCATCACGTACGAATCCGTCGGACTTTTGTGTGGTCGTGTGTAGGCAAGTCCGTTCGTTAGAAAGTATGCCGCAAGTCCGCCGCAAGTCCGCCGAAAGTCTGCCGGAAGTCTGTCGGACAGGCTGTCTGACTTTTGTAGACGAAAAGTCCGACCGTGTGTACGCGGCATTAGTACGACTATGTTTCCCGTATCTTCCCAAGTAACACAGACATGACCACCATTCTTACATCCTTAGCTCCACAGTTTGACTGTCGGATCATGGAAGCAATCTTTATTTCTATAACAATAGAGCTTGGTTGCTTCACAAATCAGCCAATCAAGCACAGGCAAACAGGAGGAGTTATACAAATCTCAACCAATGAACAATGACTAGGGGAGTCTTATGGGCGTGTCTGGGTAGGGGCAGTGTGTATGATTTCCCACCCCCTGTCTTTGTAAGACATCATCTTCAGCTAGACAAAGAAAGCCGCATGGCTGGCCTTGAAATCATGGACGCTGTCCGACCATAACACACCCAAAGACTCCCGTTTTTACCATTGGCATGAATCCTTACTCTGCGTTGTTCAGAGAACAACACATACCCGGATTATACTACCATTCTTGTGGATGGGAGATTATCTGCAGGAGCACGCCATAGTCCCCTTACGTGTTGATCAGACACACAGGGGCCACACGAGCGTACATCCCCCCATAACCGATAATGTCTTTGCAGAGTGAACACATCCCCACCAGACAATCGTCTGTGCATCACACAGGGGCCCTTCGGTGGTGGACATATCCCAACTCTGCAAACACTTCTCTGCATCCTCAGGAAGCTTTCCACTACCAAAACAGGTCTCAACTGGCGTCAATCTGCTCCAGTCCGCTCTTTAGAGTGGGCTGCAAGAGAACTAACACTGGGAGGCACTGTGACAATACATATTAAGTACATCTTAAAAAAATTTCCACAACAGGCTTAGACCCACACCTCAGGTAAACCAGCCTCATCCGTTAGGGTGACCTGCTTGTATACCTATCCTTACAAATTATCTACAATGGGGTATGGCGCTCCCTATAGGATTATATGGGATGAGCAGCTACAGTGAGGGGGGAGGGGGAGGGGGGGTGTTTTCCCATAGTGTCCTAAATACGTGATAGTACAACTATAATAAATATCTAAGTGAGGTTTGCAGAAACCACATAAACCCTAGTGGTGGTTTACGGAGACCACCAATAGATTGTGCCAAAATAATAACAGTCTTATGTGATAGGAAAAATCATAATAAATAGTGAACTTATGAGTATAAAAGGTGTGAGCTAAACACCTATAATTAATAGTGATGCAATTTCAAAAAGAGACCACCATATAGTATAGTGACTTAACATTGAACAGAGACATAAAAATGCACGTCTGCCTAATAGTATATACAAATAACACCAAACAGATTATAAATAGTAATCATAGTCCATAGGGTGATACATTTCTGCAAAACACGTGTTCAAATTTTCTTCAAACAAAAACGTGACTGGGGTGCTTTCAAATGTTCTTAGTGACTTTTGTGCTCCCCCTCAAGGGTCCCCACTCACCGGATCCAACAACCCCAAAGGGGCATAAAGCATATGATTGTATCATCCACGATCTCCTCACCACCACGATCATGTAGGGCGCCTAGGGTAGTCTCCGATCTCCGTATTGGTGATTAAATTATATTCATGGTAGCTCCCAGCCAAGAGATAAGAAAGAGCTAGAGGTACAGGGTCAGCCACAGCGAGCATCAACCTCCCAGTATGACCGGGGCTCTGTGGGGAGAAGAAGGAAGGTCTGTTCCCAGGCTTGAGGCAGATGTGATAAGCCACATCTGCCTCAAGCCTGGGAACAGACCTTCCTTCTTCTCCCCACATAGAAGAAAATTTGAACACGTGTTTTGCAGAAATTTATCACCCTATGGACTATGATTACTATTTATAATCTGTTTGGTGTTATTTGTATATACTATTAGGCAGAGGTGCATTTTTATGTCTTTGTTCAATGTTAAGTCACTATACTATATGGTGGTCTCTTTTTGAAATTGCATCACTATTAATTATAGGTGTTTAGCTCACACCTTTTATACTCATAAGTTCACAATTTATTATGATTTTTCCTATCACATAAGACTGTTATTATTTTGGCACAATCTATTGGTGGTCTCCGTAAACCACCACTAGGGTTTATGTGGTTTCTGCAAACCTCACTTAGATATTTATTATAGTTGTACTATCACGTATTTAGGACACTAGGGGAAAACACCCCCCCTCCCCCCTCGCTGTAGCTGCTCATCCCATATAATCCTATAGGGAGCGCCATACCCCATTGTGGATAATTTGTAACTATTTGGAGGATCCTTAGGGAAGCTCCTTTTAGGGGGGCTGCACACCTTAATCCTTGTCCTAAGCGCAACCATCATACATATTTTTTTGTATACCTATCCTGTATGTACTATTAATATTTTCTTATTAAAGCTAGTATTATTATTTTACCGGTGTGTATCTAAATACTGTACTTATGGTTAATGTTATATGTTGCCTGCAGTAGTTCTTATTCTTCCAATTACTTTTTTAGATTACTGGTTAATTTCCCATAAAGAGAATCCCCTCTGCTCCCAGAGACCCTGTCCTGGATGGAGGCACTGCCAACTTTATTAGGTCTATTTTTCGTAACCCCCCAGAACAAAGACAACACTGATTTCCTCAGTTGCCTTTTTTGAATCCCATAAACTAAAAATCTTTCACAGTAGGCTATCACTGAATATATAATGCAACTAAATTAGATGATTCTGTTTGAGTGTACATTGGTGATGCATTCAAGGTATTTTTATAGTATGTGGCTTGACACAGAGTATATTCATTGAAGAAATCTTGAAGGTGGTCCTTTACCTTTTTTCGACCACAACATACAGGGATATACAATGTAATACTGATATATAATCACACACATAGGTTGGACTTGATGAACATGTGTATTTTTTCAACCTCACCTACTATGTAACGATGTTACCTCATATGTTAATATAGTTGTGGTACAACTATATCAACAGAATAAAGATGGATAAAGCACCTGGACCAGATGGCATCCACCCACAGATCCTAAAAGAATTATGCTCTGTCATTTTAAAGCCATTGTTTCAAATTTTAGGGAATCGTTAATGACTGGATTAGCACCACTGGATTGGCATAGGGCCAATGTGGTGCCTATATTTAAAAAGGGACCTGTTAGTTTAACTTCTATAGTCGGGAAGCCCTGTTAGTTTAACTTCTATAGTCAGGAATATACTGAGAGTTTAGTAAAAGACCACATAGATGAGTTCTTGCCGGAAAAAAACTATTTTATGCAACAGACAGCATGGATTCATGAAAGACAGATGTTGTCAAACAAACATGATTTCTTTGTAGGAGGAGGTAAGTAAAACCTTGGACAGAGGGGTGGCTGTGGACCTGGTATACTTGAATTTTGCAAAAGCATTTGACACAGTTCCCCACACATGGCTAATGTGTAAGGTAAAGTCTACAGACTTGGAAAGATCAGTTTGTAAATGGATAGAAAACTGGCTAAAAGACTGTATTCAGAGAGTGGTGGTTAATGATTCTTACTCTGACTGATCCAAGGTTATCAGTGGTGTACCCCAAGGTTTAGTGTTGGGACCCTTACTTTTTAATATATTTATAAATTATATAGGGTCTGGAATTAAAATAAACATTTCAGTCTTTGCAGATGATACCAAGCTATGCAGTGGAATAATGTCCTTACAAGGATGTCTCCAACTTACAAGCCAATCTCAATGCACTTTTTTTATTGGGCAACTAGGTAGCAAACAAGGTTTAATGTTGATAAATGTAAAGGTATGCACTTGGGGGCTAAGAATATACAGTACATGCATCATACATACTAGGGATAGTACAACTGGGGTAATCAATAGACATGCGCATTCATTTTCGTCCGAATACATTTTCGTCCGAATTTCGGGCAGAATCTGAAAACAGAAAGATCCGACATAAACAAATGCTTTATTTTCATTTTCGTTGCGACAACAGTTCGATATAGATAGGAGATTCGACATGACGCTGACAATAGCAATCTGTGTCCATCGAACCTGTGGTCGAATGTGCCCAACCTTAGCTCTATTAGTCCAAGATTATTCTACCCTGTTTCCCTGAAAATAAGACCTAGCGTGATTG
Source organism: Lithobates septentrionalis (assembly GCA_037952835.1). Classification (NCBI taxonomy): domain Eukaryota; kingdom Metazoa; phylum Chordata; class Amphibia; order Anura; family Ranidae; genus Lithobates; species Lithobates septentrionalis. Next base: position 3,783,008 of record JBBDGP010001099.1, read on the forward strand.
TCGGTGCTAGCTGCAGTATAAGCCCTACCCCCCAAATAAGCCCTAGTTAAAGTCCTTGTAGGTCTTATTTTCAGGGTAGGGCTTATTTTCGGGGAAACAGGGTAGGGCTTATTTGGGGGGTAGGGCTTATATTGCAGCCATCACCGACAATCACGCTAGGTCTTATTTTCGGGGAAACAGGGTACATAGAGAGAGAAAAGATTTGACAGAGAGAAAAGATTCAACATTATAGAGACAATAGCAAAAAAGGTTGAATGTGCCTAACCTAACTCTATTAGTCCAAGATTATTCGACATGCACGTGTCTAGTAATCAATGGTGGAGAAGGATCTGGGGGTTTTGGTAGATCATAAGCTTAATAATAGCATGCAATTCCAAGCTGCGGTCTCCAAAGCGAGCAAAGTCCTTTCTTGTATTAAGAGAGGTATGGACTCCAGAGAGATATCATTTTGCCCCTGTACAAATTATTCATCTGGAATATGAAGTTCAGTTTTGGGCACCAGTTCTCAAAAAGGATATCGGGGGAAATGCAGAAAGTGCAGAGAAGGGCAACCAAACTGATAAGAGGAATGGAGGAGCTCAGCTATGAGGAAAGATTAGAGGAACTAAATTTATTTTCTCTTGAGAAGAGGAGATTATTAAGGGGGATATGACCAATATGTACAACTACATAAGGGGTCTATATAGTGAACTTGGTGTTGAGTTGTTCACTTTAAGGTCATCACAGAGGACAAGGAGTCACTCTTTACATCTAGAGGAAAAGAGATTTCATCTCCAAATATGAAAAGGTTTATTCACAGTAAGAGCTGTGAAAATGTGGAATAGACCCTCTCAAGAGCTGGTTCTGGCCAGCTCAGTAAATTTCTTTAAAAAATGCCTGAATTATTCCCTAAATGTACATAATATAACTGGGTACTAACATTTATAGGTAAAGTTGATCCATGGAATATCGGATTGCCTCTCGGGGGATCAGGAAGGAATTTTTTTCCCCTACTGTAGCAAATTGGTTCATGCTGGGGTTTTTTGCCTTTCTCTGGATCAACTGTGGGTATAGGATTGTGTAAATGGGATTGTATGATTTTTTTTTTTAATATTTTACTGGTTGAACTGGATGGACTTGTGTCTTTTTCCTGACTATGTAACTAATGGATTAGTAAATCTGTTTTTAGATAGTAATCTAAAAAGAATCCAAACCATTTTGGAGGTTAAAAAGTCCCCACTTCTGATAGGCTGTAGGGCTTTAAAGTTGTGATAATAGAACACTTAAACTTATGGATTGCAATGGTGTTACCTATACAATTTAAGCGTGTCTGTCCATGCCAGTATATTGCTAAAACATTGACCCTCAACTATCCAAACCTATTTGCAGAAAAAAACCCTGTATTGCATGCTCAGTACTGTGCAATCCTGCTGGTTATTTGGAGGATGGAGATGCTACCTAGACCAGTGCAGGTAACATCAAAGCAAATAAAGCACCATTTAAAAAAAAAATCCTGAATTATACTGTACATTTTTTCACAGGTAAGTATTGTTATGTATTTCACTTAAATATTTTATTTCTTGCCTGCAGGTCAGCTTTAAAGGTTTAGCTTTGTTATGTTTTATGTAATTATACAAAATCATTTGTGCAAAACCAACTTTGTGCTTTCCTTTGCTATTTAAGTAACTGTTCAACAGTCTGTTTTGATTTATCTGCTATACATGAATCATCCCCTTATTACGATTTTCAGTGTACTACAGTGGTGAAACAAAGAATGACAACACTAAATAATTTTGCTGTTTATTTGTATAGTTTCGCAGAACCTGAAAACAGTTTAAGCCGGGAAAATAAAATGAAAATGAAACAAAACAAGTAGGAAGATTGATTCAGAGGAAAGTGTTTAGTTTGAGGAATGAGAACATCCATTATCTAACAACGTCCTGATCTGAATAGGTCTTATTCATGGGGCGCAATGATTTCCCATCTTTCAGACGTGAGTCAGTTTGAATGACAGGAGTGGCCTTGGGTATGTGAATAATTCTCTGCTAAGCTGCAATTTGTTTAATAGGCAAGATGTATGCAGCCATCCACGATAAAGCAGGTCACTCATGCTTGGTATTAGAGCCTTCCGTTCAGTGTGCATAAAAGCATATCTTCAGGGTTAGTCACTTTCAAGGGTGTGTATTGTGTGTAAAGATTCTATTTCTGATCCAAGGATTCTGATAGAAGTATAGGCCCTTGGTGTTGTCTGAGGATTTATACACAGTTATTGACACAATGCAATAACAATGAATTGGATTCAAAGCATGTGCTGTTTAAAAACAATGGCCACAAATGCATTTGTGGCAAACTTTCATTGTAAATTAAGCATACTGACCATATTGAATATGAAATTTGATTATATTTCACCACATTTGCAATTAATTTTAAAATTTGGCAATTTATAGAAAACAGCGTGGGGTTGATTTACTAAGGGCAAATAGACTGTACACTTTGCAAGTGCAGTTGCTCCAGAGCTTAGTAAATGAGGTAAAGATTCACTTTGGAAAGAATACCCAATTATGTGCAAGAAACAAACAAACAAAAAAACAGCATGTTTTCTTGCACATGATTGGATAATGGAAGTCAGCAGAGCTTCTGCTCACTTACTTAGCTCTGGAGCAACTGCTCTTGCAGAGTGCAACTGCACTTTGTAAAGTGCACAGTCTATTTGACTTTAGTAAATCAACCATAGTGTGTCTACATGTAGCTGGGTAGATAATATAAATTGTATAAAGTATACAGTATTTCTCTGCACAAATGGCTTATAAAAATTGATTGGACATATGTCAAAAACAAAACTTTATGTAACCTAACCTAAGGACATTTTATCTTTCTATATATTTATTGATCACATACTTTAAAGCGGAGCTCCACCAAAAAGGGGAAGCTCTGCTAGTTTGCCTCCCCTCACCGCTGCCACGTTTGGCACCTTTTGGTGGAGGAGGGGGGAGCGGGTACCTGGTTTTGACTAATCTTGCTGCGGTAAAGGCCCCCTCCTCTTTTCCCTACTGCTGGGCCATGCACAAAGTGCAGTGTGCTTCGTGCATGCACAGTAGGGGACCGGCTGTGAAGCCGTGAGGCTTCACTGGTGGTTTCCCTTAGTGGAGATGGTGGCAGCAGCACCTGACAGTCGATTAAAAAATCATCTCGGGTGAAGAAACTGCTGGATTTGTGGACCGGTAAGTGTCCTGATATTAATAGTCAGCAGGTACAGTATTTGTAGCTGCTGACTTTTATTTTTTTCTGAAGGAGCCTGGAGCTCTGCTTTAAGTATCAAGATCATTTTTGCAACAAAATCCATAAAAGATAGCAGCTAGAGACAAGGGGGTTGATTTATTAAAGGCAAATTGTGGGCTCAACCTGTCTTCCTGTATCAAAAAATAATCATATATATTGTTACTAGCTCTTTAGAACAGAATTCAGTTAAATTGCAATATGGTTTTATCAAACTGGATTTTGAAATGTTTAAGAACACTTACGGTATTTAATTTCATAAAACTAAAGAGGGTTATACAAGTACTTCCTAAAGTCTTGGACCTCCAATCAGTGACGGGATAAGGTTATCAAGTGCCCAGAGGGAAGATGCCAAATTAAGAACTCTCCCCCAGATAGAAAAATAGGCGGTAGGGTTAGGTTAATAACAATCCATGCAGCGTTCTGCACCGAGACATATGTAACATATGAATTTGATAGCAATATACCTTTTATCCTGCAGTAAAATATGTAGCTAATCTAGATGCAGGGGCTGATCTAGAAATAATTACACCAACATAAGTGTAAGGAAAAAATGCCAATAGTGGTAGTGTTCATGGAAGAAAAAAATGCCAATGCCTTAGTGGTGTTACTACAAAGAAAATATGCCCCTAGGCCAGTGGTGTCACTGGAAGGATACATTTCCATGTGTTGGTGGTGTCATTGTAAGGAAAAATGTCCCTGCATTGGTGGTGACATTGTGTCAGGGAAGGCTAGCACGTAGTGTGGACAATGTTCCCAGGCACATATGTGTGCACATGCGCAGGTTGCCCACCAACACTGGCACCAAACAGGCTATTTAAACACTGGCCTTTTGCAGTTTTGCAGGTCTACAGTGTTCTGTGTGCGTTATTGCCTGATTCCTGTGCCTGACCTCTGATTCTGACCCGGCTTGCCTCTGACCATGCTTGTTTGCTACCTGCCCTGACCTTGGCTTGTCCCCGGACTCTGCTTCTGCCTTCTACTCTTGCCTGATCTGCTTCACCATGGTTGTTGACCCTGGCCTGTGACCTGACTATTCTCCTGTCTGCCGCTTATGCCTGATCTGTTACCAACCAGGCTTGTCTGACCCTACATCCTGCTCATCCAGTCTGCTACATCTCCTCCAGTCCAGTACACTCTCATCCTCAGATCAGGCTTAATAACCAGGTATGTGACACATTGTAGGGAAAATGTCCCATCGTTGGTGGTGTCATTGTAAGGTAAAATGTCCCTATGTCTGTGGTGTCACTGAAAGGAAAAATGCCCTTGCATCAGTAGTGTCACTGGTAGAAAAAAAATGCCCATGTCCCTGTGGTGTCACTAAAAAGAAAAAAGGGCCCTGTATCAGTTGTGCCACTGTTAAGGAAATGTTCCTGTGTTCTGTGCTGTCACTGGTAAAAAAAAGGACCTGCATTTTCTAAGTAAAAAATGGCCCATGTCAGTGGTGTCACATGACACTTGCTCAGTAAAGTTGACTGTAAGAAAAATCGAGGTTGGGACTTTAAGTGAAGCATGGAGTTGGAAAACAAATGAACACTGTGGTTCTAATAAAAATATTTTATTGTTGCACATGCATATACAAACATTGTAAGCACAGTGGTTCATAGTTTCTAGCAACCCACCAATTTTAGTCCATATAAACATAGCATATAATACATAATTGATCGAGGTGTGTTAAAATGAAACAAGTTAATTTGAGCAGATAAAAATAGATTGTAAACACATGACTATAGCACCTGGAGCTCGACGCATGGCTGGTTGCCACTCATCAGGAGAAGCTATACAGAAGATGTCTAAAAAATGTAAATAAGCCATGAATCAAACTGAACAAAAAAAGAGGGAGAGGGGGAGTAAAAAACATCCACCCATACTTACAGGCTAACTATGGATAAGTAGTGTGGCAGTGGCCACTGCTAGCACCAAGGGCATCATCTAGCATGGGAGTTGAGGCGGCACAACCAATGGCAAAGAGGGAAGAGGGAACTGGGAAGGTGGTCCTCACCAAACAATCAAGGGTGATACAAATTAATCACCAAAGCCATCTGTAAATAAAGTGTAATGATATATAGAGGGATCGTACTAATTACGTGATGAGGGGTTAACCCGGTGCTAGTCCTACAAAGTGAAAGGAAGTGAAGAAATGATGGGGATTGATGTAATAGTAAGTGAACTTAACCCTGAATAAAAAGCAATCTTAGCAGGGTGACAGATTAAGTAAGTGTGCCCCAACAATGGGGGAGCAAGAGTGAGTGAAAGAAACCTGAATACCAAACCACCAAGGAGGAGTGTAAGGAAAGAAAGAGCGCTGATAATGTTACCCTATATTACTGTGTGAAGGACATAATCTCAACCAGTGCACGGTAACCCAGATACAACAACCGGATCATGAGTGCCCATTCCTCAATGAAGGGGGAGTACAAATAGTCCACTGTAGCCACTGTTGGCCGCCAACATCACACAGGCTAAATATAAGGGAGGGAGGGCACCATCATCTGAGCACTACCCATGACACAGCAACAGGAAATCACGAGAGGTAAGATGGAACTGGGAAGTTAACTGTGGTAGTGTTGTCTGAAAAAAGTGGGCCTGTGTGCAAGATCAACATTTGGTCTCTCATGCCTGTGGAAAAATGTAAAGTCAAAGTGCATAAGAATACACTCTGTTATGTTCTCAGTGCAGCCTGAAGCTACAGGTAAAGCTGGGAGGTGGGGCACTGGCAGAAGGTCTGGAGGAGGAAGTTCCTTCCCCCTCAGAATTCTAGGGACAGCGCAAGCACTTGTTTGGTTGCTATAGCAACCAACTACTAAAACAATGGCTGATGGAAGGCAGCACTGCAGCGGCGGCCTTTAAAAAAACAATGAGCACTGGAGGTGCTATAGTATACCCTTGCACCCCCTGGGGCCCCCCCTGTGCTCTGTTGAGCAGTGGTGCATCCATGCCCTGGCAAAAAGAGCAGCCTGCCCTCACTCTTTGGCAGGCACTTGTGCTAACAAAGAGGTGTCTTTTCTCAGCACAGTGCTACCCTGCCTTCTCTCCTGCCCACATTACAATGCTGCTGAAGGGAAGAGGGAGCAGAATCCTCCATCCATCAGCTATCTAAGCCCTGCACTGTGCTGCATTTTGAATGACAAGAGTGACAGGAGTAGTTCTCAGACAGGGCAAACCAATATGGCTGTTCCTCCCCTCTTTCCTCCTGGGTGTTCTGTGACATAGGAATGATGGTGTCTGGATAAAGTGGGCCTTGAGAGGAAAGGAAGTCCTCCTCTTCCTCCTGCTGTCCTGCCTCCAGTGCACGGTCCATATTGCCATGCAGAGTCTGCTCCACAACAGGGAATGTGTCACTGATGCATGCACTGTCACAACTCACCATCCTTGTGGCCTCCTCAAAAGGTGACAATACATAATGTGTCCTAATATAAAAGTAATCAAAGGGGGCGTGGCTTGGCGCTTGATGGCGACGGACGCACACTAGCAGAGCTCCGTGAGGAAACCCGGCCTGCAGCGAGATACCCTGCTTTCAGCATTCCAGCTATGGGCAGAAAGCTTCTCCAGACCCCACAGACCAGATCGAAATGATCCACCATCACCTCATCTGCCAGGAACATAACAGATCTCTTTAAAAACCAGGCGATCTCCAGAGGCAGCATGGCGGGGAACAAAATGGCGCGGACACAGCGGGAGGAAGAGGACTCCAGCGAGGATTCACTATCCACGACAGGAGGCTCAGGTAGGGGATATACCCATACAAATCAACCCCTAACCTATGCAGACATGTCAGGCTTTGCAGCGGATATAAAATCCACTTTCTCAGCAGCCATAACAGATCTTAAATCGAATCTGCTTGTACTGACTGAAAAACTAGCTGCTGTAGAAATGAATGGCAAACACAGAGACAAAAGACTGCATATTCTTGAAAACGTGGCGCTGACTCATTCCTCCCACCTTATTGAAATAAATAGACACTTGGAAGACCTGGACAACAGGGGCAGACGATGTAATATTAGGGTGAGGGGGATCCCTGAGTCGGTAGATACAGCGCAAAAAATCCCTGCTTTACAGAGGGTCTTTAATAGCCTATTAGAAAGGCAAGAGGACACAGCAATTGACTTTGTACGAGCTCATAGAGCCTTAAGGCCTAAAGGCCCTGACACTGCACCTCCCAGGGACATAGTTTGCTGCTTACAAAACTTCCCACTTAAAGAAGCAATAATGAACAAAGACAGGAGAAACGACAGCATAGTGTTCAACGGAGAGACGATTATGCTGTTTCATGATCTCTCACAAATTACCCTGAAAAATCGCAGAGCTCTGCGACCCCTATTGGATAAATTAAGGGCCCAGGACAAAAAGTACACGTGTCGCTTCCCTTTCGCTCTCAGTGTGACACATACAGGAAAACAACATGTGCTCCGCACTCCTACAGATCTGCCTGATTTTTTTGAATCGCTGCAAATGGATCCTGTCGCACTACCTGAGTGGTACCAAGAATTTCTTCTCCCAAGGGCTGACGGAGGGACACAGAGATCCCCATTCTCTTCCCCAGATAAAAGGTCATCCAAAAAAATGAGACACAACCGAGGCCCTAATACTCAAGGAGGAACCCCCAAAGCCAGGCAATCTACCTCCAGAGCATCAGAAGAAGATCAGGGAGAATCACAAACCTGGTAAACATCTACACATAACCATATAAACTTAAGTTAACCTCGGTATCAGGAGATATCATACTGGAATTGACTCTGAACACATTAAAATGAGGATCTGATAGTGCCTTTCTAGTAGACCGTTGCTGGTGAGGAGAAACTTTTACTCTCCCGCTTTGATTATTGCCTACGGCTGTTGTTGGGGAAGCACTCACCATCTTTCTAGGAGGCAGAAACTGGTTAATTAGATCCGAATCAACATAATCCACAAAAGAAGATCGAAAGAATCCCAGGTTCACACTCTACACTTCCCCCCAAATGCATTTTTTTTTTGGAATTACAGGCGTGAACTAGCTGGAACTATGCAAGACTATGCTTCGTTACAATGGGGAAAGTTGGGTGTTGATACATATACTATAAATGCTTTACAGTCACTACACCCCAATAACCACAATATGCCGAAGGGTTAACCAGGTTATCAATATGGTTAATGTCCAATGTCTTTTTTCCCTTTTTTTTTTTTTTTTTTTATGGTTCGCCTTTTTTATATCTATTTTATTTTTATTCTAATTTTGTCACAGGGTTATATTGTCTACACTCTAACCTGGGTGCATACATTGTACACAGGCTGGAACATTTTGATTTTATAGGCCGGGTTCCTTCTTCTCTCTGGCTGATAGATACCGATAACCTATTTCTCAATCGCTAGAGAGCAGCCCTACCACGCTACCACAGAGTGGCACTGACGGAGCGAGATTTAATTTCTTGTTCACAAGTCCACTAACTAATTACTTTAGAGTTGTAACATACTCTGAAGGGTATAACTATCTCTCCATATTCTCTACTCCTTTTTCTTTACTTTATCTTTTCTTATTCCCTTTTCCTAACTCCCCCCCTTCCCCTCCCCCACCAATATACCATTGTAATATTGATTATTGATCTTTGACCGATCTGAAGTTTCGTTCACAGACATATTGAGACGCGCGGTGCTTGTGGGTCTTCCAGATGGCTTACTCATCGCTGGGGCGCAGTCCCACTATCATCTCGCACAATGTACGGGGGTTGAACATACCAGAAAAAAGATCCACAATCTTGAGGGAACTCAAGAAAGGTAGGCCTCATTTCGTTTTTCTGCAGGAGACACACTTTCAAACCAACCACATACCAAAATTGACCAGCCCATATTTCACAGAAGCCGTACACGCCACTAACAACAATGCCAAATCAAAGGGAGTTACAATTCTGATCAGCAAAGACGCACCTTTTAACCTATCGGACAAACTAGTAGACCCAGAAGGAAGATATGTCTTCCTGAAAGGCACATACGCAGGGTCACCCATTACCCTTGCGAATGTTTACTTCCCCAACTCAGCGCATGTAAACTTTGGCCAAAAAATGATCAATGCTCTGACAGGATTTACGTCGGGATGCTTAATTCTGGATGGAGATTTTAATATTCCACTTAACCCACTAGTAGACATATCCACAGGAAAGTCATGCATCACCTATAAGATACTAAAGAAAATCAAATTACAACTGCAATCCTTACATTTAATTGACACCTGGCGATTTCTTCACCTGACAGATAGGGACTACATGCACCATTCGATCCCACATAACCGTTATTCACGTATAGATCACATATTTATTTCCCAAAGAGACCTAATTAGAGTATCTGAAGCAAAAATAGGAATCCAGTCCATTTTAGACCATGCCCCCACGTCAATGACAATAATAGGAAATACACCCCCTCTCAATACAGCCTCCTGGAGACTAAATGTGTCACTACTGACAGACATTGAACTCCTACCCCAAATCACAGCTAAGCTCAAAGAATTTTTCCAACAAAATGAGACCCCAGGTGCGAATCCCCTAATGATTTGGGGAGCACATAAATGCTCAATCAGAGGAGATCTGACACGCATGGGGACACAACGCAAGAGGAAACAGGAGGCTGAGATTGCGAGACTGACACAATTAATCACTCATTTAGAGGCCACACATAAACAGTCCTTGTCAGAATCCTCGGCTGTTACCCTCCTAGAGACAAGGAAAAATTTACAACAGGCTTTAGAAATTAAAACAAAACGTCTCTTATTCTTTAAAAAAAAATATATACTACGAGGCCGGCGATAAATCCGGCCAGGGCTCTACGAGAGCCCAACACATCTAACCATATAATGGGCATCAAAGGGTCAAATGGTTCCCTAGATGCTAAAACAGAAGACATAGCTCAACACTTTCATACGTTTTACTCCAGGCTATATAACCTGCCAACACAACACAGGCCATCTGATGTCCTAGGAGACAGAGCAAAGGCTATACAAGACTATATGACAAAGAGTGGGTTACCACAATTAGAGGAGGAAGACGTCACCCTATTAGACGAGCAAATTACCTCAGTAGAAATACAACAAACCATCAAAGCTTTAAAACCTGGAAAGAGCCCAGGACCGGATGGGTTTACATCTATTTATTACAAAACTTTTACGGATATATTGACAGAACCCCTAAAAAGAGCCTTCAACTCCCTGACAGGAACAGGAACCATACCACCGGACATACTTGCCGCCCACATAACAGTAATACCCAAACCGGATAAAGATACCACAGAATGCTCAAGCTACAGACCTATTTCTTTACTGAACATAGAAATGAAACTACTGGCCAAAATTTTAGCGAATAGGCTTAGACCACTTCTAGCAACCATAATAGGACCTGAACAAGTAGGCTTCATGCCGGGACGTGAGGCCAAAGACAACATAATTAAGGCATTACTACTTACACAAGCATCACATACCCTGAATATTGAGAGCCTTCTCCTGTCCACGGACGCGGAGAAGGCTTTCGATAGGGTAGCTTGGGACTTTATGTTCGCTACTTGCACGCACATAGGTATACCCGCACGCATGATGACATGGATCAAATCCTTGTACCACCAACCATCAGCTAGGATAAGGATCAATGGATCGTTATCAGAAAAAATAGAAATAACAAACGGTACGAGACAGGGATGCCCCTTATCTCCATTATTATTCATTCTTTCCCTGGAACCATTCATTCGAATGATTAATAAAGATGATGCAATCAAAGGCATCCCCATTAAAGACAAGGTATATAAAACGGCAGCATATGCTAATGATCTCCTATTCTTTGTGACAAATGCACATATCACTATCCCTAACCTTATGAAAGCCTTTGCCCACTACGGTTTCCTTTCTAACCTTAAAATAAACCTCACAAAATCTGAAGCCATGAATGTTAGTCTATCCCCTACTGACCTAGTTAAAACGCAAGCCAATTGCCCTTTTAAATGGGAAGGGAAAGCTTTGAGATATTTGGGGATTTGGTTGACTCCTAAAGTATCACAGATATATGAAGCAAACTTCCCCCCTTACTCCAAAAGATTGAAAAGGATTTAAAACTCTGGCATTCGGGCCACTTTTCGTGGTTTGGGAGGGCCGCCATCTTAAAGACACAAGGGTGGTTGACTGGCATTGCCATAGAGAGACTAAGGACTGGGTAGCACTAGAATAAAGTTTAAGCCCATACCCTCTCCTCTTTTCCCTATGGAACCCAGGGTTGAGGAAAAATAATACACTGAAACAGCAACCTTTACTGGAACACACATTGAGTATCTGTACAAAAGCGACTGCAAAATCCACATTAACCTCACCACTAAGCCCTCTTACTCCACTATCAGACAATTCAGAATTTAGCCCAGGAATGGACAACAGACTGCTGCGACGACCCCACACTCATAAAACTTTGCTAGCTGGTGACTGCTTCCAAAAAGGAAAATTACTAGACTACATGGACTTAAAAAAGGAAAGCAAGATACACCATATGCCCATCTGGACGTATTTCCAGATCCGTAGTTACGTGAATGGTGCGACTAGACAAAGCCATTTTTCTAGACCTATGACAGATTTTGAAGTAATCTGCTCACAAGGTGAGCAACTCCAAAAAACCACGTCTATAACATACAAATGGCTGCAAAACCACACTCACGAAAGAACAGATTTCGAAAACACTGGTCCTTGGCGCTCAACCGAACAATCACTGACAAACAATGGACAAAAGCCTGTATTCTGGCACATAAGTGTTCAATAAGTCAATAAGAATCTTTCAAGTTTTTGGAACTCCGTTTCCTCTTTTATTGCAAAACTTACAGGTAATTTGACAGAACTGACACCGGCAACAGCATTAGTAGGATTAAATCTAGATATATATACCCACATTGCTATAGAACAGTAGTATCACATATCCTGATAGCAGCGAGACTTACCATTGCCAATATGTGGAAATACTCAGAAGCTCCTAACTTGTCAAATGTCATTATAAGACTAAACACTCAGGCCCAATATGAATTTATGTTAGTATTTAAAAATGTCTCTATCATTATCTTAAAAAAAAATGGCAAGTTTGAATAAACAACCCGAGAGCTTCCAATTACTTAAAGAATAGTGATATATGATACACCAAGATATTGCATTTTTTATAGACTCCTCTTCTTCTTCTTTTCATTCCTTAAAATTTGAATATTTGGTGTCCATTTCCCGCCTACAGTATGATCCCACTTGGGGTTGGTGGTAGCAGGATATCAAAGTTCAGATATTGTACCTTAAAGTTATGATTACTTCTTGTTATTCATTCCCCAATTTTTGTTATTATCTGTTCTATGCATTATGATAAACAATAACAATTAATTGTATTCATTTATATTTGAATGTATTTTGTCAAAAATAATAAAAATTGAAAGTTTAAAAAAAAATGGTACAATACAGTGCATACATCCTTAATGATCAGCCATTGGCGTGGGGGAAAAAAGCAAAGGTGGCCTGAGCCTGTCGTTGTGCCGTATTCGCACAGGAGGGGGTAGAGCTCACAGATCGGGCATCATCACCACCAGCTGTATGGAGACGTGGGGGCACAACAAGCTGCAGCACTGAGCCCTGTCCTGCATCCTTTCGAGTTGCAAGCAGCATTTCCTGCAATTCACTTTTGTTCCTGTGGAGGCATATTGCTTATGGATTTTCTCATTGATCACTATGGGACATTGCTTTAGTTTTTCTCTTTTTCTTTTTTTTTCTTTTTTAAAATATTTTTTCTTTTTTTCTATTATTTTTTTATTTTTTTGATTTAACTTACCATTGTATGTATCATTGTTTGACTATTTCACAATTTATATTATCATAACGATATCATATTTTACGTTAATATTAGCGCTACACTCGCTGTGTTGTTTATTCTTTTGCAAGCAGCATTACCCAGTGTGCTGTGAATGAAATATATTATCCCTTTCCATGTTTGCTGGACCACGTGTCAGCAGTAAGGTGGATTTTAAGACTGACTGCCTTGCCCAATGATGACAGAACATTCCCTTCCACATGATGGTAGAGAGATGGAATGGCCTTACATGAAAAGTAGTAGTGACTGGGAACCTGCAGAATCCACCAGGCTGAAAGGCAGAAGTTGGAGAGCCAACAACTTTGACAAATTTGCATTTAGACGCTGGGCATGTGGGTGGCAGGGACTGTATTTTTTTTTCCCGCTGCAGCAGATGGAGCAGAGAAATTTGCCCTTCTACAGTCTACAGCTGGTGGTGTGCTGCTGGTAGATAAGGTGCTAGGACCTGGAACACCCTGTGCTATACCATCATCTCTGTCAGTGGAAGCTGCTGAGAGGTAATGACTAGCAGGGGCAGACTGAAGTGGGTAAGGAGGAGGAGAAGGAGGAGGGACAGACTTGTTTGCCTTTTGTGTGGCTTTTAGGTGCTCTTGCCAACGGGCTGAGTGGTTGGAGGTTAAATGCTTTGTTAAGCATGTGGTACCCAAATGGTTGGTGTTTTTGCCACGTTTGATGTGCCTGAGACACAGTTTGCAGATAGCAACAGTGTGATCTGCTGTAGATGTGCTGAAAAAGGCCCAGACAGCTGAGCTTTGGGGAGTGGACTGGGAGATAACAGCTGCAGAATGTGATGGAATAGGGTGGCTGCTCTCTACTCTTTCTTGATGTCTGCCTCCTTGGGGTTGTGCCGCCTCAACTTCAGTTTCCTCCTCTGCTCTATCTGGCACCCAAGTTGCATCAGTGAACTCATCATCATCATCTTCATCATCTCCATCTTCATCATTATCACTGGAGACGACTTGGCAATACGCTGGGGCTTGGGGAACATGAATGCCAATTTGTCTACCAGTGTTCCTTCCTCTCTCTGGGTTCATGTTCCTGTCATCCTTAACTTCAGAACCAACATCTGAATCCAGTAATGGCTGGTCATCTGTCACAGATCAGCTGCGGAGCTGATCTTTGTCTTACCTTTACTGTTGTAGGCCAGCTGGCACCTGTTGTTCCACTAGCTTGGGTTCAGCTCTGTTGCACTCTACAGTCTACAGCTGGTGGTGTGCTGCTGGTAGATAAGGTGCTAGGATCTGGAACACCCTGTGCTATACCATCATCTCTGTCAGTGGAAGCTGCTGAGAGGTAATGACTAGCAGGGGCAGACTGAAGTGGGTAAGGAGGAGGAGAAGGAGGAGGGACATAGTTGTTTGCCTTTTGTGTGGCTTTTAGGTGCTCTTGCCAACGGGCTGAGTGGTTGGAGGTTAAATGCTTTGTTAAGCATGTGGTACCCAAATGGTTGGTGTTTTTGCCACGTTTGATGTGCCTGAGACACAGTTTGCAGATAGCAACAGTGTGATCTGCTGTAGATGTGCTGAAAAAGGCCCAGACAGCTGAGCTTTGGGGAGTGGACTGGGAGATAACAGCTGCAGAATGTGATGGAATAGGGTGGCTGCTCTCTACTCTTTCTTGATGTCTGCATCCTTGGGGTTGTGCCGCCTCAACTTCAGTTTCCTCCTCTGCTCTATCTGGCACCCAAGTTGCATCAGTGAACTCATCATCATCATCATCATCATCATCTCCATCTTCATCATTATCACTGGAGACGACTTGGCAATACGCTGGGGCTTGGGGAACATGAATGCCAATTTGTCTACCAGTGTTCCTTCCTCTCTCTGGGTTCATGTTCCTGTCATCCTTAACTTCAGAACCAACATCTGAATCCAGTAATGGCTGGTCATCTGTCACAGATCAGCTGCGGAGCTGATCTTTGTCTTACCTTTACTGTTGTAGGCCAGCTGGCACCTGTTGTTCCACTAGCTTGGGTTCAGCTCTGTTGCACTCTGCAGCTATGGGTGTCACCGGCCTCACCTGTTGCTTAATATATGATTCCTTCCTGCTACTTCCTGTCCAACCCCTCATGTGCTTCTCTATTTTAATCCTCTCAGTCCAGTTCTGGTTGCTTGAGCAACATTTGTTTCTGAGCTCCCTTCGTGTAACCTGCCTTAACCTGACCTCTCGTGAACTGATCTCTTGTGTACTGACTCGGTTTGTTCTGATTATGTTGTCTGCAACCCAACCCTGACCTTGGCTCGCTATCCGGCTCTCCTTTGCTTTATCCATCCATCCTTGTCTGACTGTGTCTTCTGGTACTTCCCTAGCGAGCGGGGTGAACCCGGGGGTCGTGACCTGGGGTTAGCATGCAGCTAAGCCCAAACCCTCGTGAGGGGGTTCCTTGCAGAATACTGGCTGGCCCTTAGACTCCATGCCCTGGGGGATCCCGTGTCTCCTGCTCACCTGTGGGCTCGCTGTAAGTAGTACCGTGACAGTTTGCTCAAGCCATGAGCGCCTCTGAGAATCGGCCACTGACCGAGGATCAAATGCAACATCTAGTTCAGAGACTTAACTCCCAGCAAGCAAATCAAGAGCAAATAATGCTGGTCCTTCAGGATTTTGCCTCCCGTCTGGATCGTCTGCAACTTGCTGCAACTTCAGCTCCTTCCGTTCCTGCTTCTGCTTCAGCTGCTCCCGTGTTACCTGCTACACCTGGAAATCCCTGCCTGCATCTGCCACCACCACCTCATTTTTCTGGTGACCCTAAGGCTTGTCGGGGCTTCATTAATCAGTGTTCCATCCACTTTGAACTTTCCAGCCACCATTTTCCAACTGATCGCACCAAAGTCGCATATATCATCTCCTCTCCGGTGATGCTCTAGCTTGGGCCTGCCCACTCTGGGAATCACATGATTCTATCACCTCTGACATCCAGCTCTTTTTGGATGCATTCTGGAAAACTTTTGATGAGCCCGGCAGAGTGTCTTCGGCTGCTGGGGCCCTCCTTCGTCTTCATCAGCAAGAAATGACTGTCAGCCAATACACAGTTCAATTCCGTACGCTGGCCGCAGAACTCAAATGGAATAATGAGGCCCTTACTGCTACCTTCTGGCAGGGCCTAGCTGAGCGTGTCAAGGATGAACTCGCTGGATGCACCATTCCTACCACATTGGATGAGATAATCGCATTGAGCATTCAAATAGACATTCGCTTCCAGGAGCGGGCCCTGGAGAAATCCAGATCCAGTCATCCCCCTGCTGGCTGTCCAGTGCAGGTAGTCCAAAGACCTGTGGAACACTCTCCGTCTTCAACCTCTCACACGTTGGCAGAACCTATGCAGCTTGGGCGAACTCGCCTCACTCCCGAGGAACAAGCCCAACACATAAGATTCGGCTTGTGCCTTTATTGTGGTGATAAAATACATCTTTTGAACTCCTGTCCAGTCCGTCCAGGAAACTCCAGGGTCTACCTCACTCGGAGAGAGGTGATCTAGACTGATCCTTTAATTTTGTCCGCTTCTCTCGTTTCACCCTTCCCATGGCTATCCACTGGGCTCAAAATGCCTATCAACTTTCTGCATACGTGGACTCTGGTGCTGGAATTTCATTGAACAATCTTTAGTTTCCGAATTAGGCATTGCCTTTGTTGCCTTGGCTATACCCCTTTCCATGACCGAAGTCGATGGCTCCTTCTTGCCTATGAGCCCCATCCGGTTTAAAACCCCTCCTATTGTCTTACGCATTGGGGTTTTGCATGCTGAGGAGATCTCTTTCCTAATTCTGCCTAAATCCTCCAGTCCCATCATCCTGGGCCTTTCATGGTTGCAGAAACACTCCCTGCATCTTGACTGGAATTCTGGACAAGTATTGGCTTGGGGTCCTCCATGTCAGCAACAATGTATTTCCAAGGTGCTACCTCCTCCTTCCATTCCTCTGGCTGAGACCTCCACAAATCCCATGTTGTCTTCCCAATATCAGTCTTTTCCGAGATGTTTTCTGCAAAAAGTCCGCTGATCACCTTCCTTCTCACAGAGACTGTAAATACTTCACCTTGGTGGCCCCTATTACATCTCTCACTCGCAAGGGTGTCAATGCCTGGCGCTGGTCCCCTGAAGCCATTGATGCTTTCCTCAAACTCAAGGCAGTCTTCCTCTCTGTCCCAATTCTCCAATGTCTGGACATTACAAAACCCTTTTCTTTGGAGGTTGATGCCTCTTCAGTAGGAGTCGGTGCCGTCCTACTCCAAGCTCAGAAAGGCAAGTCTCAGCCTTGCGGATTCTTTTCCAAGAAGTTTTCTGATGCGGAGAAGAACTATACCATTGGGGACCGTGAGCTACTCGCTATTTAACTAGCTCTTCAAGAATGGCAAAATCTTCTGGAGGGTTCTCCCCATTGTATTACCATCTATACTGATCATAAAAATCTGCAGTATTTACAATCCACAAAATGCTTGAACCCACGTCAAGCTAGATGGGCCCTCTTTTTCGCCGGCTTCAACTTTAACATTACTTTTCGTCCAGGTGCCAAAAACCTTCGAGCCAATACCTTGTCCAGGTCGTTTGATGTCAACGATTCTGAGAATCACCTAGATCCTGGTCCCATCATCCCTCCTCGTATTCTAGCCACTACTCAGCTCTGGTCTTCACAGCCTCCTTAAGGTAAAACTTTTGTAGTTCCCGCACTTCGTCCCAAACCCCTTGCTTGGGCAAATGACTCCAAGTTCTCTGGACATTCTGGCATACCTCGTACTTGTGACCTTCTTCAGCGTCATTACTGAGGGCCTTCTCTTCGTAAGGATGTCAAGTAATACGTTCAAGCTTATACGGTTTGTGTACTATCCAAATCTTCCACGTCCGCCCCTGCTGGGTTGCTCTTGCCCTTGCCAATTCCCGATATACCTTGGCATTGTATTTCCATGGATTTTATCTCAGATCTGCCCCCTCAACAGGTTCTACAGTCATCTGGGTAGTGGTGGATCGGTTCTCCAAAATGTGTCACTTGATTCCTCTCCCAGGCATACCTTCTGCTCCCAGTGTTACCACAACTTTCATTAAGGAGATCTTTCATCTTCATGGGATGCCTTCACATATCATCTCTGGCAGAGGAGTTCAATTTACTGCTCGGTTTTGGAGAGCCTTAGCCAGCTCCTTTGGGATTAAATTGGATTTTTCATCTGCCTTTCATCCCCAGTCCAATGGGCAAATGGAATGTGTCAATCAAAATGTAGAACATTTTCTCCGTGCCTTCATCTCAGCCCACCAAGAGGACTGGGTGGACCTTTTGCTCTGGGCAGAGTTTGCCTTAAACCATCACTCCAATGCCAGTTCTGGAAAATCTCCCTTCTTCACTGTTTATGGGCAGAATCCATCTGTTCCCTTTCCTCTTCCCATTTCTCTTCTTGTACCAGCAGCAGCTGAAACTCAAAGGTCCTTCAACTCAATCTGGAAAGAAGTCTCTGAGAATCTTCATCTAGCTGCTTCCAGGCATAAAATGGCAGCAGATCGTCATCGCCTTCCAGCTCCTAAGTTCCTGCCTAGCGATAGAGTTTGGCTCTCTACCAAGCACATCCGACTCCGGGTGCCCTCAATGAAATTTGCCCCTCACTTCATTGGTCCATTTCCTATTCTCCGTCAGATCTGTCTCCCTACTCAGGGCACTGGTTTTCAATTGCTTTTCTCACCCTTCTTCTCCCCCCGCTCCCTTGGCTGATACCACGGAGCAGTATGAGACGAAACATTGGACTCCAAGTACTCCAGAGGGAGGCTACTCTATCTGATTGGAAGGGCTATGGTCCAGAGGAGAGGTCTTGGGTTCCTGCCACCGATGTCTCAGCCCCACATTTGGTGACCAGATTCCATCAGAAATTTCCCTCCAAGCCAGCCCCCAGACGTGTAGGGGGACCTTGTAAGAGGGGGGTACTGTCACAGATCAGCTGCGGAGCTGATCTGTGTCTCACCTTTACTGCTGTAGGCCGGCTGGCACCTGTTGTTCCACTAACTTGTGTTCAGCTCTGCTGCACTCTGCAGCTATGGGTGTCGCCGGCCTCACCTGTTGCTTAATATATGATTCCTTCCTGGTACTTCCTGTCCAACCCCTCATGTGCTTCTCTATTTTAATCCTCTCAGTCCAGTTCTGGTTGCTTGAGCAACATTTGTTTCTGAGCCCCCTTCGTGTAACCTGCCTTAACCTGACCTCTCGTGAACTGATCTCTAGTGCACCGACTCGGCTTGTTCTGATTACGTTGTCTGCAGCCTTCCCTGACCTTGGCTCGCTGTCCAGCTCTCCTTCACTTCATCCATCCATCCTTGTCTGACTGTGTCTTCTGGTACTTCCTTAGCGAGCGGGGTGAACCCAGGGGTCGTGACCTGGGGTCAGCATGAAGCTGAGCCCAAACCCTCGTGAGGAGGTCCCTGACAGAATACCGGCTGGCCCTTAGACTCCATGCCCTGGGGGATCCCGTGTCCCTTGCTCACCTGTGGGCTCACTTTAAATAGTACCGTGACAGCATCATCAAGGAGTAAATGGCTGACGCTGTGGTCACATAACCCAGCTGACTCCTTAATGACTGATGTTGGGGCTATGACAGGAATAGATGTGGACAACGAGGCAGATTTATCCACTCTGGCAACTGCAGGGGACTGCACACTTGTTTCTGCTTGTGTGACAGAGGATGAGGAGGATGAGGAAGGTTTAGTAAGCCAGTGCACCACCTCCTCTGCATGCTGTGGCTGGATAGCACGGGCAAACTCACTAAACAGAGAAAATGATGCCCTACCTGAGGACTGACCACCACATCCACCTTTGCCTGTGGACACATTTGTTGCTGTCCGAAAACCGAACATTATGGGTCATTTGCACCAAATTCGAGTGGTTAGTAACATCCCATAATGCACTGTGGGAGCTGTATGATGATTGGGCAGAGCATGCACTATGACTTGCATGCTTTGGCCAAACACAGCGCCCTCAGCTAAGAGAGCCATAATTGGCCAAAGGCAGGGTGCCTTTCGCCAATCATGGCTCAGGGGGACTATGCCTCACACTATATAAGGCCGCCTGCATGTCGGCCTCGTGTAGTGTGTTATTGGCGTGGACGGAGAGAGAGAGCCTCATTTAGATTGAGCAGGCAGGCAGGCAGATTATTCAGTTAGCTGCAGTGTATTTAACCACTTGCCACCCGCCATATAGCAAAATGATGGCGGCAAAGTGGTTTCAATATCCTGACCGGACATGATATGACGTGATCAGGATATTAAGCCGCTGCGCGCCCCCGGGGGCGCGCATCGTGGCGATCGTTGTTGCGGTGTGTCAATATGACACACCGCAACTCTGATCTAAGTAAACAGTCTCTGATGGAAACTCTTTACCATGTGATCAGCCGTGTCCAATCACGGCTGATCATGATGTAAATAGGAAGAGCCGGTGATTGGCTTTTCCTCACTCGCGTCTGACAGACGCGAGTAGAGGCGAGCCGATCGGCTGCTCTCCTGACAGGGGGGTCTGTGCTGATTGTTTATCAGCACAGCCCCCCCTCGGATCCCGCCCAGGACCACCAGGGAAGCCGCCCAGGACCACCAGGATGGCCACCACACTGGACCACCAGGTATGCCCCCTAGACCCCCGGGGAAATACCAATCTGTGCCCAGGCAGCTCCCAATCTGTGCCCACTCCAATGCCTACCACTGCGACCAGGGATGCCTATCAGTGCCTCATATCAGTGCCGTGTATCAGTGCCCATCAGTGCCATGTATCAGTGCCCATCAGTGCCACCCATCAGTGCCACCCATCAGTGCCCAGCAGTGCCGCCCATCAGTGCCCATCAGTGCCGCCTATCAGTGCCACCCTATCAGTGCTCAGCAGTGCCCAGCAGTGCTGACTTTCAGTGCCCATCAGTGTCGCCTATAAGTGCCCATCAGTCCCACCCAGTGCCACCCATGAGTGCCCATCAGTGCTGCATATCAGTGCCGCCCATCAGTGCCGCCTATCAGTGCCCATCGTCAGTGCCCATCAGTGCCCGCTCATTGGTGCCACCTCATCTGTGCCACCATATCAGTGCCTGTTAGTGCTGCCTTATCAGTGCCCATCAGTGAAAGAGAAAACTTACTTATTTACAATTTTTTTTAACAGAAACAAAAGCAAAACTTTTATTTTTTTCAACATTTTCTGTCTTTTTTCTATTTGTTTAGCAAAAAATAAAAACTGCAGAGGTGATCAAATACCACCAAAAAAAGCTCTATTTGTGGGAACAAAATGATAAAAATTTAGTTTGGGTACAGTGTAGCATGACCACGCAATTGTCATTCAAACTGCGACAGCGCTGAAAGCTGAAAATTGGTCTGGGCAGGAAGGTGTATAAGTGCCCTGCATTGAAGTGGTTAATATATATATACAGATAGCCTTGTGTGTATATATATATATATATATATATATATATATATATATATATATATATATATATATATACATATATATATATATATATATATATATATATATATATATATATATATATATATATATATATATATATATATATATATATATATATATTCACTGCATACAGTTTAGCTATATCTCACTGCAGGCCATTCCTGGCGTACTGTTTCTAATATACTTCTGGCAGGCAGGTTATTCAGTTAGCTGCAGTGTATGTAATATATCTCCACTGTATCCAGTATAGCTATATCTGACTGCAGGTCATTCCTGGTGTACTGTTTCTAATATACTTCAGGCAGTGTACACAGTATACAGTGCTGTGCACCCATAGTGCAGTTGCTACTACTTTCCTGGTGGTGTACACAACACATACAGTGCACCCATAGTTGTTATTACACTTCTGTTGGTGTACACAGTACCATGCACCCATAGTGCAGTTGCTACTACTTTCCTGGTGGTGTACACAATACATAAAGTGCACCCATAGTTGTTATCAAACGTGGTCGTGGACACGGTGCATCTTCAGCACGTGGCCGTGGGACACGCTTGTCCTTTTTTCCTGCAGCTGGCCGTGTTATTGAGCCACAACATGCAGAAGAGCTTGTGGAATGAATAAAGCCGTCCTCATCCTCCTCATCCTCTGTCACCAAGGCTTGGAGTAGTTTGCCTGCCAATGCAGCTGCCAAAGCGGCCTATTCCATCGACTCCATGTAACAGTCACTCCTTCCCTAGCCCCACCATCATGCACGGAGGATTCCCCCGAACTATTCGACCACAGTGTCGGGTACATGCTGCAGGAGGATGCGCAGCGATTTGAAAGATCCGATGATGGTACCCAGGTTGAGGAAGGAAGTAACGTCAGCCTAGAGAGAGGGGGTGTCCAAGAAGGTCAAGAAACTGGCAGTCATGTTCCCCAAGCTGCAGCATACTGCCAAGTTTGCTCCAGTGACGAGGAGGGAGGGGATGATGAGGTCACTGACTCAACTTGGGTGCCTGATAGAAGAGAGGAGGAGGAGGAGGAGGCACATCTCCAACCAGGTAGGATGCCCTCCAGGGGCAGCTTAAGGGCAGCCACCCTATTGCATCACACCGCATAGCTAAGCAGGTGCAGGGTGCTGCTGATTCCCCACATATTTTGAAAAGTTCTTTGGTGTGGGCCTTTTTTGACACGTGTGCAGCAGATCGCACCGTTGCTGTTTGCAACATATCTCTGAAGCGCATCAAGCGTATCAAACAGCAGCCGCTTGGGCACCACATGCTTGACCAGACATATGACGACCTCCCATGCAGTCCGTTGGCAACAGCACTTAAAAGACCCACATCAAAGAACAAGGCAGACCTCTCTTTGCTCCTCATCAGCTGGGTTCTCCAACCCCACTATACCTCCAGTCCTCTCTAAAACCTGCACTGAGAGGAATGAAGGTATAGCAATAGGTGTCCCAAGTACATACAGCCAATCTGCTATCAGTACACCCCCATCTGATTTTAGCAGGCAAATTTCCTACCCCAGTTGCTAAACCGTAGAAAAAAAATTGGTCCTAGCCATCCACATGCACAGCGTCTGAATGCTAGCTTGGCCAAATTGCTAGCACTGCAACTGCTGCCTTTTCAGCTGGTAGACTCTGCCCACTTTCGTGAATTTGTGGAATGTGCAGTACCTCACTGGCAGGTTCCCAAACACCATTTCTTTTCATGGAAGATCATTCTGGCTCTCTACCAGCATGTATAAGGCAAGTCTTGGCCTGGTTGGACAGGGCGGTTAGCAGTAAGGTGCATATTACTGCTGACTCATGGTCCAGCAGGCATGGACAGGGACGTTACCTTTCTTTCACGGCGCACTGGGTAACTCTGCTGACAACTGGGAAAGATGCATGACAGGGTTCAGTAATGTTGGAGCTTTTTCCATCACCATGCCTCTAAAATGCTAGTGGTGATTCTGCCACAGCTCTCTCATCCACCCCCTCCTCTTCTTCTTCCTCTATGGCCTCTTCCTCTGCAGATTTCTCCTCTGAACCAGCAGTGCTCGGTAGGCGTTCAAGGGGCTACGCAAGCACTCAGGCAAAAAGATGCCATGCGGTGCTTGAATTGGTCTGCTTAGGGGACAGGAGTCACACTGGGGCAGAGATTCTGTCACCTCTGCAGGGGCAGGCTCAGAGATGGTTGACACCATGCCAGCTTCAGCCAGGAATGGTTGTATGCAACAATGGCACCAACCTCCTCTCCACCCTCCGACAGGGACACTTGACCCATGTTTCCTGTTTGGCTCACGTCCTGAATTTGGTGGTGCAGCGGTTCTTGAGCAGGTACCCGGGCTTACATGATCTCCTCAGGCAGGCCAGGAAAGTCTGTGGTCATTTCCGCCAGTCATATAATGCCAGTACTTGGCTGGCTGACATTCAAAGAAAATACAACCTGCCCAAGAACCACCTCATTTGTCACATGCCCACCAGGTGTAACTCAATGTTGGCAATGCTGCAGCAGCTGCACACACAGCAGAGGGCCATCAATGAGTACCTGTGTGAGTATGGCACCAGGACAGGGTCAGGGGAGCTTGGCTTTTTTTCGCCATGCCAGTGGCTACTGATCAAGGATGCATGCACTGTCTTGTCACCTTTTGAGGAGGCCACGATGATGATGAGCAGTGACAGTGCATGCATCAGTGATACTCTTGTCTTCCTGTTGGAGCACACGCTTCATGGAATAATAGACAGGGCACTTGAGGCAGAAAAGCGGGAGGAAGAGGAGGACTTCCTTACCTCTCAAGGCCCCCTTTATCCAGATACTAGTATTCCTGCAGGCCTGCCGATCACACAGGAAGAAGAAGAGGAGGAGGATGGTGTCAGCATGGAGGTGGAGGATAAAACTTAGCATCAGCAGCAGTCTTCAAGGGATCGTTTGCAGTCCCCAGAAACCCATGGAGTTGTACGTGGCTGGGAGGAGGTGGTTGAGGATCATGTGATCCTTAGTGACCCAGAGGACTCAGGATCGAATGCCTCTGCAAACCTATGCTGCATGGCCTCCCTGATCCTGCAAACCCTGCGAAAGGACCCTAGAATTCGTGGTATTAAGGAGAGGGATCATTACTTGCTGGCAACCCTTCTTGATCCACGTTACAAGGGTAAGGTTGCAGAACTTATCCAGCCTTCGCAGAGGAAGCAGAGGATGAAACATCTTCTTGTTCTTCTGCAATGCGTTTCCAGAGCCTGGGAGGTTACAATTTCCTGGTGCTGGACAACGTGTTGCTGAGGCTTCGTACAGTCGAAGAAAGGGCGGTGGAGAAGGTGGCCGGCTGACCGATGCCTTCAGGCAATTCTTCAGTCCTCAGCGCCCAGGTCTGATCGGTTCAAGCAGCCATCACCAGCGTCTGAATTCCATGTTGCAGGAATATCTAGGGGAAAGATCAGACTTGGAGACCTTTCCACCAGAACATCCACTAGGTTACTGGGTCTTGAGGATGGACCATTGGCCAGAGCTTGTTCAATATGCAATTGAGCTACTGGCCTGTCCTGCATCCAGCGTTCTTTCTGAACGCACATTCAGTGCTGCTGGAGGCTTTATAACCGATCACAGAGTGCGCCTGTCCACAGACTCTTTCAAGAAAAGGAAGGAGGAGGGGGACGGCCGCAGTTAGCTGCTCCTGTCAGCCAATGTCTCCACCCCCCGACAGGGAAAAGAGGGGGACTATTACGGTACTCAGTGTAAGTATGTAGTAGACATAAGGGGTAAAAAGGGGAATAACAGGTTTTAGAAAAATTCACTTTTAATAGAAACAGTATTTAAAAAGTTACAATACCGCATACAGTTGCGATTTGAAACAATGACAATACATACAACCATAAAAAGGAAGGGGGGGGGAAGGAATACCACAGAGTTGGACCAGTGGATTCCACCCAATTTTGATGGTAGATATATATATAGCTTAAGTTCTCGACCGGTTTCGCGGTTCTCACCGCTTCTTCAGGAGAGCCATATCTATAGTGTGACATAAGATAGTTGTAACAAATACAGACATCTCAACAAGTGCATATGATAAAATTGTTACTGCAGCAGAGTTATTAATGATACATCAAACCATTACATACAAATTATAAACGATAAGGACAAGCTCACCCATTCAGGAAATCTCTGTGGGTATGCAAGGCCCCATGTGATTCCCCCTGCGGCGGACACAGGGGATGACAAACAGCCTCTGGTGAATAAATTTTGAATAAATGAATTGTACAAGTCACCAGACTATGGTATACAGAAACAGGTGGGGTATAAAGGTGCCAGTAATATATCTGTCAGAAAATCCGAAAAATTAGTGCAGTGGAGGGGCAGAAAAAATGGTGTGATATTGCTTGAGATGTGGAGTACTGGGGAGACAGGAGAGAGAGGAGGGAAGGGGGGGAAGGGAGGAGGGAGGACGGAGAGGGGGGGGATGAGGGAGGGGGGGGAAAGAGGGGGGGGGCGAGGAGGGAGAGGGGTGAAGCAGGACAGGGGAGCAGAGGGGGAAGCAAAGGGGAGAGGGAGAAGGGAAGGAGAAGGGAAGGAGAGGGGGGGGAAGGGAGAAGAGGAAGGAGGGGAGGTGGAGGAACAAGGGAAGGGGGGACAGGGAAATAAAGGGGGGGGAGGGGGGGGGAGAGAAGGAAAGGGGAAGGGGTGAGGATAGGGGAGGGGAGGAGAAAGCGGGGGGCCAGGAAGGAAAGGAACCCAGTAATCCCATCCATGCAAGGAAAAGGTAAAAAGGCTAGAAAGAACTGCACACTGATAGTATTAGGACTGACACTCACCACCTGGAGATTAAATGGCTAAATGACGCATAAGCTGGGATGGATGAGAGCTTCCCATTAAGAGGACCGTAGAACAGAGAGGTCAGGAAGGACCATGAAACTGTTAGCAATAAAAGCCCCCTAGAGCTGGAACCATTAGTGCGTAAAAAGGGGGGTCACAGCAGCAGCTGAAATCAAAATTGATGTATAAAGATTACCATACGCATTCATATACAGAGGGTTAATCCACAGGTAGTGGTATAAATACATACACTGGGAATAGATTTAAGCAGGGTTTAAAATTACATGAGGTAATGCAGACTGACAGTGAATATGAGACAGTCTATTCCAGGCTGAGAGGCACTAATAACCAGGGAAAAGGAAGGCAGTGAAAGTATAGCAGTGAACAGGGAGTCTGATAACACTGCATAAGGGTTGTACAGTAGGCGCCACACAGGGTTAAATTTGTGCGGGACCAGAGATAAGAGGTGAAAGGGAAGGCTAACAGATAGTGGGGAGAGAGGGGGAGAACTCACCTATAAGGGGCGATCATCAGCCAGCGCAGCGTCAAGAGGCTGTGAGGCTCACATAGCGGCCATTGCTGGCCGCTATAAAAGCACCCCAACCCTGAAGTCAGGGACGGCAAGGAGGGGGCGGTCCCTGACCTGGCTGGGTCTGTTCGCCCGCACTGCGCAGGTGCACAGCCATGTGCTACTGCGCAAGCGCGCGCTCCTGTCAAAGGGAAACGAGTTCCCAGACACGGAGACACAAGCAGCCCAGAGGCTGCCAGGGCAAGCATGTGTCCGCCGCAGAGAGAATTATCAAGGCACAGCAGTGACCAACAGAACCTGATAGTCAAGGGAGAGGTTGTCCTTTAACAGCAAAAGTGTGTAAAACATCATGATAACATCAATAGTATATAAGGGAAAACAGTATGTTTATTGAGTACATAGACATTGCAAGTGTCAACAAACAACAGCATCAGGGGTGGACATTGAGCAGAGAAGGCATCATATATGTTAGTACATCCCAATAACAAAAAGGGGAGAAGGGGGATAGTAACCACACATGGGGGGGGGGGGGAGGGGAGGGAAGAGGAAGGGGGAAAAAAAGGAAGGGAAAGGGGGGAGGGGAACCGGACAAGCGGGGGGGGATGGGAAAGATAGGGCGGAGGAAGGGGAGGGGAGGGGGGGAAGAAAGGGGAAGAAGGAAGGGGGGGAAAGGAAGAAGGAGATAGGGGAAGGGGGGGAAGGGAAAAGGAGGGGAAGGGGAAAGGAAAGGGGGGATGGGGAAAGGGGGGGGGGCAAAGGGGAAGGGGGGGAAGGGGGGGGAAGAGGGAAGGGGAGGGGACAGGGGAGAGAGAAGGGCCCAGGGCCTCACAGAAAGGCCTTATATGACACTGACTCGTTAAGGCTGGGGGGGATAGCAGCGTTAAGTCGCTCGATCCAAAGGGATTCCCTTTGGAGTATCGAGCAATCCCAATCCCCACCCCTGGGATTGGGTTGAACTACCTCCAGCACCAGGAACTTGACAACGGAGTTGTCAAATCTGTGGTGCAGGCCAATATGTCGGCCAATGGTGGTCAATTTTCCATTTTCCGAATCGTAGAGATGGTCACCGATTCTCTGTCTGAATTCCCGGATTGTTTTGCCCACATAGAAGGCTTTACACCACACAATTTATTAGATAGATCACCCCTTTTGTGCCGCAGTTGGCAAAGGTCCGTGGAACCAGGGTCTCCCCATTGGGTAAAACCACATCTCTACTTTCGTGGACCCAAGGGCACCGGGGACAATCACCGCATTGAAATGTGCCGTTGGGTCCACTCCTTAAGGGTCTAGTAGGGTTATAGTGGCTAGCAATTAGTTGATCACGTAGCGACCGCGCTCTACGGAAGACAACTTCCGGAGTGGGTCGGATATATTTGGTCAGTGTGTGATGTTCAGCCAAAAGATGCCAATTTTTGGTTAGAATATTACGGAGTAAGTTGTGGTGTGCAGAGTAGGTCGTGATGAATCTTACGGTTTCTGTAGGAGGGGAAGGTTCCGTGCCTTTAAAAAGTAGGGAGGTCCGAGAGCGTGACATAGCCTTGTTATATGCTTTACGTAGATTGGTAGAGAAATAACCACGTAATAAAAGGCGTTCACGTAATGCCCAAGCCTGACGTTTAAAGTCGCTGTCGTGTGTACAGTTTCTACGTAAACGTAGGTACTGAGCATAAGGTATGCTCCGCACCAGGGGGCTCAGGTGTGCGCTAGTGGCAAATAAGAGGGTATTGCCAGCAGTTGGTTTTCTGTAAAGGTCAGTGCCCAGTGTTCAATCCGGTTGTTTAATAATCATCAGGTCTAGGAAGGGGATTTGCTCAGTCTCGATCTTAAAGGTAAATTTGAGATTTAAATCGTTGATGTCAAGTTGACGTAAGAATTGTAATAATTTGTCTCTAGGACCCGTCCATACCATGAATAAATCGTCAATATAACGATACCATAGAAGAATATCGTTTAAGAATTCCATATATTGATCGTGAGCATGGATGTGTCGCTCCCAGCCGCCTAAGTATAAGTTTGCGTATGCTGGGGCACACGACGTCCCCATTGCAACTCCCTGTATTTGCAAAAACAACTGATTGTTAAAAGTAAAATAATTTTTCGTTAATATGAAATACAGTAGTGCAAGTACAAACTGGTTGAGGGGCCATGTAGTTGTGTCTTGTTCAGATAAAAAGGAACCAGCCGTCCGTACGCCCTGCTCGTGGGGGATACCGGAGTACAAAGCCTCAATATCGACAGCTACGAGCAGGGCGTCCGGAGGGATCTGGATTCCCTCAAGGCGTTGCAATAGGTCGGTAGTGTCCCTAATGTAGGACGGAAGGCTACAGACATGGGGCATTAAAAATGCATCAACAAATTTGCTAGCGTTGACTGTTAGCGAGCCTATCCCCGAAACTATGGGTCTTCCCAGAGGGGTCTGCACATTCTTGTGGGTCTTGGGTAGGGAATAAAAGGTAGGGGTGCGGGGAAATTTGGGGACCAGGAACTTCAAGGTGTCTTTGTCAATGAGGCCTGTGAAGTAGGCCTCAGTGCAAAGAGTCTGGAGTTCCTGTGCAAATGAAGATACATGGGGAAAAGAAATGGGTCTATACCAATGTTTGTTGTTGAGGATAGCGAGGCACATTGATTGGTATTGGTGGTTGGTCATAACAACAATGTTACCGCCCTTGTCCGATTGTTTAATCACGACATCTGAGCGTTGCTGCAGGGACCGAAGGGCTCGGGTTTGACTAGGATCAAGGTTCGAAGGGAAGTCAGGCCATTTTTGTTTCTTGAGATCACTGATTGTTGCTCGGAGAAAGGCCCAAATCTCCGGGCAAGTATTGAGGTCGGGAAACCTACGTGATCGTAGGCGAAATGACTTGGGCAGAGATGCTTGTTTGGGAATAACCAAAGGGCCAGACGTATTGGGTAAGGGAGAAGCAGACGGGGCCATCACTGTTATAGGCTCAAATAGAGAGGTATCATCGGAGACTCCACAATCTTGTGAAGATGTGGAGTCTCCAGTATCGCCCTCATCGAACAAGAGCATCAGGTCGCAGAGCGCCCTGAACTCCTCCGTAGAGAAGCCCTTGGTATGCTCCGCGAGCTCACGCTCCAGTCCAAGGTTAACACGATCCTTATCGTAAATAAACCTGAAAGTTAAATTGCGTGCAAATAGGTACAAATCCTTAATTGTCTCAGTGACCCTTAATGCATCAAGAGGACAGAAGCCCAAACCTAGCTGTAGTAACGAGATTTCCTCGCTATTGAGTGTATAGGGGGTAAGGTTTATGACATTGAGGTCGGTGTGGAGTGAAGGGGAGGGTTCTGTTGGGGTAGTGAGGGTTTCAGGACGTAAGCGTCTAGATTGCTCTGTTGTTTTTTCAGGTCTAAAACAATAGCATCCTCGTTGATTTTCGTATATTTATTTGTCATTAAAGCCGAATTTAAGATTTTGGGAATTGTGCCGTGCAGTGTGGAGTGACCAGTTGCCCCTTCTGAGGGGGCATTAGTATCATGTGAAGTTTGTGTTGGGGGTGCCTGAGTGGATCTAGGGCCTTTTGGGCCTTTCTTATCTTTTTTAGGGTTCGTTGGTGGTGTGTTGCCTCCAAAACGAAGTCTCTTACGTGAAGAATTAAGTGCAGATGAGGTGTTGGGTTGAGTGGTGCTTAAAGAAGATATGGTGGAAGAGAGCGATGAGTCTGATTCAATGTCCGTAGTAAAATTTCTATTATTATTGGTGCGAGGGGGGCCTCGTCTACCCCGGCTTCTTCCGGGCCAGTGGTAGGCCAGGCCCTCAGTGAAGGCAGATTTATCCTTCCCAAATTTAATTTGTTTCTTAATGATAATATCCTTATTCATACTTTCCAAGCGTTCTCTAAGCTCTTTCCACTTAGTTTTAAAGACCGTGTTGTCAGTCAAGTGAGAGTATTCGGTATTGAGTCGCTCAATGTCGCTGCCAAGGAGGGTCATATCGTGAGTATATTGGGTAATGAGCAGTCCAATTAATTCAAGGCTGTTTTAGTCAGGATGTCTTCCCATGCTTTCTTGAAGGCCACTGAGGGATCTTTAAGAGTGGGGAATATGTGGCCCCTTAAACCCAGAGGGCAGATTTTCTCACTGACATATAATTTAAAGTATTCGATAGGCCAATGTAAGTGTGACTTACATTTAAGAAGTTTCGACATTCGAGCAAAAAACTTTAGAATGTCATCATCAGTTTTATGTTCATTCAAGCATGCGGTTTTAAGATTGGACATAAAGCCCATCCAATCTGTGCCTAAAACATCCATATTATGCCTAGCTGCAACCGGCGACCCCTAGATTGTGTTGCGATGACAAAGTGAAGAGATAACAAAGAAAAGTAATAACCATTAAAGAGAAATCAAAAAACATATACAGGCGCTGATAGAGGGGGCGTATCGAAAGGTGTTGCTGTTCACCCAGGAACACGCAGCAAAAAATGGGTGTATTATCCACCCTGTGTATACTACAAGGAAAAACCGCCTAGGTTAACGAGGTTATTTCAAAGGGTAAAGGTACCATCATCCCAGGTATCAAGTTCAAGAAAAGGAAGGGGGAGGGGGACGGCCGCAGTTAGCTGCTCCTGTCAGCCAATGTCTCCACCCCCCGACAGGGAAAAGAGGGGGACTATTACGGTACTCAGTGTAAGTATGTAGTAGACATAAGGGGTAAAAAGGGGGAATAACAGGTTTTATAAAAATTCACTTTTAATAGAAACAGTATTTAAAAAGTTACAATACCGCATACAGTTGCGATTTGAAACAATGACAATACATACAACCATAAAAAGGAAGGGGGGGGGGGGAAGGAATACCACAGAGTTGGACCAGTGGATTCCACCCCTTTTTTGATGGTAGATATATATATAGCTTAAGTTCTCGACCGGTTTCGCGGTTCTCACCGCTTCTTCAGGAGAGCCATATCTATAGTGTGACATAAGATAGTTGTAACAAATACAGACATCTCAACAAGTGCATATGATAAAATTGTTACTGCAGCAGAGTTATTAATGATACATCAAACCATTACATACAAATTATAAACGATAAGGACAAGCTCACCCATTCAGGAATTCTCTGTGGGTATGCAAGGCCCCATGTGATTCCCCCTGCTGCAGACACAGGGGATGACAAACAGCCTCTGGTGAATAAATTTTGAATAAATGAATTGTACAAGTCACCAGACTATGGTATACAGAAACAGGTGGGGTATAAAGGTGCCAGTAATATATCTGTCAGAAAATCCGAAAAATTGGTGCAGTGGAGGGGCAGAAAAAATGGTGTGATATTGCTAGAGATGTAGAGTACTGGGGAGACAGGAGAGAGAGGAGGGAAGGGGGAAGGGAGGACGGAGAGGGGGGGGGAAGGAGGGAGGGGGGGGAAGAGGGGGGGGGGGGGGAGGGAGAAGGGTGAAGCAGGACAGGGGAGCAGAGGGGGAAGCAAAGGGGAGAGGGGGAAGGGAAGGAGAAGGGAAGGAGAGGGGAGGGGGGAAAGGAAGAAGAGGAAGGAGGGGAGGGGGAGGAACAAGGGGAGGGGGGACAGGGAAATAAAGGGGGGGAGGGGGGGGGAGAAGGAAAGGGGAAGGGGTGAGGATAGGGGAGGGGAGGAGAAAGCGGGGGGGCAGGAAGGAAAGGAACCCAGTAATCCCATCCATGCAAGGAAAAGGTAAAAAGGCTAGAAAGAACTGCACACTGATAGTATTAGGACTGACACTCACCACCTGGAGATTAAATGGCTAAATGACGCATAAGCTGGGATGGATGAGAGCTTCCCATTAAGAGGACCGTAGAACAGAGAGGTCAGGAAGGACCATGAAACTGTTAGCAATAAAAGCCCCCTAGAGCTGGAACCATTAGTGCGTAAAAAGGGGGTCACAGCAGCAGCTGAAATCAAAATTGATGTATAAAGATTACCATACGCATTCATATACAGAGGGTTAATCCACAGGTAGTATAGTGGTATAAATACATACACTGGGAATAGATTTAAGCAGGGTTTAAAATTACATGAGGTAATGCAGACTGACAGTGAATATGAGACAGTCTATTCCAGGCTGAGAGGCACTAATAACCAGGGAAAAGGAAGGCAGTGAAAGTATAGCAGTGAACAGGGAGTCTGATAACACTGCATAAGGGTTGTACAGTAGGTGCCACACAGGGTTAAATTTGTGTGGGACCAGAGATAAGAGGTGAAAGGGAAGGCTAACAGATAGCGGGGAGAGAGGGGTAGAACTCACCTATAAGGGCGATCCTCAGCCAGCGCAGCGTCAAGAGGCTGTGAGGCTCACATAGCGGCCATTGCTGGCCGCTATAAAAGCACCCCAACGCGGAAGTCAGGGACGGCAAGGAGGGGGCGGTCCCTGACCTGGCCGGGTCTGTTTGCCCACACTGCGCAGGTGCACAGCCATGTGCTACTGCGCAAGCGCGCGCTCCTGTCAAAGGGAAACGAGTTCCCAGACACGGAGACACAAGCAGCCCAGAGGCTGCCAGGGCAAACATGTGTCCGCCGCAGAGAGAAGTATCGAGGCACAGCAGTGACCAACAGAACCTGATAGTCAAGGGAGAGGTTGTCCTTTAACAGCAAAAGTGTGTAAAACATCATGATAACATCAATAGTATATAAGGGGAAAACAGTATGTTTATTGAATACATAGACATTGCAAGTGTCAACAAACAACAGCATCAGGGGTGGACATTGAGCAGAGAAGGCATCATATATGTTAGTACATCCCAATAACAAAAAGGGGAGAAGGGGATAGTAACCACCCATGGGGGGGGGGGGGGAGGAGGGGAGGGAAGAGGGAAGGGGGGAAAAAAAGGAAGGGAAAGGGGGTAGGGGAACCGGACAAGCGGGGGGGATGGGAAAGATAGGGCGGAGGAAGGGGGGGGGGGAAA